>CAWUFW010015702.1:0-347615 GCA_963921515.1 Calotriton arnoldi
CAGGATACTTGTTTCCGGTCCAGGGAAGACATGGCTTGGCAGTTCGGGCTGGACTGTTCCCATGAGGCACAGGGTCAGACTGATTTGCATATGGCCATGTCTGAACTGGGGTGGTGGAGTGAGCTAAAGAATGATGATGGATTAAACCCAGATCATTTGACTGGGGGTGAGTGTTTGATTTGCTCTAACGCTCCGTCCATCATCCCCTTTGGTATCGCTTTGTTCGCCCTAAGTTGGCAGGGGTATGCCCAGACGTGGGTCCCTTGCTCACTTTGCCACTGGATTCAAGATAGCCTGGCTGATGAGGGTTTTGAACCCGAAACCGGTCCCAGGATGCTTGTTTCCGGTCCAGGGAAGACATGGCTTGGCAGTTCGGGCTGGACTGTTCCCATGAGGCACAGGGTCAGACTGATTTGCATATGGCCATGTCTGAACTGGGGTGGTGGAGTGAGCTAAAGAATGATGATGGATTAAACCCAGATCATTTGACTGGGGGTGAGTGTTTGATTTGCTCTAACGCTCCGTCCATCATCCCCTTTGGTATCGCTTTGTTCGCCCTAAGTTGGCAGGGTATGCCCAGACGTGGGTCCCTTGCTCACTTTGCCACTGGATTCAAGATAGCCTGGCTGATGAGGGTTTTGAACCCGAAACCGGTCCCAGGATGCTTGTTTCCGGTCCAGGGAAGACATGGCTTGGCAGTTCGGGCTGGACTGTTCCCATGAGGCACAGGGTCAGACTGATTTGCATATGGCCATGTCTGAACTGGGGTGGTGGAGTGAGCTAAAGAATGATGATGGATTAAACCCAGATCATTTGACTGGGGGTGAGTGTTTGATTTGCTCTAACGCTCCGTCCATCATCCCCTTTGGTATCGCTTTGTTCGCCCCTAAGTTGGCAGGGTATGCCCAGACGTGGGTCCCTTGCTCACTTTGCCACTGGATTCAAGATAGCCTGGCTGATGAGGGTTTTGAACCCGAAACCGGTCCCAGGATGCTTGTTTCCGGTCCAGGGAAGACATGGCTTGGCAGTTCGGGCTGGACTGTTCCCATGAGGCACAGGGTCAGACTGATTTGCATATGGCCATGTCTGAACTGGGGTGGTGGAGTGAGCTAAAGAATGATGATGGATTAAACCCAGATCATTTGACTGGGGGTGAGTGTTTGATTTGCTCTAACGCTCCGTCCATCATCCCCTTTGGTATCGCAATTCTGGATAGAGCTGAGGCCAGAATATGCAAGACAGACAGGGAGACCACCCTTTGTGAGAAACCGACTAAAAGGGAATTATGAAACAACATGAATAAGGCGAGGTTTATCACACAATACACTATGTATAGTGATAAAATCTTTAACGTGTTTAGAAAAAACTGGCATTTACTAACTGCAATCCCCGGATTAAGAGAACATATAGGAAACTTCCCCTCTATTACATACAGGAGGGGCATGTCCCTACGAAACCACTTATGCCCAAGTTATGTAACAACACCTTCTAGAGGTGGGACCTGGCTTCCCCTATTCCGAATGGCTTCTTCATCTGTGGGAGCTGTAATGTTTGCCCGATGGGTAGGAACAAAACTCTCTCTTTTCATATAATAATGAGAGAGTACATGTTATTGGTCAGTTCAATAATTGTAACACCACACATGTTGTTTATATCCTGGGGTGCAAATGTGAAAAGATTTATGTGGGCAGTACGGTACGCCCCTTGAAAGTCCGCATCCAGGATCATCGTAGGGCAATTATTGGCAGGGATTCCAGGTACCCTATTACTGAACATTACAACATTGAACATCCGGGTGATCATTCATTCTGGTTTCATGCCATAGAACATGTTCCCATAAATAGGAGGGGTGGTAATAGAGAACTATTGCTGAGACAGCTGGAATCCAAATGGATTTGTCGCTCACAATCTATACAGTTTGGTCACAATACTGATGATGAAATGCATTACTTTTTGTAAATAGGCATGAAAATGGATCACTGCGAACAATGTCCACAATTGACACAACGGGGTACATGGGGTCCTTTAATTTGATGGCCGATATGGACAAAGCCCCCTTCTATCGCCCATTCTCTGCCTTCCCCCGCTATATTAGATATCTGATTTAATGCCCCTCTTATTATTTTGAATATTTAGACTGAGACCATTGCGCATACCATTATTTAGTTAATAGGTTACGACACAGGCTCTGTCCCCCTGCATATTGTAAGAATTCTTTAAAAATCATTTAAAAATCATTTATGTATACTGTAGTATACGGGCTGTTTGCTCATTAACCGCCCGCCAAGGACTACACAGATTTTAGAAGCAGGTATCTTTCATTCTGTGCAAATTTCAGGAATGCTTCTTAGAATGCACTTGGTCCCCATATTCACGAGATGACCCATAGAAATGATTAAAAAAATGTATTAAGACTTCATAATTGATAAATATTTATGAAGGATTTTAGATAGTACCGCTTCCCTGTATTTTTCAGTTATTATACTGATATAATTTTATTGATACTTGGAATTATCCCACAAACAAATGGAAAATTCCTTACTGCTTGGCCAAGTTAAATTGTGGCAAGAATTGTCCGTTTTACTCTCTTATATTTATCATGGTTATATGTATCACTTAGGAGTATTTTATTTTTGTTTCTCTATATATATTATCATTTCGGCATTATTTGGATCTCATCATTTTAAGGTACATTTGTTACTTTTTGCACTATATGCCTTTTAAAGATGGTGCCCGGTTGCGTGGGAAATAGTGGTCTGTTAGTAACTTTTGGCTCCCGTATACGTGATACGTATATGGCACGTATGGCGGCGGATTGTTTCTTTATATATACCACCATTGCTGGCAGCATTTGGATATCATCAGTTTAGGTTACATTTGCCAGTAATGATTGGTTGTATCGGTTCATCAATATGGACATTGTTATCATTGCTTAACTTAAGCCATGTCCGACGCCAGTCTTTTTTATTATAGCGGTTCGTTTCCGCACTATATGCCATTCTAAGATGGCGCTTGGTTGCGTCGGAAATAGCGGCCTGTTAGAAATGTTCGGCTTCCGTAGACGCGATACGCATACGGCACGTATGGCGGCGGATACTTATAAAAATGCCGGGAACTGATGCGGCTGTTTGCTGCTCTACTGTGAATGGTCCCTGGCATACTGGCCGCCGCCTGAAGAAATAGTCGTACGAGGTAAGAAATTTGGGTTGGTGAGGGTGGAGTTACTTTGACTCCAATATGGATGGCATTTTAAAGGTTTCCTTGTGTTCATAGGCAGTCTCTACTATGGAGGTAGGCGGGGCAATATATTTTCCTTGAGTCCCTTATAGACAATTTGGGGATAGGTTAGAAAATCTAATATAGGAACGGTGGATTTTACGTAATACTGTCGGAAATATATTGTAGTTAGATCCTCGTTTTGGGTGCTATACAGGTTGCCCTAATATGATTTGTTAGCATTTTAAGAGACATTTGATGTCAGACTACTCTAACCAGAATGCACCACTTCATAGACCGACATGTTGGATCGTCTGCAGTAATGTGCTACTGCATGTTCTCTGTTTTTATTCTTATGTTACCTATGGACCACTTGATATTACGGATATTGTCTAGAGTTTATGTTTAACGCATGCGTTTTTAAAGGGGTAAATAGAGTTTGGTTATACTTACTGCTATCTTAAACTCTTTCCTATAGACAGTATTCCCATATTTTTAATGACTGTGCATGTAATTTCTTCAACACCCTCACCTCAGCTTCGTTCTTGATATTTCGCTATTAGTAACATCATGGTATATTTTTACAGACGCTTGCGGTCGGACTTCTTTCACTACTTTCCTATAATTACTTCAGTGCAATCGGACACTCTGGCACAACAAATAAGTAAGCTGTATTTTTTCTCTTTTTTGGTGATTTTTCAATCTTGTTTTTGTCTATATATATATGATCGTTGACACACTTCTTTTTATATATATTTTATTCTTTACTTTGGGCCAGATATTACAGATTATTTACCCACGAGGAAACCTCATCTATAATTCTGTCGAGGGATCTATTATAGTTCATTCATATCAATGAGGACCATTCTACCAATATAATAATATTTAGGTAAGATTGAATTGATGGTACTTTTGCCGTAGTGTGCTGGCGGTTCAACTTGGGACTGCAACCAGTTTCTTTGTTACCTTTTAACATATGGGTGACGTGTATATATTTCCTTAGGTGACCAGACCGGATTAATAATTAATTTTAGTTGTACTTTGGGACCAATTACCCCCTTGACACGCGGAATGAGAGCTTGTCCGTACGGATAACAACTATTAATGGTGAGACAACCCCCCTCTTACCCCTTCACTTTTTAGATTTTATAGTTTAGGTACACATTTAGTTTCCTAGGTTGTCCCTCTATATCTGTTCCCTTTTATTTGTTGTTTTACTCTTTTCTTATTTTTCCCGTAATAGGCCAAATTTAGATCCATAGATAGAGATCCAACTAATGTGTTATATGATTCAGACTTGGTTTTTCCTCCTGTTCGTCTTTCTATTTTCTCGTCTTTTATCTTTCACTTTTGCTATTTTTTGCCCTTCATTCAAATATCTCTGGTGTGAGTCTTTTCTGTTGAATAGCGCACATAGTTGTGCATATGTACACTCATTGGTTATCAATTTTTAATTTAATCTTGTCACGTCTTTGGTGTAAATTTTATTTGTACAGTATGTTTTTGTCATAAATGTTTGAATGAACACACTTTCCGTTTTGCTCGTGATGGACAAACTGTGTGTCTTTTAGTGCCATTGGCATAATTGCATGTACTGAATACTTATATACTGTCTGATGGTTTTTATTGTGTTTAATTGTGTGTATTTTGGTTTTATGTATTATCGTTTGTGGTTATTTATGTATTGTCTCATGTTGATTTCAGCCCTGACGAAGTTCCTACAAAGGGAACGAAACGCGTTGGCTGTTTTGTCGTTTTCTATGAAAAAAGAATAAAGAATCTTTAAAGCAACACATTGGCTTAGATGTTGCTTGATCCCTGGTGCTGCCTCCACTCTTCCCAATTTCTGTCTCTGGATTTCCAGTGAGACCTAACTGCAGCAGGTCTCGGAGGCTATTTGCACAGGACACTTATACTATATGGACAATATGATTGATGTGCTGAACGTGTAGTCCGCTGCAATTTCTGTTTATTTTTGTCTCTACCTTTGTCTGCAAAGGAGAGCCACAAGATTGCTGCCCACTGCTCCTGGGGGACCCTCTGACCTTTACAGGCCCTTTCCAGTGCAGTTATCCATTTGTGGATGTCATCCCCACTCTGGTAGGGAGGGACAATCTTGCTCAGGTTTCTATGGTCATAAGACCTTTCCCTACCACTAGGAAAGTTGCTGCCACCATGGGACTCTAGTCCCAACTTTCTTCTTTGTCTATGAAGCTCTAGGGACTCCCTGTCTATTGCCAACTGCTCTCTTCTGATTCTCAACTGAGCTTCCTCATACTTGACCAGTCTCTCTTTCCTTTTATGAGAGGATTCCCTCCTATGAGAAGAAACAGAGGTCCCTACTGAGGTGTCAGAATGGTTAGACTCCTGAGAAGGAGATCTGGACCTTCTAGGCACACTCACAACTCTTCCTGGTGGGACAAAGGGGAGGTCATTCTGATCCTCCTCCTCATCTGCAGGAGCTGCATTGTCCAGGGCAAGATCATTGTCATCTTCCTGGCCAGTTTCAGAGGTCAGGTCCTGGGTATTTTCACCCCTGGCCCCTCCCTCATCTTCTGCCCCACCCTCTCTGCCTACCCTTGCAGACCCTAGGGGTCTTCTGAGATCATCCAGCAGAAGCATCTCCATGAGACGTTGGGTGTTGGCACTTTTGCCTGTCTTCAGCTTCCTAATCTTGCACAACTCTCTCAATTCAAAGAATGGGAGGTTGTCATATTTGGAGGGCAGGAGCCCACTGGTTCCTGGCAGTGAAGACATCACTAGTGAGGTGTGGTGAATGCACTACCTACTCTAGTGTGGCCTACTAAACTCTCTTGAGTTGTAGAAAGGGTGTGCTAAGCCCTTGACACACAACTCTAAGTTCAGTAGAACTTACTGTATTTCTAAGCTTGAATTTATATATACCTTAGGTACCTTTAGTGGTTTTCAGTTAGTCACACACTTGAGATTATCTGGTAAAACAATAGCAAGCTGGAATCCCACACGCTGCACACCAATGTGAGAAGTTGGCCTGGCATATGCTGTCCACTAGTTATAGTGGGCACCTTGCACCAGTCCAAACAACCCCTTATTGATGATAGGTTAAAGACAACCTTTAGTGAAAGCTATCCTAGTGGTAGCTATGGAGAGCAGCCTTCAGGCTAAGTCTTGGAGGAATGTAAAGCAGCTTGTTTTACCAGTCTATAATCTCTTGAGTGACCAAATGAAAGAGGACCACACCAGGTATATATATAAAATATATGTATTTAGTCTTAAACACACCCCTCTAGTCTCTTTATGAGGCTAGAGTTCGAAGTACATAAGTTACAAGTCAGTTTCAGTTTCAGTTCAGTTTTTAAAGCTTTTATTCGGTTAAATAAATCAACCATATAAGCTGTACAGACATAAAAAAACTTAATCTACAATATAAAACCGTGGGATAAAAGTGCAAGTACATCAAGGCACGTAAACAAATTAATACAAATACAAAGTGCAAGTGCATAATTCACATGGGGTCCCAACATTTGCTGGATCTTATATTGTCCTAATACAAAAATACAAATGCATAAAATTACATATAATTACATAATACCCTTAAAACATACAATCAAATATCATTAATCATAGATTTCCTGATGCTGATAGATTTCAGAATAAATGTAGCTAAATAAAAACACAATCGTGGGTCATCCAATCTGAAACGTAAGTTCAAAGCATCTGTGGTAGATCTTATATTATAATGTAGGAAGAAGGGTTTTAAATAAAATTTCCTAAAATGAGAATAAAATGTGCAAAATAGTAACATATGGCAGCAGCTTTGTCGTGAAACTCCATCACATGGGCATACATGTACAGAGCACTGATTCATAATAGGAAAATTAACAAGATGGTGTACAATACCCAATCTTAGGCGTGTCAACACAAAACGATGCGAAGCCCTTGTCACGACTGACAGATAGGTTTGAAAACCCTGTTTAAGGTCCAGTTGCAAATAAAAGAGGAGAGTTGATTGATTCTTAGTAACACGTGAACGAGCCTCTATTTTATTTGCTAACACAGTTAGTTTTATCTCGGCTCTAGCAACAGATAAGGTACACCCAGGGTCCAATCGAATATCACAGTTGAATAAAACTTTAAACCAATAAATGATATAATTAAGCCAGGGTATTCTTAGGCAATTCTCCAGTTTGAGGCAGTCCCGTATAATAGATTGGGTAAATAATGTTTCCTCTTTTGACCATATAGATTTCCATAATAAAAGAGGTCGTGTTAAAGCCAAATCTGAAATATATTTAATGCTCCACCTCACGGTGGATCAATTCAGTGGAGGCAGAGGAGGGGGCACAAAGTAAACGTTTTAAAAACGAATTTTCGGTTTGTTGTAATATTTTACCCTGAAAATGACCCCAAACACCTGCCCCATAAAGAGCTGCAGTGACGCATCGTGTCTCATAAATTGCCAACATATCTTTAATGCGTCGGTTACCCAATTTGGCCGCAAATCTAAAAATACCATTTATATTTCTAAGCATCTTAGAGCAGGCATTTTCCTGTTCCTGGGCCCAAGACCCATTCCCTGCAAAAGTAATACCCAAGTAACAAAAAGTCTTAACAATCTGAACCTTAGAGCCTTCAATAAAATAAGAACTAGATGTTATAGGGTTCCTACCACAAACCATAACAAAAGTTTTTGATTTGTTGATTAGAAGTTTTCTTTTAGTGATAAAAAAGTAAAATTATCAATAAGACGCTGTAGCCCAATAGGAGTGCGAGAAAGTAAGACCGCATCATCGGCATATAAAAGAATTGGGACAGGCTTCCCATCCACCCTAGGGGCATCCGACTCAAACAGTTTCAGAGCTGCGTCGACTTCATTGATAAACAATGAGAAGAGTAATGGAGCTAGGACGCAGCCCTGTCGGATGCCTCTTTTAACTTTAAAAGGCGGAGTATATTCGCCTAAATGACCGTACCGCACCCAACTTGACAGCTCCCCGTATAATCTAGCCAAGAAATATATTATCTCTTTGGGGGCACCCATATCTAACAATAAAGGCCATAGAATGGAGTGGTCTACTAAATCAAAAGCGCTGCTAAGGTCAGCAAAACATAAGTATAAATTTCCCTCCTTAGCTAATATGTACTTGCCAATCAAAAGATCCAGGTTGACACACTGCTCCAGTGTGCCAACACCCTTTCTGAAACCATATTGCACTTGGGTAAGGACTGACTTTTCTTGTACCCAGGTTTCTAGTCTTGATAGCATGACCCTACTCATGATCTTAATGGAAGAGTCCAATAAAGAAATTGGACGATAATTACAAGCGTCGGTCTTAACACCCTTCTTATAAATTGGTATTATAATAGATTGGCCCCATGATAAGGGAAAATGAGTCTCAACAGCAACGTTAAAAACTCTGGTTAAGAACGGCGACCATAAGACCATTTCACTTTTATAAAGGTCTATCAGGACCCCATCGGGTCCCGGGGCCTTACCCCCCTTACTACTAATTATGCCCTCAAAAACTTCCTCTATACTAATTAGCAAGGGCAATTTTGGCCATTCAAAGGGATTTTGATTAGACAAAGTGAGTTGAACATCTTTATCTAGTGGGTTAAAAATATTAGAAAAATGGGCTACCCAAGAATTACAATTAATATAAGAATTGAATTCTGGGATGTGGTCATCCTTCAAGAAGGTACTATTAACTGTATCCCAAAAAGTTTGTTATTTTTGGTATCGGCTGCCAGACTTAAATCTGCCCAGGCTCTTTTTTGGAGTTCTAATTTCCTAGTTTTTAGGGCTAAGGCATATTCTGTACGTAAGGCCTTGATTATATCCGGGTTTCTTGGCTTAGACCCTAGAGCTTGTTTAAGACGGCCCAAAGCCCCTATACAGTTTTCATCAAACCAGCCTACCTTAGGTTTGTTATTTTTACACACTGGTTTCAACAGAAGGTTCTCCACAATATTATTAATCTTAGTAAAATTTTCAAGTAGCACCACTGGGTCGACCTCGTCCCCTAAACAAGCTTGAATTTCATTCTGACACTGTGTAATAACATCATGCTGGATTTTAGATGGGTCCATACCAGCCCATTTTATCCGAACACCATTCGGTCTGATGGGGGCAATACATGAACTGTGAGGAACACTGATGATACTTTTAAAGCCCCAACATAATAAATACAGAGAAATACTGTTATGATCACTAGTTGGTTGGGCCGTTATCCAGGGGGTGAGCATAAATGTACACTATTACTAGAAATAATAATGTGATCGATATTAGACGTAGCATTCCTACCTGTGAATGTGGGGCATATCATGTTATGTTTATCAGTAGCACAATGCAGTAATTCCAAATCCAACTTAGCAATGACACCATTTAAGGCCCTACCATATTCACAATGGGGAAATGCATATGGCAATCATCTTCTAATTCCCCCCTTAGTTAAGGACAATGGGCATATTTGAACATTAAAATCGCCAACCCAGAGAATAATAATCGATTTCCTGATGGTACTAGTCAACTTCTCGAGTTCCCTTTCCAGGGTATGGACAATAGAACTACGTAAGGAGTTAAACAAATTATTATAAAAATTAATCAAAATGACATCATTACCCACAATAGATGCCATCCACATAATCTGAGCATAAGTCCCCACAGTAATACAACCCTTAACTTTACATTTGTTCAAATTAGTAGACATCAAAATCAAAAGGCCACCCTTGGCTCTACCCGAAAGGGAGGCCTGGGCTGGCAGCCAGTATGAGGTAAAACCCTCTACATATATTGGATCAGTGCACCACGTCTCCTGTAAGCATATAATATCGTGTTGGGCCAAGATAAAATCAGACCATGATGGTGTACCTATTTTGCTTTTAAGCCCAGCAATATTCCATGTAGTAACTTGATACCTTTTGACAGTATTCGTTTCATAGAATTCCTGGGGGTGTACTTCATGTCCCACCTCTTTACTAATAGCAATTGGTTCTACAGGAATACATTCTGGATTGCTACGGATGCTGGCTGTCCGTAATACATTAGTAGATGACATCTCACCCTGCTTTATCATACATGGACCGGCCTTGCTAATTATGTTCTTAACACTTAGATTTTCCATTGTGGGACTTTGGAGTAGAGAACTTTCCCATACTACCTCACTATCCTGCATTGGTCCCTCACGTCAATCATTGGCATCCAAATTACCCAAAACCTGATACCTATTAGTTACTGGGATAGCAGTATTGAACAGAGGGAAAACCGAGAAGAGGCCAACAAGGATTCATTTGGGGACCAGCTTATGTTTCCATGCATCGCCCTCAGGTGTCTATAAAAGTACCCCAGGGGAAGAAGAGTGGTATTAAATTCCAACCGTGAAGGAGATGGTGCATTTTTAAGGGTATTGGATGCCCACCTTGGGGATCTAAAATTGATAATAATACAGTCCCCATCAAAGCTTTTTTCCAAAGGCCCAATCCAACCCACTCTACGAGTTGTTAAAATCTGGTTTATTCCTTCCATAGGGTAACCACAGTTTTTAGTCAACCAAAACACTACTTTGTTCATAAGTGAGACATGTTCTTCTGCCTGACCAATTTGAAGTTTGGGGACATTGGCCAGAATTGCAACATAGGGGCTACATTCGGGGGGTAAATTTACAACCGTAGCCTTTGTCCTTTCCCCATGAATTAGGGCTCTTGTACCTTCAGGTTTTGTAGGGTCAGATGTTTTAAGATTGTCTAACTTGTTCACAATTTGCTCCTTTTGGGGTGGTACCAACCCATTATTAGAAATTGGATTTCCAATTACTGTATTTCTAACTTTTCCCCTATTTCCCGTTTGTATAATGGGTAGCCGCTCCTTAGGGTATTTGCTACAATCACGACAATCATTGCCGACGGCAATGGTCGGGTCAATAGGGCCTGTAATATCATCCTTTTGGTGATCTCTAATTGACTCATTTTGGAGTTTACAATTAACTATATCCAACACTCCGCTGATCTTATGGATTTCTCTAGCTAAAATGTCCAGTTTATCATAAAGCGGCCTTAGAAGCTCAATTACTTTATCAGAGATAGTCGCTAGTGTTAAATGTTGAGATATGGTGTCTATACAGGACAAATGATCAACAGGCGGGTCTGGTTTCCCATTCCGAGTACTCTTGACATTTTTAGCTTTAGCCTTAGAATTGAAATTCCCCTGTTCTGTCATTTTCTTTCTACGTCCCCTGGTCTTTATTGATAGAGTCGGGCTTTCGGGGGCAGTCAAGTTAGGAGTCATAGATATTCGGGTAAGATCCCCACTGATCCCTCCCGAAGCAATATTGACTGGATTCAGCTCCTCAACCGCCAAAGAATTGTCGGTTGATTTACCGGATCCACTCTCACTGGCGGGGCCAGAAGCGACCCCAGCCCCGTTTCCCAGGTCTACCCTCGTAAAGCTTGAGCCCATAGAGAGACGCCTCTCAGTACGGTCAATTTCCTCAGTGAGGACACTAACTGCTTTAAGCAGAAATGAATCAATCGTAGTACATGATTTATCGATAAAAGGCTTAGTTAGCTTCTTCCTTGCCATGAGAATACAATAAAGGGGGTTATACAGGTGAAAGGTAAGGAGTAGCCCTATAGGGATATCTACAGAGGCATGGAGGGTTCTCCCCCGAATATAAAGCAGTGTCTAAAGTAAGACTAGAAGGACCAGTACAGGGCAATAAAGTTTTAACCTCCTAAAATTTTAACCTCCTAATTTCTTAGTGCCTTGAGTCTTTACTAAGCAAGGAAATTTGAATCCCCTTAGTAGTTCTCTTGCTATAAGATTTTGCCTCCAAAGTAGGATACACAATAGATTAACTATAAAGTGGCACGTGCTACACAGTATAAATTATTCTTCCACGGCAAACTCACTATACATAACCTTTAAACAACCCGCTAATAATAGGATGTAAGATAAGTAAACCTTAAATAGAATGGCATATACTAAAAGAACAACAATACAACAATAAAACTAGTGGGCTACGGTTCAAAAGCCCACAGAGTCAATACAAAACATATGTACTCATATGTACTCACTATGATGGGACTGATGTTTATATAGTCCTTTAGTAATAAAATGCAAAATGGCTAATCCTTAAAGTGACATGTGCTAAACATAATTGATGTATCGCATGATTGTATAAAATCCCACGGTATCACACATACATACAATACAATATTAAAAAAGGAAGATTAAAACCAAAAAAGGTTTAAGATAGTAATAAAAACCAAAAACAATAACAGCAGAAAAATGTTAAGATACACGGAATCGATTAGAGTGACAAGCACCAAAATTAAGAAACATCTAGGACAGTATTCTGTATCACCAAATACTCATGGTTCGATATAGAGACACATCTATTAAACACAGTACTTATCCGTTGGGTTATATGTTCCAGTAAAAGTGCCCAGTTAGGGGGAGGGCCCTGCCCTGCCTTTACTCTGCTACGATGGCGTCACTCGGCAAAATAATAGTGCCTCCGGGCACAAACTGAGACGTCACAGGTGCGCCTTAGATCCCCGAGGGTTGCTGAAAGCTGTAGGTTATAAATGCCTCACGCTGGCCGTTTCCCTCACGGCGTAGAGGAAGGGAGAAAAGTACCCAGCCGTTCCCCTCTCGGCTCCCGATCTAATACTGCAGATATATTACTGACTTAGAAATATCCTGAATCACCTTTACTTTACTTTCGAAGACTGATATCATACAGGGAGTTTAAGAATACTAAGGGGTCGATTCCGATTCGGGCCGGAAATCTCTCCGACCGAGCCGGACCCGGAGAGATTTCCGACCGAATCGGACCCGTGCAGTCCGACCGAACGAGTCCGATGCATTCGTATGCCACCGGACACGAGTCGGTCGGACTCCCATTGAACTCAATGGGAGCCGGTCGTACAACGCGTACGCGGGCTCCCATTGCCTCAATGGGTGCGAGGCGGACAAGGGCGCCCCCTACAGCGAGTACGCCGCGAGCGCTCGCGGCGTACACGCACAGGTAGGGGGACCCATGGGTCCCCCTGTGTGCGCCTCGCACGGGTACGCGTACAGGGGGTCCGACACGGACCCCCAAAGTACGGCTCCGACAGCGAGTTCGAGTCAGACGGCGCGAGTCGGTCGGAGCGGTCGAGGTGCGCATCGTACTTACCCGGCCGGAAAACGTCTCCAGTGCGCGGTGCGAATCGGGTCCGAGCGAGTCGGTCGGAGCGGTACGATCCGGGTACGAGTCGGTCGGAGCGGTCGGGTCGCCCGGACGAGTCGGTCGGCGAATTCGCATCGTACTCGCTCGGCCGGACCCGCGTACGGTTCGGTCGGGAAACAGGGCTCCGAATCGGATCCGGTAAAGCCGAATCCTATTCGGAGCCCTACCGGCCGAGATCGGAATCGGCCCCTCAGAAGGCCTTTTGGGGTAGCATGCTAACCTTATGCTCCAGCAATGAAATTCCAGCTACCTCGGTCAGTAGTGTGGCCCTGCCTCCTTCGGCCTCTGACGGGCGCAGACGGGCCCGCCCTTGGCCCGGGCTTCGCCCGCGCACGTCCCGCGCTGCGGGAGTCCACCAGGAGTTTTATCGCGCCTCCGGGCGCGGTTGCAGCGTCAGGGGCTGGCGCCGCCGCGGGAGCTGCAGGGAACCGTAGTCCTGTAAGCCGTTCCCCTCACGGCTGGGAAAGTACTCCGCAGGGCAACTGATGGGCCGTTCCCCTCACGGCAAAGGTAAGTGGCTTGTGGCGTCCCGCGCTGCGGGAGTCCACCAGGAGTTTTATCGCGCCTCCGGGCGCGGTTGCAGCGTCAGGGGCTGGCGCCGCCGCGGGAGCTGCAGGGAACCGTAGTCCTGTAAGCCGTTCCCCTCACGGCTGGGAAAGTACTCCGCAGGGCAACTGATGGGCCGTTCCCCTCACGGCAAAGGTAAGTGGCTTGTGGCGTTACAAGTCAAATATCAGCAGTATTTAGCACAATACACGTTTGAGCCATAGGGGCGTACCAAACCATATACTAAAATAGTGGTATAAGAACCACGACTGAACTAGACACAAGGCCTAGAGCCTGTAGAAGTGCTTGGACTCCAAGGAACAACCTAAGGTAGTGACACAGGGGACCCATGGGGGACGCGTGCAGTGTGAGAACACAGCCACGAGCCGCCGTTGACTTCTATGGGGAAAGTCGCGGTTAGATTTTTAAAGAAAAAGGACACTTCGGAAAGGACTTCCAGTTAACCCCTTAAAACGTAAGAGTTTCTAGGGCCCACACCCACGTGAGTACCGAGATACTCGAGTTACCTCACCCAGGGAAGCCAGGTGCATACGTGTTAAAAGGTGTCGGGAATCGTCGTCGTTTTCAATGGCGACCTCTGAAAAAGTGCTGCTGCCGTGGAGAAGAAGAGTGTCCGGAGCGATCCAAGCCTGGATCGAGGAAGAGGAAGACCTGAAAGCAGAGGGGACAGAGTCTGGGTCACTAGCCAGTGAGCAGGGGCACGATAGTCGAATGCCCTCAGATGTTGGGTGCTTCAGGTGAGTTGACGGGTGCCTTGACTCTTCAGCCACGAGGTCCAGGAGGCGTCGACGATGACCAGAAGCTGGATTCGAGCTGTCCCACGAAGTCTGTCGAGTGCTGCGGTGTTGGCGACCGGATTGGACCCAACAAGCCTTGGCAACGGCAAGTCACGGGGAAGTGAAGAAAAGGCTGCGGTGCAGACCAGCAAGGTCTGAGGGACTCACCCAGCGAGGGTAAGTCAGGGCACGTCTGGAGCAACCAGAAAAGCCCAAGCAATGGAAGAGTTGCCTTCGTGGGGACCCACTAGCCAACGGACTAGAGATCGTGAAGGAGCCTCGAGCGGTCGCACTTGGAGCTGGCCCACGGGACACTCGTGAAGTGTAGGCCAGTGATCTTTGCTGCAGTTGGTGCTCGGGGCTAGGGCTACTTGGAGCCCAAAGCACAGCTTCGAGAGATGTCAGGAAGTTGATGCACTTGCAAATGTGCTCGGTGTCCAGGGGTCACGGTTCCACATTACCCACGACAGCTACAGGCCTCAGCTTTGCTGTGGACTCAGGGCAGCCTCGGGGAAGTCTGGAAATCCACCTCTGGTGATGCAAAGACTTCGGCGTCCGGCGGGAGCTTCAGTGATGCAGACCGGACAGATGCTTTGTTGGTGCCTGCCAAGCAGGGGAGTCACTCCTTGACCCCAAGGGAGATTCTTCAGTCCTCTAATCTTGATGTAGAGCGTCGAAGGTCCAGGATTCAGCTTCAGAGTTTCGTCCAGGGATATCTAAAGTCCTGTTGCCAGGGCTCCCTTACTTATACTAAGAAAAGGGGTTGGACT
Organism: Calotriton arnoldi; assembly: GCA_963921515.1. NCBI lineage: Eukaryota > Metazoa > Chordata > Amphibia > Caudata > Salamandridae > Calotriton > Calotriton arnoldi. The sequence goes on from CAWUFW010015702.1 coordinate 15,541, forward strand.
AACTTTGGGGACCCACCTATGGGAGGGTTTGGAAAGAGGGGTGGCTACACCCATTTCCTTTGTCCAGTTTCGCACCAGAGCAGGGGCTGGCAGTCCCTGCAACCGGTTTGAACTGGGGTATGCACGAGGACACCAAATGTGCCCCCAGTGCAGGACTTCAAAGCACTCAGAAAGTGCACCACCCAGCCCCAATCCACTAAGGCCTGTCTGGGAGGTGGTAACACCTCCCTGAGACAGGAAACCTATTGTCCAGGCCTCCCCTGCCGGAGTTTCGGTCAGCAGCAGGAGACCAGACTTGTGTCTGTGGCTGCAGCATCCATTTTGTGATGCCAGGCTCTGTTTAGTTGGTACCGGGTATACCGGTGCTGTCATGTCTCTCCCTCTAGAAGGGTGGGATCATACTCCCACACCAGGAACTGGTGTGGGGGTATGATTCCAAGGTGTTTGACACCAAACACGACATGTTTCCGTGCAGCCATCCCAAAGTTAGCATTTAACGTTTTAGATATAATGCACTTAAGAGTATATGGTCAGGCTGCACCACAGACAACCCCGGATAGGAGATTCCGAGAGCTGCAGAGGGGCTCTGCTCATGCATGGGCACCCTCTCACATATAACCAAGCACCCTGCCTTCAGGATTGATAAGGCCTGCCATAGGGGTGACTGATAGGTTTCTATGTGCAGTGTTAGGTGAGATATAGTGAACCTATATCTCTGTAAGGGGTGCATGCACCACCTCACTCAGGCTGCTGTAGCAGTCCTGTGGTGTCATTTTGGATGGTCTTCCAGGGGTGGCACAATACATGCTTCAGCCCCTGGTAGGCCTCTGGGGTACCTATGCCCTGGGTACATAGTATACCATATACTAGGGACTTATAAGGGCACTCCAGAATACAATCTGTGGTGTACCTAAAGTACATGGAATCAATTTATAAGAGAAAGCAGATAGGCTGGAGACCTGAATAGCAGGTTCCCAGCCAAACTAAGTCAAAAACCATCAAAACACCAGAAACAAAGTGGGGGTAACCATGTAGTCAGGTTCCACCTTCCTACAAATTGCCTATAAAAATTGGCGAATCCCAAAAGCTCTTTAAACTCTTCACACTAATGGGTACAACCATTGCATGATTGCTTTGAATTTACAGCCATACATTTGAATTCCTTTAGGACTAATGACATACCCTAAAAAATCCATTTTGGGGACATGAAACCGACTCTTCTTGAGTTTTGCAAAAAGCTGATATTGATGTAACAGTGCTAGGACCACCTTAACATATTCGATGTGATCTTATGGTATGTCTGAAGAAATAAGTATGTTGTCTGTATAGACGATGAAGGACACATCTAAGTAACCCCTCAACAAATCACCCATAAAGTACTGAAAGGCTGCTGTGGCATTTTAGAGTCCAAAGCACATGACCTGATACAAAGAGTTGAAACCCGATCCTGAATCCAGTCTTCAACTCATTGCCCTGTCAGACTCTGACTAGGTGGTATGTGCCCCGGAGATCCAGGTTAGTGAATATTACTGCCCGATAATCAATACACACCCGTAATTCCCACCTGTCCCCCTCTTTGTGAGGAACAAAAAAGAGTGGGGAAGGTGATGGCGACTTAGAAGGAAGAATAAACCAGGAAGCTAAATTTTCTTCTATGTATTTTTTTAAATGAAGAGTTTCAGGTTCACTCAAGGCATATATTCGACTGCATGGGATAGAGGCCCCAGGTACTAAATCTATGCGGCAGTCATAGTCTCAGTGTGGTGGAAGTTCGCTAGCTTTTTCTTTGTCAAAAAACTTTTTATAGGTAGCATAACATTCAGGTAAAGTAGTTACGCAGCCTATCTTTGTGTTCACACAGCCGTACGTAAGATGTTTCACAGGCCCTTTCTCTTGAGATGTCTGATTGAAACCCCCAGGATGGCAGTGTTGGATGCAATAACTAGAGTTTAAGTCTATGGAGCGCATGGCCCAGTTTACAGAAGGATCATGAAGAGTAAGTCATGACATTCCAAGAATAAGAGTAAACTGAGGAGCATCAATGAGACTGAATTGAATATGTTCAACAAGGACTGTGACTGGTCCAGCAAGTGAGGACACCATAGGAGCATCGCCACCGAGGTTCGGGATTGAGAACCAGAGTGTTGGAATCATTCCTTCCCATCAGGAGCGTGGAGACTCTTACCCTACAGGAGGAGTGCAGGAAACCTTCAATCGCTGATGGAGTGAGACCGTGAGGGAGAGCCTGCGCCTGCCAAATGCAGCTGCTGAGTCCACATGCAAATGACTCACCTGATCAGGACCTGAGGCGCTGCAAGCGCCAATGGACCTGGCACACTCCAGGACTCTGCACACTTACTGGAGTGGTTAAGACTTGTTTTGGGTCGTTTGGCCCCGGGGGAACTCGCCTCTGAGATAGCTGTGGCGCTAGGACACTTGTGAATTCAATTTAAGCGCAAAAGTGGACTCTTGAAACACGCACTGCTAGTAGGGCATTCCCTGGATGTTACCAACAGTAAAAGGGGAATAACCACTTCTGCTAATGCGAGGAAGAAGTAGGGCAAGGAATTGTCATAGAAACACTAGAGCCCTGACGACAAGGGGAATTCTGTTATTGTTTGTGAAAATCGTATTTTTCCTTTGTGTGGTTAGCGGAAGAAATAACATACTTCTATTTTTTCAAAACGGAATATTAGGCTAGACATGGATTTATTGCTGCAGCTGCACGCATTTTTCGTTGTGAGCCCGTGATCACTAATCTGTATCCACACCTCACCCGAGGGATCCTTGGACTGCTCCACCACATTTACCACTGAGAGTCAAGTACAGAAGATGTATTTGGCTTCGCTGCTCAGAATCCATAAGAGAGCCGGTACCGAGACATCTTGAATAAAAGGCCTCAACACCCATGGTTGGTCCCTGTCGCCCCTGCCTGCCCCTTGGCCCTATGAAAGGGGTTCTGACAAGCTTTGATCCCAGCATAAAGTGCATTGCCATAGTCCAGCTTCCTGGTGATGAAGGCTTGGGTGTCAGTTCTGCAAGTGTTGGAGGGAAGCCATTTGAAGATCTTATTGTGTGTATTATCTTTAAAGCTTATTCAATCTAGATACATATAATCACGTCTGATTTGAGAGTCTCAGGTTTTGAGCTACAGTTTTTGGGTTCAAGTGTATGGGCACTTTCCTCCCTCGATCACGGTGCTCAGTTCTGTGGTAGTCTGTTACATATGGATTGTACAGGCCTGTATACTTACAAGATACCATAGTGCGGTCACTGGTCCTGGCCCTTCACTCTTTTAGCAGTGTTGATGCATTTGGTACACATACTAGACATGATTTGGACGCAAACTTTGATCTGGGTGTTTGTGAGTAGATTCGGAATTCAAGATTATAGTGCGGTAATGTATAGAGTCTAGCCATTATATAGCAGGCGCATTTCCTTGTGGTCTCCCAGTGAGAGACTGTCAGTGTCCGGTCCATGGGCGCGTATGTATCTCACCCAGACCATGTAACATTCGACCGTAGAGAGGCACTGAGGGTGCCCGGGGTTGGTCTCTGTGCCTGCCACGCAGGGATGTACACATCACTGATACAATGTACATGCCCTGTTGTTTTATCACAGCCTCTCGGCGTGGGGGCTGGTATACGTGCTCTGTATACAGTCAGTTTCCATGAAACGCATTGCCTTTGATTAGAGCATCTCAGTGCCTGGTGCCGGCGCTTTGCATACATTCAGATATACATCCTCCTAATCCATGCATATGCATCCTGGGCAGGTAATGCGTGTCAGGGTCGGATGCCTTAATTCCAGCCCCTCCCCCACGCCGGGAGCTCGCGCTGCGAGATTAGAGTTCATTAATTAAATGCTGTGCCTGTATCGAGCGGCGGCACAACCCCCGTCTCATTCCTCGTGCAGCGGGAGAGGGATGGCAGCTCGTGGTTCCGGACGGAGGATGAGGGGGGCCCCGGGCAGCAGCCGCGGCTCACACGCAGCACCAGCGCAGCCGGCTGCCATTTCCCTGCCGCCCAGCTCTCCATTTTAGCTCCAGTCCCCACCTCGGCCCCGGCTCCATTCCCTGCCTGCATCTGCTGCATGTCTCGACGCCGGGGCGCGCGCCCTTTTTCGTATGATTTAATGTTTCCCTGAATTGGTTCCCCCCAGGGATGAGAGTTTTCAAAATGGTGCGGGTAGCGAGCGTGTTGGGGCTGGTGATGCTTAGCGTGGCGCTGCTGATCCTGTCCCTCATCAGCTATGTCTCCCTGAAGAAGGACAACATCTTCACCACCCCCCGGTACGCCAGCTCGGGGGGGCCTCGGATGTACATGTTCCACGCCGGGTTTCGGTAAGTGCGTGCCAGGCAGGGCTGAGGCCCCGTGCTCACTGGTGGGTGGGAGGCAGTGGTCTGTTTTTTAACGGCTTTAATGTGTGGTATGTGTATTTGGCTGGCGGAAGGGCCTGGTAGGAGGTGTGGGCCGGTGTGTATTCCACCGTTTGGGTGCATGCCAGACAGGGTGCAGCCATTGCTGTCCGCTCACTGTGGTGCTCGCTCTGCCTGCCTGTGTTCTTGGTGTGTTTCTGTGCAGGATGAGGTGACTAGCAGGCATGGAGGGGGGGCGGGGTGGGGGGGGGTCGTCTGTTTGATCTCCCACCCCGGTGTTACATGCCTGCAGGGATCAGTCGTGTCTGCCGCTCATCTTGCATAGATCAGAGGCGTCACGGATGGTACATGCATGTGAGCTTCATGGTGTGACCCGGGCGCGGTGGAAGGGGGGGAGGGGGGAGGCTGTTCAGGCCGCTTCTTGCTGGTGATTTTCCGCGGGAGGGGGTCAGAGCGGTGGAGAGGGGGCTGCTGTTGTTTACTGGTTGGCTGTGCGTCTTCTCTCTCCGAGGGAGGAGGGGGTCCGCTCGCTGCAGGAAGCAGCGGTGGTGATGTCTGCAGGACGGGACACCCGGAAAGGGAGGGCCGGGCCGCACAGATTGCAGGGCGATCCGAGGCCTGTGGGTGGCGGGATTGGGATGAGAGGGGAAGGGGTCTCTTGTGGGCACAAGGCTCTAAACTCCCCGCATTAATCCCTGCATCAGATCTCAGGGCCTGTGGGTAGGACAACAGAGCAGGGGGTGATGGGCAAATAAGCAGGACTGGGAGGCGGCGGCGACGTTACTACAGGAGAAGGAAGGGCTGGGGCCCAGATTTTAGAGGTCCAGATAGAAGATCGCATGGCCATGATAGCAGATCTCAGGGGTGCTGGGAGCAGGGAACAGAACTACATGCAGCCGAGCTCAGGAGCAGACAGTAGAACCCAGGGGCGCCGACGGCAGGGCTGGAGGTAGATACAGTTCAACTATGGGCCATGGGCAGTGGAACCCAGGGCACAGGCAGAAGAACTCAGGGACAGTGATGGGGGTGTATACAGTAGAGCCCAGAGGCGCAGACAATACACTCCCAGGGTCACAGGCAGTACAACCAAGGACCACAGGCTGTAGAACCCAAGGCCAGAGGCAGAAGACCCAGGGTCACAGGCAGAACAACTATGGACCAAAGGCGGTAGAACCCAAGGCCACAGGCTGTAGAACCCAAGGCAACAGGCTGTAGAACCCAAGGGCACAGGCAGTAGAACTCGGAGACAGTGCTGGGGGTGGATACAGTAGAGTCCAAGAAGAACCCATGGCCACAGGCAGTAGAACTGAGGCCCGCAGCCATTGGAACTCAGGGACAGTGCTGGGGGTGCATACATTAGAGCCCAAGTAGAACCCAGGGCCACAGACGTAGAACCCAGGGCCACAGACAGTAGAACCCAGGGGCGCCAACAGCAGGGCTGGAGGTAGATACAGTACAACTATGGGCCACAGGGCAGTGGAACCCAGGGCACAGGCAGAAGAACTCAGGGACAGTGATGGGGGTGTTTACAGTAGAGCCCAGAGGCGCAGACAATACACTCCCAGGGTCACAGGCAGTACAACAATGGACCACAGGCTGTAGAACCCAAGGCCACAGGCAGTACAACTATGGACCAAAGGCAGTAGAACCCAAGGCCACAGGCTGTAGAACCCAAGGCCACAGGCAGTAGAACTCGGAGACAGTGCTGGGGGTGGATACAGTAGAGTCCAAGAAGAACTCAGGGCCACAGGCAGTAGAACCGAGGCCTGCAGCCATTGGAACTCAGAGACAGTGCTGGGGGTGCATACAGTAGAGCCCAAGTAGAACCCAGGGTCACAGACAGTAGAACCCAGGGCCACAGACAGTAGAACCCAGGGCCACAGACAGAAGAACTCGGGATCGGTGTTAGGGGTGCGTACAGTAGAGCCAAGAGGCACAGACATTACACTCCCAGGGTCACAGGCAGTACAACAATGGGCCACAGGCTATAGCACCCAAGGCCACAGGCAGTAGAACCCAATGGCACAGGCAGTAGACCCAGCTCCACAGGCAGTAGAACTCAGAAACAGTGCTTTGGTGCATACAGTAGAGCCAAGAGGCACAGACAATACACTCCCAGGGTCACAGGCAGTACAACTATGGGCCACAGGCTGTAGAACCCAAGGCCACAAGCTGTTGAACCCAAGGGCACAGGCAGTAGAACCCAAGGGCACAGGCAGAAGACCCAGGGCCACAGGCAGTATAACTATGGACCAAAGGCGGTAGAACCCAAGGCCACAGGCTATAGAACCGAAGGGCACAGGCAGTAGAACCCAAGGGCACAGGCAGTAGAACTCGGAGACAGTGCTGGGGGTGGATACAGTAGAGTACAAGAAGAACCTAGGGCCACAGGCAGTAGAACCAAGACCCGCAGGCAGTGGAACTCAGAGACAGTGCTGGGGGTGCATACATTAGAGCCCAAGTAGAACCCAGGGCCACAGACAGTAGAACCCAGGGCCACAGGCAGAAGAACTGGGGATCAGTGTTAGGGGTGCGTACAATAGAGCCAAGAGGCACAGACAGTACACTCCCAGGGTCACAGGCAGTACAACTATGGGCCACAGGCTGTAGCACCCAAGGCCACAGGCAGTAGAACCAAAAGCCACAGGCTGTAGAACCAAAGGCCACAGGCTGTAGAGCCCAAGGACACAGGCAGTAGAACCAAAGGCCACAGGCTGTAGAACTCAGGGACAGTGCTGGAGGTCCAGTAGAACCCAGGGTCACAGGCAGTTCAACTATGGACCACAGGCATTAAAACCCAAAGCCACAGGCAGCAGAACTCACGGACGGTGATCAAGGTGCATACAGCAGAGCTGAGTGCCACAAGCAGTAGACCCCTTGGTCACAGGCAGTAAAACGAATGGGCCACAGGCAGTATAACGAATGGGCCATAGGCAGTAGAACCCAGGGCCACAGGCAGTGGAACTCATGGACAGTGATGGAGGTGCATACAGTAGACCCCATGGTCACAGGCAGTAATACGGATGGGCCACAGGCAGTATAACTCGGGGTCAGTGCTGGAGAGGCAAACAGTAGAGCCCACAGGCACAATCAGTAAAACCCTGGCCACAGGCCTAGAATTATGGGCCACAGGCAGCATAACCCACGGCCACAGGCAGTAGAAATCAGGGACAATGCTGGGGTGTGTACATTAGACAATACACTCCCAGGGTCACAGGCAGTAAAACTATGGGCCACAGGCTGTAGCACCCAAGCCACAGGCAATAGAACCAAGGGCCACAGGCAGTAGACCCAGGTCCACAGGCAGTAGAACCCAGGGCCACAGGCTGTAGAACCAAGGGCCACAGGCTGTAGAACCAAAGGCCACAGGCTGTACAACACCGGGCCACAGGCAGTAGAACTCAGAGGCAGTGCTGGGGGTGGATACAGTAGAACCAAGAGGCACAGACAATACACCTACAGTGTCACAGGCAGTACAACTATAGACCACAGGCTGTAGAACCCAGGGCACAGGCTGTAGAACTCAGGGGTGGGGGTGCATACAGTAGAGTCCAAGTAGAACCCAGGGCCACAGGCAGTAGGACCCAGGCACACATGCAGTAGAACTCAGGGACAGTACTGGGGTGTATACAGTAGACAATACACTCCCAGGGTCACAGGCAGTGAAATTATGGGCCACAGGCTGTAGCACCCAAGGTCACAGGCAGTAGAACAATAGGCCACAGGCTGTAGAACCCACGGCCACAGGCAGTAGAACCCAAAGACACAGGCAGTAGAACTCGGGGACAGTGCTGGGGGTGCATACAGTAGAACCAAGAGGCACAGACAATGGACTCCCAGGGTCACAGGCAGTACAACTATGGACCACAGGCTGTAGCACCCAGGGCACAGGCAGTAGAACCAAGGGCCAGAGGCTGTAGAACTCAGGGACAGTGCTGGAGTTGCAGTAGATCCCAGGGTCATAGTAGTTCAACAATGGGTCACAGGCATTAAGACCCAAAGCCACAGGCAGCATAACTCACGGACAGTGATGGAGTTGCATACAGCACAGCCGAGTGCCACAATCAGTAGACCCCAGGGCCACAGGCAGTAAAACGAATGGGCCACAGGCAGTATAACTCGGGGAGAGTGCTGTGGGGGCAAACAGTAGAGCCCACAGGAGCAATCAGTAAAACCCTGGCCACAGGCCGTACAACTCTGGGTCACAGGCAGCATAACCCACGGCCACAGGCAGTAGAAATCAGGGACACCGGCAACAGAAATCAGGGACAATGCTGGCGGCGGTGAAAACAGTAGATTCCGTGAGACAGGCAGGAGAACCCAGGGCCATCGGCGGTGTATTTGTATTAGGGCAGAGAGTGTGGCCTAACGGCTAGAGCGGTCGACCTCGAAGCTGGGGAACCGGGACACTTAACATCCAGTGATTCTGGGCAAATCACTTAATCTGCCGGTGCCTAACCAAATGAATGTGCCCGTCTGTAACTCAACCAGTGCTCAGGTAAGGATAGTGCAACTGAGTCCAGGGCCCCAAGCAGGAGCACCCGTAGCCACGGGCAGCAGAACTATGGGCCAGCGGCAGTTAAATCCAGAGCTACAGGCAGTTGAGCCCAGAGCCATGGGCAGTAGAACTCTGGGCCACAGGTAGCAGAACTATGGCCCAGAGGTAGTTGAACCCTAGGCCACAGGCAGTAGAACTCAGGGCCATTCCTGAAGTTGCATACAGTAGAGCCCAGGGTCACAGATATAACCTAGGGCTACCAGCAGTAGAACTCAGGGACACAGTCAGTAGAACTCAGGGACAGAGAGTCCCAAAAGCAGGCAGAACATGTCGGTGTCAGTTCTAAACAGTCTTTGTCGCAGTACTGCATTTGATTATGTAAAGCCTGCTAACGGTGGTCGTGGAGGGCCTCTTTCGTGTTGAGGCCTGTGCAACGGTCCAACCATCACCCTGGCGGCCGCCATATTGAAATATGACAGGACAGAAGCAGGAGGCCTGGAAGGCCGGAATGCAACGTGCTATGCTTTTTTAAACACACCTGCATAGTTCCGGGTTTCTTGGCCATCTTCAACCCTTTATTTGGCAGATATCCAGCCCCCCCTCGCGCCACCAACGCATTCTGTTATTGTCTTAATCTACCCATCCCCCTCTTCTGTTCTATATAATCAATTTCCTCTCTGAACAGCTCGACATCTCCCCAGCGCTCCACATCCACCACCGCCTCCCACCTTACCCCCACGTTTCTGTTATGACACCCCGCCGCCATTAATGACAGGTCCAGGCCTCTTTTCTCCACTCCCTCTCCCCACCTTTGCAGACCGTGCCCCCCCCCCCCCCCCCTCGCCACCCCACAACAAGCACCACATAAGCTAATTCCCAGTGGCCCCGGAGTGGCACCGTTTTCAAGACAATGCAAATATATGTTGTATGTGCGGAGTCAGTACGGGAGTTGCATGCCAATGAGATGAAATTTGAGCATGCAGGCCTGCCCTCCCCGGGTCGAGGGGGTGCCGTGGGGCACGGCCGGGCTCAGGCGCAGGGATAGCTCTGTCCAGGGTGCTGAACAGAGTCTGACACCAGGGCCCAATTCTTTAGACAGCGCCTGTACAAATCATTCGTATTTACAGACAGTCACACCAAGTTCGCGTCTTTGCTCCGCATGGAAAGTTATAAAATACTGTTAGGGTAAAGGAACCTTATATTAGCTTCCTGCACTTCATCTCATTGCTCAGTTTTTAGAGCGGATAGTATGTTAACTTGGACACGGTTTATTTTTTCAGGTCACAATTTGCCCTGAAGTTTTTGGACCCTTCCTTTGTACCAATTACCAATTCACTGACGCAGGAGCTACAGGAAAAACCGAAATGGGTATTCAACAGGACTGCGTTTCTAAGGCAAAGGTAAGAGAACAAAATGGAGCAAAACTCAAATTTTCGTACGTGGCTGAAAACGGATTATTGGGGCTGAATTTCGTGCTTGCATTGAATAAATTTGTTGTTGTCTATTCCCACAACAAGCCATGGCAAACCCAATGTGGATGGCTCTAATGTGTAAACAGAAGGCTTTTTGCATGCATTAGCTCATTTAGCCAGAGCTATTGGCTTTGCTCCTGCTAGCTGTCCGAAAGAGACAATGGTTTTCAGTAACCTAGGATAAATGATATTTTGACATTGTGTCACCCAATTTCCACTAGCAAAAAGGAATATTTAGACTATTTGTTGCAATTTAGCAACATCTTGGAACCATTTGTGGTGGTATATGTATGCACCTGGTAATGGCCTGAATATTGTATCAGTCCTGGCTGCCTCTCGGCAGATGACATCATGAGTGCTGGCACAGATCTCCCTAAAGGAAAAAAATGCATCAGAATTTGCAAATGTGGTCCAACAGCCTTCTCAGAGGCTCACCCACTCTGTGGTCCCATGTAAACACCGACAGTCTGCCCTTCAGAGATGCATAGCTGACGGAACAGGCTGTGGAATACGTGCCTGGTTGCTCTTTGCTGGCAGCTTTTTTTTCTTTTCATCTTTAAAATATTATACTAGCAGAGTGTGTTTGTGTGTGTACACACGTGCACATGAATGTGTGTGAAGGAAGCTTGCACTGTTAATGCATGTGCTGTCCTTGTGCTGTCTGCTGTCACGAAAAAACAAAACAGATTGCTTCTGTAAACAGTGCATATATTAGGTAAATACGTTAATGTGTGAGGATTCAGCGTGATTAAGTGTGGTTTTGAGATGTCAAATAGTCTCTCAAGCATTGCAATCACTCAATAGAAGGCGGAATGATACAGTAAACAGCCAATAGCACTGTCCGACCCCTGCCCCCACCACAGTTTCAACAAGGCTAGCTCCATCATCGCACCCCAACTCCGCCAGATAATCAACAGCTCCCTCGAGACCACCACCTTTCCGGAGAGCTGGAAACACGCCAAGATCAACGCCCTACTCAAGAAACCCAAGGCAGACCCGAAAGACCTCAAGAACTTCCGACCCATCTCCCTGCTCCCGTTCCCGGCGAAAGTCATCGAGAAGACGGTCAACAGACAACTGACCCACTTCCTGGAGGAGAACAACACCTTGGACCACTCCCAGTCCGGCTTCCGCAGCAATCATAGCACCGAAACCGCCCTCATCGCTGCCACTGACGACATCAGGACCCTACTGGACAATGGCGAAACCGCGGCCCTCATCCTACTGGACCTCTCGGCCACCTTCGACACTGTCTGCCACCCCACCCTGCGCATACGCCTCCGCAACGCAGGGATCCAAGACAAAGCCCTGGACTGGATCACCTCCTTCCTCACCGGCAGAACCCAGAGAGTCCGCCTTCCCCCCTTCCGCTCCAAAGCCACCACGATCACCTGCGGTGTGCCCCAAGGCTCTTCCCTCAGCCCAACCCTCTCCAACATCTACATGACACCACTCGCCAACATCGTCCGAGCACACCATCTCAACATCATCTCGTATGCCGACGACACCCAGCTGATCCTCTCCCTCACCAAGGACCCAGCCACCGCCAAATCAAACCTCCACGAGGGAATGAAGGCCGTCGCCGACTGGATGAAGACGAGTCGGCTGAAACTAAACTCAGACAAGACGGAGGTCCTCATCCTCGGCTCCACCCCCTCCGCATGGGACGACTCCTGGTGGCCGACCGTGCTGGGAGCCGCCCCGACACCAACCAACCATGCACGCAACCTGGGTTTCATCCTGGACTCCACACTCTCCATGACCCAGCAAGTGAACGCCGTCTCCTCCTCCTGCTTCAACACCCTCCGCTTGCTCCGCAAGATCTACAGATGGATCCCCACTGATACCAGAAAGACGGTCACCCAAGCACTCGTCAGCAGCAGACTGGACTATGGCAACGCCCTCTACGCAGGAACGACGGCCAAACTCCAGAAAAGACTCCAACGCATCCAGAACGCCTCCGCACGCCTCATCCTCAGACTCCCCCGCCACAGCCACATCACCACCCACCTGAGAGACCTGCACTGGCTCCCGGTCAACAAGAGGATCACCTTCAAGCTCCTCACCCATGCTCACAAAGCACTCCACAACGCCGGACCAGCGTACCTCAACGAACGACTGTCCTTCTACACCCCGAACCGCCAGCTCCGCTCCGCCGACCTCGCCCTCGCCACCGTCCCACGCATCCGCCGATCGACCACCGGCGGCAGATCATTCTCCCACCTCGCCGCCAAGACATGGAACACCCTCCCCACCCAACTGATACGGACCCAGGACCTGTTGACCTTCAGAAGACTCCTCAAGATCTGGCTGCTCGACCAGTAGCTGCTTACCCCCTCCCCCCAGCGCCATGAGACCCTCACGGGTGAGTTGTGCGCTTTACAAATGATTGATTGATTGACAGTCATACTGCTCTGGGTGGAGCAAAAGCCAACCCTGTGTATATTTTAAGCAACTGGTAATTGTGCTGTTAACCTTGACCTAAACATTCTGCTAATGGAGCTAGATAATTTGAGAAATGCCCTCCCCGAAAATGCCTCTTAGGTAAGAGTTGTAAATTTGTGAACAACCCACACAGGACCATTGCATATTGCTCATGGGTGCTGTATGTGGCATAGTAGTTGGTCGCATGCGAAATCAAGTTAAATGGGGCACAAAGTTTGAGAAAAAGCATTAAAAAAAATAACAAGCATTTGCAATGCAATCGGTCTCGCCTTTGGGACCTTATAAGTATTTAGCCATGCAGCACATTATGCTGGGTGCTGTAATATCTACTGTTGTTTAACATGAACGCTTCGACACTAATAGGCACATTACCATATTATACAATGTTTATGATAATATTTACAAAACAGTTTTATGAAAAAGCAACTATTTATCTGTGGTGCATATGCTTACTGAGCACCATCAAACCTGGACATGTATTCAGAAACATATTGGGGGAAAAGATGGAGTTTAGGGGCAGAAGTATAACCTCCACCATTAAAAAGCAAAAATCACCCATAGTATCTTGCCCAAAAAGAAAAGTCATAGTAATTTCTCAAGATAAAAATCATCCACCAGTTCACTTTTCATATAAATTAGCCTCCTCTTGCACTTCTGGGTTTTGTTTTAATTTAAAAGCTCTTCCGTCACAAAGAAAGTTCTCTTCATAAAGACATCTGCCTAGCTACAGGCTAGACTGCCTGTTGCGAAAAGGACTAAAACATGAAAAGCAAATTACACCTCCAGCTAAAAAATATCTTGGTAAAACGCCAAAGCAACCAAACGGGCCTTCACTTGTCATACTTTGAAAATTCCATGCGAGAAGAAATTAAACCGAAAGATCTTCCAAAAATGCTTGGAAAAATATTAATTTTCTAGACTCTTCTAAATCCAATTAATTACCACACTCCTCCCATTGAAACTTCTGAAATGTGGCCTATTGTCATCCATTTCGTCTCTCTACTTTCACCATGGACAGACATATGCCAAAATGGAATAGCATAAGTGATATCAAATATTGTTCAGTCATTAACATCAGTTGGTTGTCCCATCAGACTAGCGACAGTCTACTATTTGCTGCTGATGCACAATGGTAAGTGCAAGCAGTGAAGACTATAACAAAACTTTATTTTCTAAGACAGAGTTCATGTCCCCCTGAGACCAGGGCTGGCTTGTGCAGTGACAGCTGAAGTCAGTGGCAGGGGTATCAAAGGGCAAAACAGGGGTAGCTACCGTTACACCCAAACTATGTCTTCTGCTTTCGATGTCGAGTTGGTTGTCTGCCAGCTTGCTATTCTAGGACCAGAGCGCACACCACCTTTGGCTTGGATCAGCGCTCAAATAAACAGTCAGGGAGAATGGGGGCAGCAGAAATAAACATTCCGGAATAGGACAAAGACAGCAGACAGCTAGACTTTTGCCCGAATGAGCAATGGCATAAGCCACAGCAGGACCTCGGTCTCTATACTGTGGAAACCTTAGCTAGGAAGATAACTAGCGCAGATCAGACTTCATAACAGTGGCAATTGGCGCCGGCCGTGCAAAAAGGGCAGTGGACTGTTGTGTATTTCACTTTAAGGTATCTATTGTATCTCGAGCAGCAGCGCGAGTTTTGTTATTGTTTGACATGTATGTTCAGTTCTCCTAACGTTTTTCCTTGGCAACCGGCATTCTTGCCGTGGTTTGCTGAGGAGAAGGGTTGGAGATGCTGAGCTCCTATGGTGTTTCAACTATTTGAATAAATCTACTATTTTTAATTACGAATTTGGTGATCTCATTACTCAACAATTTTGGCAACGAGTTATGCTGAGACACCATTGAAGAACCCACGGATTTCTACGATTTTACATTTTTCTTATGGATTTTATTTAAAAAAAAAAAAAAATCTTATTTACTCTGGATCGTTAATTGTGGGGATTTGTCGTGCATCATCGTTGCTGTGGAAACGTTTTTTGGCCGTGCCAATGGTTTGTGGATTTGCAGAAAATTATGTGTTTGAGCCACTCACTGTTGCCTTCGACCGTTTGAAGCGTCCTTTGAATGGGATGCCATCGTTGTGAGAATTTCCATGAGGATCTGTGGAACACGATCCATTCTTGGCAGCAACCGAGTTCCAGATCGTCCTGTGTCGTCAGACAGGGGTAAGCGTCTGCATACGTATTCTGTGTACTATGGAGACACGCACAGTTACGTTACGCGATGCCATTTTGAAAGTATACTTTCATTCAACTTAATTGCATCGCACTAGTTTACGTGCGCAACGAGGTCACGCAAGTCATTTACGTGATGCCATTTTGAAATTATATTTGCCTTCAATTTGATCTCATCGCACTAGTTTACGTGCACAACGAGGTCACCAAAGTCAATTACGTGACGCCATTTTGAATTTATTACTGTGCAGTTTGTCAGCATATCAGTTACCGGCTCATCGTATTTCCGATTAGTGCATTTACAAGCGCATCATCTCCGGACCATCGCTTCTCACACAGGATTGTTCAAAGACGCCTCCAGGGTACTGTGATATTCTTCTGCCGTTTTTCTCCGCATTTATAACCCTGGAAGTACAATTTTATTACTATTTTGATTTAAGAGTGCACATTCTCTATTACCATGGTTACACAAAACTTCACATTACAACCACCTCAAGCTTTCTGGCCAGCAGGAATCAGTCCATCTATGAAATGGATAGAATGGAAGTCTTATTTTTTAAATTTTATGAATGCTATAGATGAAGAAAATAAGATGTCCGCCGAAAGAAAAAAAACTATTTTTTTACATGCTGTGGGACCAGGTGGTCTAAAAGCCTATGAAGAAATGCAAAAAGGGGTTGTAAGTTATGTTGTTATGTTATGATAGGTGGATTTATAAAGCGCATGGCTACCCCAACATCGGGGCGTCCCAGCGCTAGCAGACTAGGGAGGTCAAAACAGGATGAACTAAGTGGAAGAGAAAAGCCAGGTTTTAATCAATTTCCTTAATGCCCAATGATCTTGTGTGCTCCGCACAACAAGAGGGGCCGCATTCCAAAGGGCGGGGGCCAATGCCTTAAAGGAGCGTCCACCCGCTCTCTGCCTGCGCACTCTTGGAGTGCTAGCCAGGTGCAAATTGGCAGAGCGCAGAGCCCGCCCTGGAACGTATAAAGAACAGAGCCCTTGCAGGATTTGAGGGGCTTGGCCATGTAGGATCTTGTGCGTGGTGCAAAGAGTCTTGAACTGGACTCTCTGTTCAATCGGCAGCCAGTGGAGACGGCGAAGGAGATGGGAAGCATGACAGTGCTTCGGTAGGGCAAAAAGGGTACGTGCTGCCGCATTCTGTGCCCGTTGGAGTCTTTTGATGACAGCTTTATTAACTCCAAGTAGGAGCCCATTACAATAGTCCAGATGGGACAGCACAATTGATTGGACAATCGTTTGGCGGATAGATGGATCAACGAATCCCAGGATGGGTTTCAAACCACGTAGGAGGTCGAAACAAGTCCCCGCCACTTTTTTCGCGTGGTTCTCGAATGAAAGGGCATTGTCCATCAGGACCCATAGATTCTTAACTGCCATTTTTGGTTGTGGAGCAGTGCCTAGAGCCTTCGGCCACCATTGGTTGTCCCATTGATGGATGTCCTGACCTACCAGGAGCACCTCAGACTTGGTGGAGTTCAAATGTAGGCAGTTGTCTGCCATCCAGTCTGAGATGGCCAGAAGGTCCTCTTGGAATTTCACTTGATCCTGTTTAACGTTGTTGGAAAAGGCAAACACCAGCTGGGTATCATCAGCGTATGATACCATCTTGATGTTCCGTGCTTTCGCCAAGAGGGCCAATGGGCGGACAAATACGTTAAACAACGTGGGGCTCAGAGCAGAGCCCTGCGGGACACCACAGCTGAGGGGACAAACGCTGGAGCGATAGGGAGGGGCGTGGATCTGAAAGGTGCGTTCGGTCAAGAAAGATGAAAACCAGGCTAGAGCCTTGCCTTTAATCCCAATCTCTCCCAGCCGTTGAAGAAGGATCTTGTGGGAGACAGTATCAAAGGCTGCGCTGAGGTCAAGTAAAACCAATGCCGAGGTGTTACCTTCATCCATCACAGCCAGTAATTGCTCTGTAACTGCCAGTAAGGCAGATTCCGTGCTGTGTCTGGCCCGGAAACCATTTTGTGATCCGTCCAGAATCTCATTTACTTCCAGGTATTGAGTCAGGGCGGTGTTTACATGGGACTCCATAATTTTAGCCAGTTACGGGAGTAAGGAGATTGGGCGGAAGTTCTCCGGCAGAGACATATCTAATGTGGGCTTCTTCAGCAAGGGAATCACCTTAGCGTGCTTCCATGATTTAGGATTCTCCGCAGTTTGAAGTGACCTATTAATCAGTTTCCGACCCTCAATCAGGAGGCAGTCATAAAATTTCCTAAAGAGGTCAGGTTTTAATGGGTCATCGGGGGAGCCAGATTTGACCTTGACTGCAAGCACATCCAAATCTTTAAAGGACATGGGAGGTAGATTTTGTAAGGAATAGGGTATGACTGTCATAGAGGAGTTCGCTAGAGGTTTGGAGACTCTTACCCTTGTTTCCAGGGCACTGTAGATGCCTTCTACCTTATCGATGAAATGTTTGGCCAGTGACTCACAGTGTGTGTTATCAGATATGATATTAATATCCTCTGCTGGGAGTTTCACCATCTCTTTCAGCAGGGAAAAATGGTTTTGGAGGGGTTGGAGCTTGACGAGATCAGGTTGGAATAGAACGAAGCTTTGGTCTTTTGTACAAGTTTGTGATAGGCTTTAATTGCTTTCCTATAAGTGATTTTTTCATTAGCGTTATAGTCAGATCTCCAGGCCCGTTCTAAAATTTTGCATTTTTTCTTTTCCTTGGTTAATGTCTCGTTGTACCATACATGGGTTTGAGTACGTTTGGCACTACTCATTTTCCTTGGGATGCATTGATCAAGTGAGTTGTTGATCCAACCCCTGAAAGCATTGTCAGCTGCCTCTAGACCACTGGGCCATACTGGGCGGGACTGATTTAATGTAGATAAGAAAGTAGGTGCGTCCAGTTTGTGCCAAGGGCGCTTCCAGGAAGACTGATAAGGGGTGCGCATAGGAGTGCCTGCAGTGCACAGGCGCAGAGAAATGAGAGAATGGTCCGTCCAGGTCAGAGGGAGAGGGGTATCGACTTCCAGTGATAAGAGATTAGATAATACCGGATCAAGTAAGTGACCTGCGGTGTGTGTAGGACCCTCCACTAACTGAGTTAGTTGGCATGTACCCATATCACTCAGGAAGTTGGTGATCTCCTGGGATTTGAGGCAATCCAGATGTAAATTAAGGTCTCCTAGAATGCTCAAATTGGCTGTTTCTAGGACAAGAGTAGATACAGTGTGTACTAAGGCTTCTTTGAAGGCTTTGGAAGGGCCCGGAGGACGATAAATAAGAAGCCCCGTGAAAGTAAACTGATGTGAAAAAGTGATTTTGAACAAGGCACTTTCGCAATCTGGAATGGACTGAGGAGTGAGAGTGCACGGGAATATTGATTTAACTATAACTGCTATGCCTCCCCCCTCCCACTAGTCCTATTCTGTATATAAATATCATGTAGCCTGCAAGAAGTGCCAAGGCAGGAATTGCCACGGAGTCGGCCGTTAGCCAAGTCTCTGTCAAGAATAATATATCCGGTGCGGAATCCTGTAGTAGATCAAATATTTCTGCATGATGTTGTGCAAGTGATCTGCAGTTAAGGCTATAGATGGTCAAATGTGTAGTGCCGGAGGTCTGCTGGAGTGAATTAGATCCCATCTCTACTCTAAACCCACATTTGTTACACTGCCCTTGTGGAGTATCATGGTGCCATTTATAGTATCCACAGGGCACTTTGGGTTGAAGTGCGAGTAAGAGTTCACATGTGTAAGTTCGCCTATGGGGGGTCCCTGGAGCAGGGGTCATGGCGCCTGGCGACGTCCAGGCGCGGACAGGCGCAGACGGGCTTGCCTTAAGCGCGCCTTCGGCGTGCCAGCTGCGTGCCCGCTGCGCACATCTGCTGTGGCATTCCGGTTAAATGGTGGAGAGCGGCAGATTAAGCCCACCCCCTCCAACCCCGGAAATGCGTCAGCAAAATAGGCAGGGCAGCAAAGTTGAGTGTACGCCCTCCACACAAACGGCACAAAGCCGCGGCGGACCGGGGCAATACTCAAGAAGTGCAGGGTGCAGAGTAAAACAAAAATGCGACCAACAGAGTGCAGGTAAGATTTAAAATACTAAAACCACTAGCGCAGCGATAGCAAATTAAAATGAGACTAACAAAGCCTCACCGAGTCTGCTGCGCGTCCGCTGGGGATGCTAGTGTATTTAATGCCATTCTTAAGGATTTTGATAATTATTTTTCTCCCAAGGTTTGCATAGGCATTGTTAGATATACCTTTTTTCATAGAAAACAAGAGTTAAATGAGTCAATTGATGAATATGTTTCTGCTCTTAGACAATTAGCTGACAATTGCAAATTTGACCATTTACAAGATCAGTTTATTAGGGACCAAGTAGTTATGCACACCAGAGATCCAGCAATTCAAGATCGTTTGTGGATTAATGGTGATGCAGAATTGAAAGACATCCTAGCTATTGTAAGGAGGCGGAGTTATCTAGCGGTAGTGCAAAAGTACTTAAAGGTGATGGAAAAACTGAGTCTGAAAACGTTGTCAGTAAAATTAAAAATAAATCTACAGATATGTCTAGGAAGGTGAGTCCTAAAAGATATGATCCTGTTAAAAAGTATGGTAATTTTAGATGTTATCGCTGTGATAGCAGTTCTCACTTAGCTTCTAGCAAATTCTGTCCTGCCTTAAAACAGAAATGTTCTAATTGTAATATTGTAGAACATTTTGCTAAGGTATGCAAGAGAAAAAAAAACGTCAGAGTAAAGTGCGTAGATGATGAAAAGTATAGTTCTAGTGATGAAGAGCAATTAGTTAAAAAATTAAATTCTCACAGTATAGCTAGTTGTGAGGATTCAAAGGATTACGATTCAAAACAACTGTTTCTGTTAAATATCATTGACAAGAAAATGGATGACAAAAAGAAGCCTTTATGCTCAGTATCCTTAGGTGGAGTCAATGTATTAATGTACGCAGATTCAGGATCACCTTATACTATTGTTGATGAGGAAACGTGGAAGAATAAATTTGCTAATAAGTTGGGGCAAGAGTTGCTTCCTGCTGACATTCACAAGAAGGTTTCTCAGGTGAGAAGATTGACATGGTTGGGTTCCGTTCTTTATTATTTAGATTTAAAGGGAGAGAGTCCTTTGGGAAACTATATGTAGCTAAAAAAGGTCCAGCTGTTTTAGGGTGGAAGGATCAAGGTAATCTAGGTATAATTCTAAACCCCAATAGTGCGGACCCAGTAATGTTATTAGACGACAATACGAGCCTGTGTAAGGACATTTTAGATAAATTTCCTAAGGTGTTTTGTAAAGAAATAGGTAAAATCAATGATTTTGAACATTGCATCATTTTAAAACCAGATGCTTGCCCGAAAATTCACAAAGTGAGACATATTCCCATCCTGCTTAGGAAAGAAGTGGAATTAGAACTTGAAAAATTAACTAAAGCAGATATTATTGAACCCATTGAGTCCTCACAGTGGATTTCCCCGATCGTCGTCGCTCGACGCAGTAATGGAAAACTGAGACTTTGAATAGATTTACGCCATTTAAACAATAACATAGTTGTGGATAGATTTCCATTACCCAAGATCTCAGAGCTGTTGACTCTCATAAAATATGCTAACTGGTTTTCCACCATTGACTTGTCAGCTGCATGCGATCAGATTCCATTATGTGAAGAGAGTAAGACATTGACTGCGTTTATAACTCCTTCAGGTTGTTTCCAGTACAAACGCTTACCTTTTGGCCTTGCTTCAGCTGCAGCCATATTTCAAAGGTTAATGCATCAGCTTTTTGGGAAGAATGAGAAAGTTCGATGTTTTCAAGATGACATATTAATATTTGGCAAAGACAAAGAAGAACATGATATTGTATTGAGAGATGTTTTAAGTGTTTTGGAACAAAAAGGTTTAACCGTTGAACATACTAAGTGCAAGTTTGGTGTCAAATCCATCACCTACTTAGGTCATGTTATTAGTGGTGCAGGAGTGTCCACCAAACCAGCTTTGGTGGACTCTATTGTTAATGCTCCTCATCCAAAAAATAAAGATGAAGTACGATCCTTTGTTGGGTTGGTGGAGTTTTACTCCAAATTTGTACAACAATTTTCAAGCAGAATTTTTAACATAAGACAACTCCTTAAAAATAGAAACAAATTCTTTTGGAGTGAAGATTGTGATAAAGAGTTTGTAGACATTAAGAAAGCCATTGCTGAGGCACTTGCCTTAAGTAATTTTGATCCTGACCTTAACAATTGTATTACTGTGGACGCTAGTAACAAAGGTTTAGGTGGAGTGCTTTCTCAAATCAATCAATAGAGCAAGGAGTGCATTGTTGCTTATGCTTCACGTGCATTATCACCCACTGAGGAAAAGTTCTCAGTAATAGAAAAAGAAACTTTAGCATGTATATGGGCTCTTGAACACTTCAGGGCATTTGTTTGGGGAAAATCTTGCACGGTGCGAAGTGACCACAAACCTTTAGTAAGGTTATTAACCACTGAGGGGTTGTTTAATGCATCTCCTAGGATTGCCAGAATGTCTTTAAGGTTACAAGATTACGTTTACAAAATCGTTTATGTCCCTGGAAAAGAAAATGTTGTAGCAGATTTTTTATCACGCATGCCTACAGAGTTACAAGACAGCTCTGATCATGAATGGGAAAATATCCAAGTTGCATTAGTCCATGATCAATGTTTAATTGTTGTCAAGAAAGATGAATGGGTTAAAATCTATAGTGATGACAAAGTATTACAACAACTCATCATATTTATTACTGATGGGTGCCCATCAAAAAACAGCATTTCTAAAGAACTAAAACAATTTTGGGAAATACGTGATGAATTATCTGTACTCCATGGTAATGTTATGAGAGGTGAAAAAATGATACCTCCTTCACCATTTAGATTAAGTATAATCAAAATGTGCCATGAAGGTCATGATGGTATAGTCAACACAAAGCAAAGAATAAAACAATGGTACTGGTGGCCAGGTATGGACTTAAGCATTGAGAGAATAGTAAGGAACTGTGTGTGGTGTGCCAACTCCGATAAAACTCTTGTTACTTTAAAGCCTACA
This sequence comes from Calotriton arnoldi, assembly GCA_963921515.1. Taxonomy (NCBI): domain Eukaryota; kingdom Metazoa; phylum Chordata; class Amphibia; order Caudata; family Salamandridae; genus Calotriton; species Calotriton arnoldi. Next base: position 37,591 of record CAWUFW010015702.1, read on the forward strand.
ATGTTGGATCCTATTATTCCCAGACAACCTTAGCATACTGTTGCCATTGATATTATGGGACCCATTGGAACTCAAAGCAAATATATATTATCACTCATTGATATTTTCTCAAGATGGCCAGTACTTAAAATAGTTGAAAAAGTGAATTCTGAGGAAGTTCTTTGATTTTTAGATGGTGTATTCGTAGATGAAGGACTTCCAGCACTTCTTATCAGTGATAATGGAGTCCAGTTTACGTCAAAAATTGCGAGAGACTATTTTGAAAAAGTAGGTATAAAACGTTGCACTACTTCCTTATATAATCCTAGCGGAAATGGCATGGTGGAACGTTTTAATAGGGTTCTTAAAAATGCCATTCAATCAGCCATTATTAATAATTGTGATTGGGAAACGCAATTATTTAAAACCCTTTGGATGTACAGAACCACTCCACACGATGCTCTAGAAGTATCCCCATTTGAAGTAATGAGAGGAAGATCTGTTAGAACAAAGTGTAATCCTGAATGGTTATTTGATTTTTCAAAACCCAGCGTTCCTGTGGATGTTTTAAGGTCTAGAATTGAAAGAAAACATCTTAAGTATAAGGAAGTTTATGACCTCAAACATGGTACTAAAGTTTGTGACATTAAAGTTGGTACTTGGGTCAAATTTAAGAAACCTTGGAAGGTAAGGAAGGGGGAGAGCCAATTTTCTGAACCTATGAGAGTTATTAAAGTTTTACGCAATGCAGTTCAATTAAATGATGGAAAAGTGTGGAATCTCAAACGCATTGCTGTTTTGAGAGGAGACATTGAATTGTTTGGTAACAGTAAAGAACAAGACAGTTCTCTCTCAAGAGGCAATTTGCAATTTGGTGATTTAGATGATGATATTAGTTGCAGCGATAGTCATGAAAATACAAACTGTTCTGCTCCAAGTGTTCATACAGATGCTAACATGAGTCAAGTTGAGCAGGATCCTGAATCTTCTATCGGAAAGGATGACATGGTGAATGTTAGTAATGACAGTGTGAATGTTGGAGAAGGAAACCGTTGTACACGCACTTGTACGAAACCAAAATGGTTATCTGATTTTGTCGGTGATGACCAACCTTTTTAATTATTTTAAAATTCCGTTAAGGGTAAAGATGTGTTGTGTATTTCACTTTAAGGTATCTATTGTATCTCGAGCAGCAGCGCGAGTTTTGTTATTGTTTGACATGTATGTTCAGTTCTCCTAACGTTTTTCCTTGGCAACCGGCATTCTTGCCGTGGTTTGCTGAGGAGAAGGGTTGGAGATGCTGAGCTCCTATGGTGTTTCAACTATTTGAATAAATCTACTATTTTTAATTACGAATTTGGTGATCTCATTACTCAACATAGACGCATAGATCCCAAATCATTGAAGATCAGGGGCAGATTCATAGATATCAGACAGGCACAGTCAGGACAGGATGGAGACATCGGTGGAAAAAAACACGCTACAAACAAAACCAGCCGCTGACCTGGATGGGCCTGCTGCCGTGTTGGTCCAAAGAGCAAGGCCAGTGAGTGTGTGTGGGAGCCGCTGCACTGCCCCCTCTGCTCGGTAAACATTGCTGCTTGAACGGCTGACTGCCCCTGGCACCCACCAAAGCTCGAGCTTCAAGGCTCATGCTTTAGGAAACGCGTTTAGGGAGAACAAAACAACAACCTTGCAGGAGCTGTCAGGTTCCTCAAACAGCCCATTGAAAACCATAGGGAACGAGGGAATGTTTACATCTCCGTTTTAGGGAAAGGAACAGTGGGGGTACCACATGCAGAAATGTTAGCCAGGGGGCTGAAAATGCAGCGAGAACAGCTAATACAACAACAGTGCAGAGAGGCATTTACCTACAAAAAACCTACATGTGTTGTTATGTGGCTGCTGGTCCTACGGTGCTCTTTGTTACATCCCTCTCTTCGGGTACAGCTGCCCACTACTGTTGCTGCCGCTTCCTCACTACTTTTCCTAAAGCTCAGGCTGTTGCTGCCAGCATGGACATCCCCTAGCATTGAAACTAAAGAAGGATGCGCGTGACAGAAGCTTAACTCTGAAGCCATCTTCAGTGCTGGTCAAACCTGGCGGCCATCTTAGCACTTGCGTACTTGTGTTAGAAAGGCACATAAAACTCATGTTATACTACATCTTATCAAGAACTGTTCATGTTCCTTTAATGTTTTACAGGTAAAAATGCTCATTCCAACAACTATTGCTCAACAGTAATATCTTCTTTTTCCAGATCGTTTGTCACTACTTGCTGCAGCAAACTGTTAATAGGAACTGTTATTGTGTTTTCCATGAAATGCATCGATTTTATTATACTCTACCAATTCCCATCTGCAGTGGTTTGAAGAAAAAATATCTACCTCTGGAAAACGCCAGACAAAATATCCTATCTGGTCTTCTTAGGCGGGTATTTACGCCTGTCCAGTTCCTGTTTGTTAGCCTCCGGAGTGTTTCTAGTACCGGTCGTCTTTCAGTGCAGCGAACAACTTTAACTTGCGTCGAGAGGACTTTCCTGTAGTCTGATGTCGAGGTTTCACCAATTCAACAAAAGTACTTGATTCTTTCAAAATAGGTATAACACAGCCAATACAGTTTATCTGTAGAACTAAAGTGACACATGCAATATTTACAATTAGCTTTTTAAGACTAATTGTCCGTAACATACCTTAACAACCATTTGCAATGCAATAGGACTCACATTTACGCGAGACCTATTGCATTGCATCACGGACAAGGGGAGGGGGGGGAAGCACGGACAACGGGAGTGCGGGCGGGGAGAGGGAGTAGAAGGGGGCAAGAAGGCACATACAACGGGAGTGCGGGCAGGGGAGGGGGTGAGAAGGCACGGAAAAAAATAGTGCTCACAGTCTAAATAACACATACCGTACTGTGTAACGCTCGAAGTAAAGGGGCCAGTAGCCATGGGAGGGTACAAATAACGACATGGCCATAATAAGGAGGGACTAACATTCCTCAGAAGGACAAAGACACAAGCCAATGAAAAAATGGGCGGGGCAGTGGGCGGGGCTTCCCTCACATAGTGAACTACAGCAGATCTTCACCAGAGCAGCGCTTGCGCGCTAACTCTAGGCTCAACCTAAAAATGAAAATAGTGGGGTGCACATAACATGGTTGACCTAGGACACTCGTTTCTGGCATCTAGTTTAGGCCTGACGTTGATTGCCTACCCCAATGTTTGTCTAGATGTTGGAATTACCAAATCATTCATATTATGAAAACATTTGGCTACCCAGGTTGTATGTCAGTATTGAGGCCGATAATAGCAAACTATAAAATTACTACATTCAGTACATCGACCTATCACTAGTAAGTGCATAAGTACTGTTCTGAAAAACAATAATTCCATATTTACCTTCCAGTTGATTTGTTTTATATATTTTTGCAGTTTTATATAGCACAAACATTATGACCCGATTGGTACCAGAGCGCTTTACATTAGAACAGTTACAATTGCATGCTAGCAGTTTATATTAGCACAGTTTCAAAGTTTCAATAAAAAAGCATAGCAAGGATAACATTTTCCTATTTATAAGGTTTGCTGAAGAACACTGCCAGCGATAGAATGTGCTAGTGAAAATACTCTGATGGAATTACGGAAATGGCGCCATCTTCATAACCTAGTCGTGCAGGTCTGAGAATCACCCACAGCAAGCATTATAGGGGGAGTCTTCCATTTTTCCTTCCGACATGGCTGCAGCCATGCCATTCAGACTAGGAATACGGGTTGAAAGAATTGTTGCAAATATTGGTTTCAATACGTTTTGAAAGAATATGCTGATTTGTCGTCTAGTCAATAATGGGGGCCTGCATCCAGACAGTAGCCCAAACAGCACACGAGCCACCTTCCCCCTAGCTGCCAACCCTTTTCACTACCTCCGCTGACCATTGACCCTGCACTGGTCCAGCAAATGCCCATGTCAGGTCGGCGGGAGGGCGCTTTCATATCACAGTAATGGTGCCCATCCAGTACTGGCTGCCACGGATGGCTCCCCAAGCCCACCCTGGCTCCAGTTCTTCAAGGACCAGCAGGCAAAGACCAAGTCAGTGCCAGATCGGGAACTGAGCTCCCTGCTGCAGGACCTTTCAAGGCAGTGGCAGGCCCAGTTGATGCAGTATTATTATCATGCAATATTTCATATGCAATCGTATTGTGTGGTGGGAGGTCACACAGCAGAGACCACCTGGGTAGAAATGTTCTTTATTTCTTCATGGTGTACGGACAGCAAACGGGTGACCCTAGCGCAGTGATACTCAATGTACGGCCCGGGGGCCGCCTGTGGCCCTCCTGACCTTCACATTGGGCTGCTGTTTACTTCAGAGAGCCCTAACATTCAGAAAGAAGTTAAATAAATGGGGAAGCTTTTATTTACAAGCTAGCTGAAGTAAAGAAAAATAATCTAAAGAATTCTGCAACATTTAACCACCCACAAAGCCCCACTCCCATCCTGCTAGCATCATTGCGGCCCTCGGGCTCACCACAGACCATACTTTGAGACCCCTCGGAAAATGTATGTGAGTATCTATGCCCTAGTGACTGTTTCAGACCTCCTCAGCAACTGCCGAGATCTGGAACACCAACTATTGAATGTTTAACATAGTGTTCTACACAGTATGTCATAGCAGCACGCTATGTGTCTACAAGATACCATATAAACATACCAGTGACCCACAACCAGGCATACAGTCCAGGCATTTTAAAATAAACATACTCCAATAAGTGCTATACATCACAATGGTCTCTCAGCAATTTCAACTTGTGCCGAACCAAGATAAATATATGCATTCCTAGTTTTACCGCAAAGAGTTGCAATTAATTGCAATACCTCTGTAAGTTCATGGTAATATACATCACACTGCTGACGCTAGCCTGCATGACAAACATGCAGGACTTTTTGTTTTGAACTTCGAGCTTCTAGTGATTTATATCCCAAATGCACTTAATTTTCACAATATACTGGAATTACTTCTATTATTCACTGGTTTCAGTTCAGGCCATGCTGCAGCATATTGTCTAACTGCTCCTGAACGGATTTACACAAAAGTCCTAAAGTCTACCTTTGAGATACACACATATATATATATATATATATATATATATCAGTTTCACTCCTGCGTCTGTATCCACCAGATATCCTCCAAAACAGGCACCAACACTCTTGGAATCCATTAGGACATTTTTATTTTGCAGAAAGCTTGATGCATTTCTGCGGCTTCGCCACCTTGCTCACATAGGGGCTGATTACGATGGCGGACGGAAAAGCATTCTGACCGCCGTGCTAGCGGGAAATTGCCGCCTGCAGGTACAGCGTCAAAACCGCCGGCCAGATTAGGATGCACCGCCAGAAACTCCCTACCGCGGCGGTCGGATTCCAGGATTCAGCGGCAGAAAAGCTGAAAATCCGTCCGCGGCGGTCGGATTTGCTGCGGTAAGGCCAAAGACCGCCGTTTCCCCAGCGGACAGGAACACATGGAGCTATCCGCAGTATTGCCACCGCCATCCTCGATTGGACGGATTCTCCGCAGCGGTGTGGTGGGCTGTTTGTGGCATCGTAATACAACCGGCGGTCGTAATCGCATTCCGCACGGCGGTCCCTCCCTTTTGGCTCCGTACGCCACCGCTGCGGAAGGGGATTCCTGGCGGTTCCCGAAACACCGCAGCAGACGGGAAATGGGCAATCTTTGCCCATCGTAATGCGGCGGACGTAAGGATTGCCGATGGAGTGCGGAAAAGGGCATTTTCCGCCACCACCGCGGATGTGCTACCGCCCGCCATCGTAATCAGCCCCATAGTGTCTTAGCCATCTAGCATGTTTACTTAAAGGCACTTAGGTCACCACGTTCGGCGTGGTGGACATAGAAGACATTTTTCTCAGTGCTAATTACAATTTTTGAAAAGTGCTCAGTGTAAAACATAAATTACAATTCATATTAGCTCATCTTTGATGATTGAATACTTGATGCCGCTAGGAAATATTTCATGCTTTTTGTTAAAATAAAATGCAGTCCTGGCTATTTACACTTTAGTATAATTCATTTATAGACAAGTGTCATTACAAGTTGGGGCATTTTCCTGTATATAAGACCAAATTGGTCACATAAACTATCCATTCATTCTATTCCCGTCCTAGGTAGAAAATTTAAATAGTATTCCAACTACTGTATATATAAATCAGTGGGAGCTGCTATTTAACAGTGGTGAGTGGCAGGCGCAGGGGAGGGAATGAAAAATTAATTAAACTTTCACTTACCTTCGTGACGCCACTGCCGCATCTCGGTCCTCTTCGCCCATTTCCAAGACTGCAGGGCAGGAAGCAGGAACAGGAAGCACCCAGGCTTCCAGGCTCCCCTAACTCAATCACAACACTGCAATGCAGCATTGTGATCGGTCTGAGTGCCGCGGATTTGAATTATGCATAAAGTCGACTTGTATATCAGAATTGAAGATAACATGCCCAATGGGGCTATGGATGTATTAAAATGACTGCTGTACAATTTAAATAATATGCACAATATGAACGAAAATATGTGAATACGCTATGTATGCATTGAATATATAGCTATTATTTTATGTTCCAATATGGCCGCCACATAGTACAAGGACACTAGATCCGTTTTCATTGTTTGTGCAAAGACTGATAAAATGGGGCATTGACTGTGCGCAGGCGTCATGAAAAAAGCTGCAAAAGCCGAAACTCGTCTGATGCCATAATGGTGATCTGCCGTGCTTGCCGATGGATGAAATAAAACTATTCTGAAGCATTATCTCGAGTGCTGTTCTGTTTAAAGCGATGGAAATATTGTTATAAAAATACACCAGGGCGCAGGCGTTTTACGAGCACAGCTGGCGTTTGGGTTGCATGCCAGCTATATGCGTGGACCGGATGATATATATATTTGTGTATGTGTATTACCTACTGGCGGTCGCCAGTAGGTAGTTCTAGTTAGGACGGAGTTTCTATCAAAAAGGCCATTTTCAAGTGCCTATATCTTCTGTGCCGCTTGATAAATCTCCATGAAAGTTTCCCCAAAAATGTGCCAGGTACTTCAGAGGCTCTTTGGAAAGTTTCAGGGTGGTTCATGAAGTGGGAGGCGTAGAAAAAATGGGGGTCCCAAACCGCGTTTTCCTCATGTTAATTCCCAGAGGACCTTTGAACAAGCCTACAGCCTTAACCACTGGACGGAATTCCACCAAATTTGTCAGGAAGCTAGATGTTGGTACGCAGATTACTGCTGCAAAACAGGCCCCCAGTGACAAAACTGGTCCCCACTCCTCCGGGGAAACGCCCGGTGCCCGCTACGGCCAGTCCTGCCCTGACTGTAATACCCATTCACAAACTGTGTAAACTAATATTAATTCAGGGGACTGGGTAGTGACTCTGATTGTAGCAGACCTCCTGTAATCAATCTACTGGATAATTAAAAAATAATAAAAATTGACTTAAAAAAAAGAAGAGAGATGTTATATCTAGTAAATATAATTTTAAAAAGCATAGTTATTTTGAAAAAACCGTACAAAAATAATATACTAATAAGATTAAAAATTTAAAAACCATAGAAATTCACTGAAAATACAAAAGGTTACAGGTACGTTATAGTTAGGAAATAGAATTTAAAAAATCTTAGAAATTCACTGAAAAAACCAAAGGTTACAGGGACATTATAGTTAGGCTGACAATTCACTTGTACAAAATCAGAGAAACTTAGCATTTATAGTTAGCTGAGCTAACTATAACTTACAACCCTCCAATGCACTGCTTATGACCTCACATATTACAGCACTCATGACATGGTCAGTGACATCTCTGATGACATCTCAAATGACATCACCGATGACATCATCCAGTAATTAGGAGTGTTTTCTAAAAGTAAATGAGTGTTAAACATATATACTAAGGTAAGTCGCTGTGGGAGTGCCTGTATGGGTGAGTAAGTGGGTACACACACATATATATATATATATATATATATATATAGATAGATAGAAATATAAATACATATACAACTCCAAAACGTTGTAAATTTTAAAGAAATGCGCATGCTCTCCAGTTGAAGCAGTATCCAAGTGTTTATTGCGTTGGCAGAAAGCACTCAACGCGTTTCGAGAACAAAGCTGAGTGGTTTTGAGGGTCTGTGAGTGGGTGTGTCAGTGACTGCATGGTGTGTGAGTGGGTGTGTGAGTGGTTGTGTGGGTAAGTGGGTGTGTGAGTGAGTGTGTGAGTAGGTGTGTGGGTCTGTGAGTAAGTGTATTTTTTTTTAAATTGGGGTATGGATCTGTAGATTTACCTGAATCCAGGAGGATTCAGGGATCCTTGTGTGGTAAAAAAAGCTTTTTGGACAATTCCTGCCCCATGAGGGGGCTCTCACAGACCACTCCATTAGTCCCATGGGGTCAAAGTACCTCTACCCTGACTCCTTCTATCACTTCCTAACTTTATTTTCCCTGCTGTAAACCAAGTCCTGATGAACAAATGGTGGCTGCATTTTTCCTCTCAGGTTGTGGCCAGCCAATCACGGCATTGCTGTTGGTGCATGGATTTTCGAATTCGAGGAGGATCCGCATTCCTCGATATAAAAATTTGGATTTCAATTAATATTTAAAAAACTACTGAACTTATTTACACCAAATCACAAAAAAGTCACTTTCTGGACCAAGATCTACCTTTCTACCAAATTTAGTGTCATTCCGTTCAGTGGTTCGGGCTGTAGTCGTGTCTAAAATCCCTATGGGAATTAACATGAAGGACACACTTTTTTTGACCCCCCTTTTTCTCGGCCCCTGCTTGAGGGATCACCCAAAACTTTCCATGCACAACTAGGATCAGCGGCACACTTTTTTGGGAGTTTTGTGAAGATTCGTCAAACGGCGTCAAGATATAGGCAGGTCAAAAACACTTTTCCTATGGAAAGTAGGTCCTAACTATAACTACCTATTGGCGACCATCAGTAGGTAATATAGCTGTGCATGTGTATATATATATAAATGTATATATATACACACACACATCTATATTTCATAGATAGATAGATAGATAGATAGATAGATAGATAGATAGATAGATAGATAGATCATTTCTAGGAGCTAAGTCGTCACTTTACATAGAAATGCTATAAAGAGAAATTATATTTTGATAAATTTAGATAACATGTAATTAATTATTTAAAGGGGAATCTCAATGGGTATTCACGACTGAATTGATGTAGTCCAGGTGTCAACGAGAGCACTTCTTGTGACATCACCTGCTACCCTGAAGCACCAGTTAGAAGATTTTAAGGGATGAGCAAATGGGGTTGATTATGGGTGAGACTTGGCGTGGCTTTGTTTTTAGATTTTACCATGCCTCGGTGGCTCTGTGACGTGGATCACTGCCTTTTAGGTGAGGGCTGCAACAAAAGGAAAGCCCATCCTGCAAAGTATGTCAGAATTGCTAGTTCATTACCGATACCTTCGCCATTGCATTAAAGAGTCACAGTAGCTCTCATTTATCACATAATGCAACTCCCTCTCTCCATTCTCTGAATCTGTGGCGGCAGAGTGGGGAAAGTTCTCTTAAAATACTAGGAGGTCCACTGTTGGGCAGCCATTGATCCGTGCATGCATATAGAAGGAAAGAAAGCCTTGTACCTGTGAAACATACTCTATAAACAAAATTCTTTTATGCCAACAAAATAATTGGCCTTCTTAATTCAATAAATAATTCTATTCATCTGTATTTATTTTTTAGGCAAGAAATTCTCCAGTATGTTGATGTGATGAAAAACTTTTCTCTAACAAAAAATAGTGTTCGAATTGGACAACTGATGCACTATGATTATTCCAGCCACAAATACGTTTTTTCTGTTAGTAATAACTTCAAGTCCCTGCTTCCAGAGACGTCGCCTATCTTGAATAAGCACTACAACATTTGCGCTGTTGTCGGAAACAGTGGAATCCTAACAGGGAGCCAGTGTGGCCCGGAAATTGACAAGTCTGATTTTGTTTTTCGGTGCAATTTTGCACCCACTGAAGTTTTCCAAAGAGATGTTGGGAAGAAAACCAACCTCACAACATTCAATCCAAGCATCCTGGAGAAGTACTATAACAACCTCTTAACTATTCAAGACCGAAACAACTTCTTTCTGAGTTTGAAAAAACTTGACGGGGCCATGCTTTGGATCCCAGCCTTTTTCTTCCACACATCAACAACAATCACAAGGACATTGGTGGATTTTTTTGTTGAGCACCGGGGACAACTGAAGGTACAATTGGCCTGGCCTGGAAATATAATGCAGCACGTCAACAGGTAAATCAAACACATTAAGCCCATCTCAAATCAAAATACACTAATCATTATTTATTGAATGTGATCACACATATACTGTGCGCACCTATTGTCGTGTTTAATGCTTAGAAATTGTATTTTGTGTCTGTATAACTGGTTGGCTTGTCATATAAAGTGATGCTGCTGTACAGTGATGTTCAATAGACCAGTATGAAGTGCAAGACAGTCTTCTGCTCGGATAGACAAATTGTAAAGTGGTAGTGAATAGAAAGTAAGATGCTGTAATATTGTTTGCACCTGAAAATCTAGTGAGGGTTACTCACTCAATGTATAGTGTACAATACCAAAAGGTCTCTCGGTACGCGGCAGCCCGTGACCACTAGCTGGACTTCCAATGAAAAGCCTTTTTAGATTCCTTTACACCAGCAAATGTTGGTGAAGAGTGGAAATCTAGGGGGTAGATGGTTCTATGTTCTAGTGGCCTGGACAGAGAAACGTCTGCCCTCATGGAATATGAGTCTTATGAACAAACAGAGGAAAGCATTTGGGGTCAACTTCATGGAGTGTGGGAGGAAAGTGACACTAAATTTCAGAAGCAAGTCAAAGATAAAGGTATAATTGGGACACCATATATTGTGCATTAGAGGGAGAAAAACATATGTTGTGTGAGTTTATTTCATTGTTGGTCATGATATAGAGTTAGACTATGGCTAAATAAGTAGTGCTTCGTGATACTCAAGATGTCGCAGTAGTCATGGTACGCGTTGTGTGGTTGGTTGGGCTGTAGTAAAGCTATGGGAAGTGAAAGTAGGAGCAACTGCTGAACATTAATAATAAGTTTGTTGTCAAAACATAGGTAATTTCTAAATTCAGTTCCCAAGGTTTCGCCTTAGGTGTTAATACCTTAGATGTTAACGTAAGAATGGATCCTGAGAGTATTGTTGAAGCTCTCTTTCTGGTGATTTTGTATAGCACACCCATTTTGAGAACCGGACTACATCATATACTTATAGTCAATCATGCATTTGCTAATGGTCGCATTTTTCACTAGTTTACTACCAAATAATAAAAGGAAATATGCACTTAATCCTCATATATTATTGCTGGGCGAAACAATTTACTACTATGCATATTGCTGTTTGCAGCAGGCCAGTGTTTAATTTGAGCTGGTGGTTGCCAGTGGAGACCACCAGAACTAATTTTTGAGGACTGGCACTTCTTTTACTGCATCAGATATTTCAGCAGAGCAAGAAAGGGGAAAACAGACACATCGGAAAGGCAGAGGAAGACAAAGACGAAGACCGTCACAAAGGGAGAAAACAAGAACCCTTAAGAGTGAGATAAAGGGGGAAGGGGTGTCTGGTAGTGAATTAAAGAGGCATGAGGTGGATTGAAAACTGTCAGTCTTGTTTGGAATTCGGTGTGCCAAGGTTCTAACTGCTTCGGCCAACTGCTTCTGAGCAAAGCTTTGGGCACCGGTACTCTTTATTTGAGAAATTAAGCCCTGTAGCAGGCACAGTAGTTATGGCTGTTTTGAGCAGCAAATAGGCACTTTTCTCTTTCAACTGTGCCTATTGTGAAGGGGACACCAGAGCAACAGCCAGGCATCCCTTCCCTCCTTCGCCTGCCCGAGGAAGGGCTGGGGAGCTGAGAGTAGCACTGTTGCCTTGTTACTTCAGGAAAAAAATGAGAAGCACCGAAAAACTTCAGGGGCTTGACATACCACACAGGGTACAAAGTAAAAGAAAAAAGAAAGACTATGTAGGCCTTACTTCCTTTGCAGTTTTTTAAGCCACAGTGTTCTCCTCCTCAGAGCTCAAACAAACTTTATTTTTTTTTAATTATGAAAGTCGTCAAAGAGATTATATAAAGAGAAACATTTGCATTTCACCTGTCAGCATATTGTGATGTCATATATGAATCAATTATTGAAAGTATAAGTTAAGTCAGCAGTGACGGCAATGATGATGTAATTTGTGATGTCACCAAGGAAGTTATTGTTGATTTACTAAATGTAACAGAGCAATTAACTGATTTTTAGGATGTGATCACAACCTTAATGTCATTTGTCAAGAGTGTCCCACTTTCAAAATATTAATTAATAACTGATCATAGTAGACAACCATAACGCCTTTAGCCATGCCCAGTGAGCTGGGCAAAGAGGGTGGACCTTTCAAGCACAACAAGTGCTCAGTCCTTGTGGCCCTAGAACTCACTGGACACTGATTGTGACCATAACCAGAGTACTCTTGGTACTAGACCTTTAGTCATGTCGAATTCCTATAATTGCTGTCCTGGAAGTTCACTGGGCACAGTCACCAGCCATGTCCATCAGGCTCTGAGTGTAGTTTGTAAGTTTCAGATATACCCTATGCCAGTCCCCCTTCTACCAGCTCACTGAGCACATTTTAAGCTGTGCCCCTGGAACTCTGGATGCCCTTAGGCCATGCTCTGTACTTGGTCTCACTGCATCCAGAGTCTGCTGGGCATGGCTTATGGCCTTGTTCAGTGAACCTGATCATATGATGTTGCCTTTGCTCATCTCCAGTGTCTGCTCCAATAATCAAGAACCAACAAGGCAAGGCCTTTGGACCACGCCCAATCAGCTGTTGGCTCAGGGCAAGGCTGAAGGACCAATTTAAAGTTTTGTAATTACTATGGTTTTGTAGAGTGCTCACATGCCTTGAGGTGTCTTGGTGCTGCATTTGTCACAAGGAAAGAGCTGCTAGACTAGTTTCTGAAAAGCCAAGTTTTAAAACATTTCCTGAAGGACAGCAGATTGGAACTCTCCTTCAGATTCAAAGGTAGAAAATTCCACAGTGTGGCGTTTCCCCAAATAAATCTTAGGAATCACCAAAAGCTTCTTGGCAGGAGTACCAAATGAATTTGTCCCGCAAATAGTTCAGACCAACATTGTGTAGTGCCTTGAAGGCCGTGCACAGTGCCTTAAATTCTATCCTTTTCCTTATAGGTAGCCAGTACAGTCTAACCAATGTCTGTGAGGCAGATTGGTATTTGGGGATTTCCAGGAGAAGCCATGCTGACGCATTTTGCAGTATCTCCATAATCCAATTTGGATAAGGCCAGTGCCATTACTACATTTTTATGAAGATCCAATGGGATGGAAGGACATATCTTCCTGATAATTCTCAAGATGAAAAAAACGGATGACACTAGGGCATTAACCTGATCTTTGAAGGTTAGCTTGTTGTCGAAAACGATCCCCTAGTTTCTAACTTTCCTCACAGGAGTGGGAAATGAGCCCAGTTCCTGAGGTCACCAACCCGGAGACCAAAAGGAGGTATAATTTCCGAAAAGAAGGACCTTTGTTTTCCTGGAGGTAAGTTTTAAATAATTGACTTTTATCCAGTTACCTATCTGTCCCATACAGTTTTTGAATCTAGTTGCTGTTTCCTTTGGGTTGCTAGATGCTACTGTTTGAGTGTCGTCGGCAAATGAGACAACAGAGAAGCCAAGGTATTTAATGAGCCTTGTTAGTGGGGTGACATAAAGATTGAAAAAGGAAGGGCTCAGTGAGGAGCCCTGCTGCACCACACATGGCAGGCAAAAAAAATCGGAATTGAATTCCCCCATTGCAAGGCGTTGTTCCCTTTTTGAAATAAAGGATTTCAACAGACAGAGAACAGAATCTCTTATGCCGAGCTCAAAAAGCCGCTCAATCCAGATGTTATGATTGACTGTGTCGATAGCCGCAGAGAGATCCAGTAAAATCAGAGCACCGTTGCCACCTTCATCAAGTATAGACCTTAACTCTTCAGATGTGACAATCAGAGCCGACTTGGTGCTATGCTCACCTCTGAAACCAAATTGTGTTGAATCTAGAAGCTTATGTGCATCTATGAAGGACACAGTTTCCGAATTCAGAGATTTTTCTAAAATTTTAGATGGAAATGCGAGCCAGGATATGGTCTTATAGCTGCTAGGCTCCTCTGGCTTAAGACTGGGCTTTTTAGAAGCGGGAGAATCGAAGCTCTCCTCCATTCTAAAGGAAAATATCCTGATTTAATTGTCTCATTAAAGATTTCGGTCAAATGGACACTTACAATTTCTGGGGCAAGATGTACAATTTTCGGTGGAAGGGCTCCAGGGGAGAGCCTGCCTTAGTGGACTTAAGTAGGCTAAGCACCTGCTCAGTATTAAGTGGGGAAAAGTATCTAAAATTTCCGGTCTGGAAGATACTTCGCTGCCAGTTTGATATTCTGGAGTAATATGCTTACTGGTGACAAAGGAGTTAAAGCAAAAGACACACAGATGATGGACGGAATGCAGAGCAAATCAAACCTTCTCCCCCAGTTAATAGATCTGGGTTAAATCCATCGTTCTTTTGCTCACCATGCCACCCCAGTTTAGACCCAGCCATATGCAAATCAGTCTTGACCCTGTGCCTCATGGGAGCAGTCCAGACCGAACTGCCAAGCCAGGTCCTTCCTGAACTGGAAACAAGCATCCTCCACCTTAGTCTGAACAAAACTCACCAATGTGTCACAGAAAACTTTACTGCAATCGTTAATGGTAATTTCAGACACATTAGCTAAGCTTTTTACTGTCCTAAATAACTCTTTAACAGAGCTCTTAGATTGTAGAGTCTTATTAAAAATACTTAGGTTTTTCCTCGAGGATTAACTTTTTGTAATCTGCAATAGATTGAGTGCAGATCTCTCTGTCCAATAGGTCATAATTTGATCTCTACCTCCGCTCCTGCCTCCTACAGAGCTGTTTCTGGGCTCTGAGCCTTTCAGTAAACCAGCGTTCTGATGGGTTTTTTCTCCAACTGTTATAGCTTTTTCCAGACGCAAGCACATCTATCGCTGCACCTATCTAATAATTCTGTATGGCTAATTTAAGATTTGTCATGTCAGTAGGTTTTGTGTCCGACGATGCTGTTTGGAGTTCTGAAGCGTCAATTTTATACCAGGCTTGACCCCTACTTACCATAGGAGTAGAACTACAGCTAGATTGCGAATAAGGGATACTGATCCTGAACGTAACTGCTCTGTGATCTGACCACAAAAGTGGTAGAGAGCCAGTAAAATGGAGAAACGGATTACTAGTGAAGATGCCATCTAATATATGGGTGGGAAGGTTCATCATCTGGTGTAATCCTAGGCTAGCCATAGTATCGATCAGAAAATCTGTATCTTTGTCATTCGTCTTCTCAAAGTGGAAATTGAAATCTCCCAGCACCGTAAAGTCTGAGGAATTAAGGCTGGATTCAAGCAGTGGACTTATACTTTGAACAAAGGAACTTCTCACACCTGGAGGGCTGTAAAACAGTAGCCCATTAGAAGTATATTTTTTTATGAGTTCAATGGAAGAGTTTCACAGTCTGGGCTGCTAGAGACTGAAGATCAGGATGCAGTAAGATGGTCACAAAAGATAATTGCCAGCTCGCCATCCCGCTTACCGACTGTCAGATCTAGAGATAGAGTATCCTGCCATAACCGCCTGTACCTGGTCGGGGCCATGTTAGCCCAGGTTTCTGCGACAAATGTAATATGCACAAAGGAATTCCTGAAACTCAAGTTTGTGTTTGACTACGGACCTTGCATTAAGCAGAGAACAAGAGAAAACTTTCTGTGAAACTGCTGCAGAGGCTGGGCCGGGGCACGTGGGACAATGGTTAATAACTGATTTTTTAGACAACCATTGCTTGCCCACCCCCTGCCCCGAATTCCACTGGTTTTGGTGTTCTGTTGTGGGCACATGGGGTGGTTTTCGGGTACACACTACGATTAGTCCCTCTGCCCCTTTGAGAAGTCAGGATGGCTATCTGCTTCTTTATCATTCCCCATCCACTCAACAATCATGTAAAGGAAGCTAGCAAGGATTACAGCTGCTTCTCCTCTGGCAGATGAGAGGGAAAATGTGGAAATCAATACATATTGATCTCCAGAAGTTGGGTGGGTCCAAGGAGCAGACAACTAGAAGGTACACTGGGAGCTCCGGCAGTATGGCCCAGTCACTGGCAAGGCTTGGATGCATTCTGTAAAGCACACCTAGGCATGAGTAGGCCCCTCACACGAGGGCTAGTGTTTTTATTGATAAATGTTTGGGAGTGCAGGGTGGTAAGGCTTTTACCATTACCTGCTTGAGATTTCTGTCACATAAATATGGCAAACGTCGTTTTCGACCCCTACTTCGCCATTTGCAGCGCATTCGGAGTAAGAAAATGTGCTGGGATCCACGCAAACCTCGCCACCCTCGATTTCCCTTTATTTTGTTTAAATCTTTTTATTGTCATTTACAATTTCTAACGATGCAGTGCAGCAATAGATCAACAACACCGCATATCAAGAGAAAATAAAATAGCAAATCATATGCTGTAGACACAGTGGTGATAGCATGTGTGTAATATGTCCAACATGTGGGATTAAAAATGTTAGCATCATTAGGGCACTTGAGTGAAGACGCCAGTGTATGTTCTGCCATTCTTTTGTGCAGTTCATCGCTGATCTATGCATGGTGCTGTGCATCTCTAAACAGTGGGCAGAGGGTACAACAAAATGAGGACAAAATAACTCTACAAAGCGGAGGGGGTAACTGCCCGTGACCTAAGGCCTCAAGGTGTTGCATCAGGTGAGTGACTGCTTGTAGTGTGCATTAGGATCCTATGATATGCCTGGCTGAGTAGGGATTGAGGGACGCCGTCCTACCTGGGGCATCGTAGTGGTGACAGCTGTATGTGGCATTGGAGCTGATTAGGCCTCTGGCTCCCCCTGTGTGTTCTCGGCGGGTGTATCTATCTTCTGCAAAGCATTTACAATGGTCCCCCAGTCGAAAGCCAGGGGAAACTTGCAAAGCCCTAGCAGGTCCTCCCTCTGCAGGGCCACGCCCTCTGCCCTGGCCCAGTTGAGCAAGGAGCGACGCCAGGCCAATGCATGGGGTGCCACATGCGCTTTCCATCTTTTAGTAATCAGGCGCTTCGCTGTGATGAGGCCCCGGTCTAAGAATCATGAGGTGACCTTGTGTTTCCTGTCCCTCTTAAAAAGGTGCAATAATAACACCTCCCAATGAAAAGGGATGTCACGCTTGGTGCAGCGGGCTAAAGTGTCAGTCCAGTACCCTCCCAGGGCAGTGCAGTGCCAGAGCATATGCAGTAAGTTTGCATCAGGTAGACGGCATCTGGGGCATTCGGAAGCAGCGCAGTGGAAATACTTGTTTATCTGGGCAGGGGAGAGGTATACATGATGTAGAATGAAGTATTGGATCTGCCGAAAGCGCTGGTTACGAGGGACACGCGTCGGGCTTTCTTGCAGTGCCACCCATTCCTTCTCTGACAGGGCCCGCCCTAGGTCCTCCTCCCAATGCTGTCAGGGAAGTCAGTGGGATCGCAGTGTGCTGACGGAGGGATGAAGCAAACCAACGTATCAAGTGTCCTCCTGAGCCCATTATATGTAAGTACTGCATTAGGTGATGCGTGGGAGGCTCCACTATTAATGTCAACAACAAAGAGAGACCAAAAGGGCAATAAAGGTCCAGCATACGGGCCCTAGCATCAATAGCAATAAAGAGGGTATGCAGTTCCTGAAGTGAAAGGCGGGAAAATAGCGATGGAAGTATCAATAACTGGCTAACAAAAAGGAAGGATGGGGAATCCTTCCTTTCGGAAATAGTGCCCTCACACACCCAGCCCGCTGGGTGTCATGCTTCATCATTGGGCATGCTCCTCGTCGGGTCGGCGCTGCAATACCCGACGGGCACCCTCAGTGACCTTCCCGGAACCGGCATTGCAGGTTAGGTCCTCCGCTGAGTGGGCGCGAGCTGTTGACACATGTTGAATCTCTCATGGAAACAGAAAGGAACTTGGATGTTTTAGGCGTTTTTAATGGAGAGGAAATTTGGTGTTGTAGGCATATTTGTTATGTTTGCTCGACATAGTTGAAAGGAAAACATGGTTGGATCCTTGCAAGCCAAATTACACTGGATTTCCTTGGGTCTTCATATTTTAGAAATGCCATGGTTCTTAGGGTTTGCTGGTTGCCAGCTGACTTCGGACATAAATGTTCCAGCACTCCCCGAAGGAAATTGGACATTTTAGATATATTTTTCATGTTTACAAGGCAATCGGGGTAAGAAAACATACTGGTATCCACATAAGTGACACCACCCTGGATTTCTCTGAGTCTCTAGGTTTCATAAATGCCCAGGGTTGGTAGGGTTACCTGGGTGCCAGCCAACCCTGTTCTGAAATATTGCTGCCATTCCCTGTGCGGAGTAAATTGGGTGTTTTAGGCATCGTTTTGACATTTGTAGGGCATTCTAGCTAAGAGGACATGCTGTAATCCATGCAAACTACATTACACTGGATACTTGGGGTTTCTAGGTTTCAGGAATCCCAGTCTTTGTAAGGTTTCCTGGGTGCCCAACTTTGAGCATAAATGCTGCAGCCATAACTTATGGAATGAGAAAGGTAATTGGATGTTTTTTTTTTTTTAACATTTGCAGGGCATTCTAGATAAGAGGACATGCTGTAATACATGCTAGTCACACCACCCTGGATTCCCCAGAGCCTCCAAGTTTCAGAAATGGACAGGGTTGGTAGGGTTTCCCAAGTGGTGGCTGACTCAGAGCCCAAATAGGACAGCCATGGCACGTAAGAGGAAATTGGAATTTCTTTGGATGTAGTTTTTTCATATGGGGTTGCTTGTACTGCTGCTGTTGGCAAGGGGCAGACTCGCTTGACCAGAACACATTTGTTGCTACAGAGGAGAGGGTGTGTGTTGCAAAGAATGCGCTTATAGCGCTCTTTGGAGTCTTGCAGCATGGGTTGCTTGTACTGCTGCTATTGACAAGGGACAGACTCTCTTGCCCAGTACACACTTGTTGCTGCAGAAGAGAGGCAGGGGTGTGGTGAAGAATGCACTTATAGCACTCTCTGGAGCCCGTCTGTGCCCGTCAGAGCCCGAAGGAGGATGGGCTGGACCCCCCTCCATCCACTATTTTGGTGGTTGTTTGTTAAAAAGTGCTGTATAATCTGCTCAATTGAGCAATGGATAAGCTCAAGATGGCCGGGACATCTAGTCAATCATACAGAGGTATGACAATTGATAGTATGTTGGAGAAGACGGTGGGTGTTATCACTAGAGAAATTGCCCTTACGGAGCATAGGCTCTCCATTGAGCATAAGCCTCCAGTGGGTATTACTAAAACTGCTACGATAGATGACATGGCCCCTGGACCCAGCACCAGTGGAGATAATATTATCATGTCAAATCCTACTGGTCCCTTTATTGCTGCTGATGTTCTATCTCCTCTTGCACTGGTGACAAAGTGAGAGAAAAGAATTATGCGATCGGCCATGTCATTGGACAAGGATAGGGATGTCTCTTGGGGTGACTGTTATACATCAGAACTTGAGCCCTCACTACTTGGCCAATGCTGTAGTAGGTTTTGTTTGGTTTTACAAACACAGTTTAAACCCCTCTTTGACCGTCTGGGCCTAATAGAATCTCAGCTCGCTGCTATTAGTACAAGTGACAATTTCTGCACCTTTTATTTCTCCTGTCTAACATGCAGCTACTTTACTGGAAAAATATCATATTTCCACCCCTACTGTCTCTAAATTTTTTTCCATAGTGGTCCATATGCACCAGCTCTTACTGCTTCCTCAAAGGATGTATCTATAGGAGAAAATGTGCAGTACCTTTTACTAAGAATCAGGGGTCAGAGGAGCCGCATCTGACAAACGATCTCAATTGGTCCTTACCAATGATAAGGACACTAACAGGACAGTTATGAACTTTCCACCATCTGCTAGCCCAAACATTGTGGTCCTAGTGGGTGTTCCGGCACTGAGGCGCAAACAGACGGAATGGTAGGACAACCTCTTTAGCAAAGTCACCAATTGCTATGCAAAAATAGAGGGTTCAGTACCGTGTACTCTAATAAGATCCCAATTGTCAGAAAGGTTAGATGGTTGGGTCCCTCAAGTATAAATATTTTTGAGGACTGTTTTGTGGTGAATTTTAGGAACCCTATTTATGCAAGAAATCTGTTGTCCTACAGTAAGGGGACTGAAATCAAATTAAGGGACTTTTCCATCTTACCCCTTTGGTAGTTTCATAACCCGCCTCTATTGTGTACAAGGTATAGGCCTTCATCTGAGATGCAAGACAGGCTTTTTCAGCTTCTCACCAGGGGCCTTCAGGGGGAATATCCTTGGGGAAAAGATTTGAAGCTCTAGCAGATGTTACCTCGAATGGTTGACTCAGACCAGCTCCTGCAGTGCAGAGGGGGTATAACAAGCAACATGCCCCTACTTTGTGCCATGTGGACCCTACACGTAATGACAATTCGCTACCACTTGCTATTAGGATAATGAGATGAATATTGCGGGAAACATCTCTAAACTGTGTTTGTCCAATTGGAAACTTTTGATTAGCAAGTATGATGCCATATTTTTTCAAGAAACGTAGGTCACTTTCCCCATTGCCTTTGATGGATAAAAGTGCCATTCTGTTCCTACTACACCATCCAAACATGGTTGTGCTAAAGGTGGCATGTCTAATAGGATCAAACTGTCTTTGAACGTAAAGGTGTAGGTTGAAGACACCAACCGCAAGGCTTTTCAAGCTATCTTTCTCAAAGGAATGCATAGCATTTGTGTATACCTCATTAACTTTCATAATAATGAATTTGTGAACCCACTAAGTGAAAAGTTTCCTAAACTGGTTTTATCGAATATATTAGGGTAGACATAGGACTCTGGTCCAAGAGTTTAATTTAATTGTTGTGGGGGACTTCAATACCAAACTGGCTAGAAGCACAGCTGAAGAGCATAAACTGGCCTCTAGGCATGTAGCCATATCAATGACCATAGAGGTATTGAACCTGGGGGTTAAGTTGCTGTGGGTTCTTGTTTATATGATTGAGTACACAATGGGTAGTGACAACCTTATACCTACTTTTCGGGGCAGGAGCTGTGCCTCTGTAATCGATTACATTTTTCTGACAAGAATCCTGGTCAACTGTTTAACGCATGAAGAAATTGTATAATCCTGTTTTGGAGATCCCAATCCCCTCGTGGCTTCCTTGCTCCTCCATTTACCCAAGGTCAACTGCTGGCTGTTTCCTGCTTGCCCTCCACCCCAGTCGAATGGACTTATGCTCGCATGGAGCCTTTGAAATTCTCCCCAGTTCCTTGCACTGCTCCTCTGGAAAAATCTTGATACCTTCTTAAGATGTCTCGTTTGTGAGGGAAGCAGGGAGAAAATTGTTCAATCTTTTGAAAGTCTATGTATAAAATTTGCTTTACCAAAGTCTATGAAAAACGTTTCTGATACCCTGTGGTGGTTTGATAATACATGCGCTTTAGCAAATAGTGGAATACAAATATACCTTAGAGACAGGCCTAGTGACCCTTTGGTAGTGTCATTATCCCATAGGTGGTACAAACTTGCAATAAAATGGCGGCAAAATGAGATTGACAGTGAGAAATGGAATAATGGAGTCTTAGCAGCAGCTAGCAAGAACAATACGTTTTTTAGGGCAACAGTTAATACCATTAGGGCAAGTGATAGGCATATTTCATTAATTAGTTATCATATTTCAAGTGAATCATGGGTTGCCCATTTTTCAGGATTTACTCTCTCCTATCTCACAGCCTCATTATAGTGGAATCATCGACTACCCATAGCTTTCAAATCCATTTAACTTTCACCTTAAGCGAGATAATTGAAGCAATACAGCAGCGTCCAGGAGGTAAAGCACCTGGACGAGATGGGGTGCTCATTGACTTAGCAAAATGTAATCTTGATTTATGGGCATCATTGTTGACCAATGATTTTAATAGCTTAGACCATGGGTACTCACAAACATTTGCCCAGGGGCCACAAAGTACAGTTAGTGGTGTGCCCGAGGGCCGCACTGATGCCAGCAGGGTGGTGGGAGGGGGTCTGGGTGGACCATGGAATGTGTAAGGAGGTTCAAAAACATGTTAAATAAACAGGCAAGTATTTATTTGCAGGTTAATAAATGCTTGCCCATTTATTTAACATCTTTTTCTAAATATTAGTGCTAGCAAATAAACAGCAGCTGGAGCTGCTGTTCATCAAGGGGGCCCCATTTAAAGGTCAAGAGGCACGCAAGTGGCCCCCGGGCCCTACTTTGAGTATCTCTGGCTTAGACTATAAACAACTGCCCAGTTCATAGTCAACCTTATTTATTGTCCCTGTCTATATAAAAGGTAATCAGTCTGACCCCAGATGTTATCGCCCACTTTCTCTTATAGATACCTCAGTTAAAGATCTTGGCAGAGTCATCTACAAAAAAATGCGTGATTGGGCTGCTGAAAATAATATTCTCAACCTCTGCCAATATGGTTTCAGGGAGCGATTGGGGATTGTAGATCAAAGGTAATACACTATTACAAAGCGCTGCCCTCAGTACCTGCAATTATGGATTTATCAACAGTTTTTGATTGTTAAAATTGCTCAAAACTGTCAGTAATCTTATTGGATATGGGGTTGGACGTGGCAGTTGTGAGATTTCTATCTGCCCTACATGAGAATATGTACACAATGCTTAGATTTGGCACCAGCAGGGAACTCAGAGACTAGTTTGTCATCCTACTGGGAGTTCGGAAGGGATGATTTCATGCCCCACTTCTATTTATTCTATATATTAATAAGTTAAGCGTTTTTCTTAATAGTGTCAGACTGTATGTCCCAAGGGTAGGTGGTGCCCCTCTACCTGCACTGTTATATGCTGATGATGCTGTTCTGAAGGCCCGCTCACCCAAGGCACTGCCCCATTTAGTAGTTTCCTTTGCCCAGTTCTTGGCTGATTTAGATTTGGTTACCATCTATTCTAAATCGTATATTATGGCCTATGACCTTAACGACTGATCATCCCCATTTGTGTCATCCATAGCTAACAGCTATAAAGGCTTAATAATTTTTCTTACTTAGGGGTTATTTATGACTCTTGGGAGAACTGGTCCTCCAACATTTTGAAATGGTGTATGTAGCTTTCTGTATCGGTGGGTGCCAGGGCCAGACTGGCCGTAGCGGGCATTGGGCGTTTCCCTGGGACACTGGAAGGGTGGGGGCCGATTTTGCAGCAGAGAGGGCCGTTTTTGTTACTGGGGGTCATTTTTTGCAGCGGTGCCGCAATATCGGCCCCGAGTAACAAACGCAGCAGGGCGGGCCGATCTGTCAAAATAGCCAGGGCTGCTCTGGGTTCCCAGTCCGACCCTAGTGGGGGCTCTCTTCAATCTACCTAGACCATCTGGAGGTTAATCAATCACTCTTGCGGTAGTAGTATACAAGAAGCAGTGCGCTACCAGTGCTGTATATGGAGCAGGAGTTTGGGGTTTCACAAACTGTGCCATCATTCAGGCTGCGGAGAACCGCTTTTGCAAGTGGCTCCTTGCTATATCCCCATTCGACTCCCCACTTTATTTGTCATGAGGAACCAAGGCTCTGATATATTGAGCATCGCATTAATTTGGGCCCAATGGCTTTAAGTCTGGCATAACCCCGAAGTGAGCCTGAACCAGCTAGTCATCAAAGACTGTCTGTGCTGCCATAAGGTCCTTAGTAATCCTTGGCTCTCTTACATTCGCAAAACCCTCTCAGGACTTGGCCACTCATCCCTTTTTGATGACCTCATGTTTGTTTGTATGGAAGACAAAAATCAGATTAAACTCAAATTCCTAGAAAGCATGCGCCTCTCTCTGGCAACTGTGGAGTACAGGAAATCCTCAGTCAAAACATTTGCACATTTAAAAAGTTGTATTGCTTTAGAGTAACAGTTTTCTGTATCGCAAGGGCACTGGGAGAGGCCCCTGCTGTGTCGCAAACTGTTATATTTTGCTCTGTTTCCCGCTGGGGAATCATAAAGCTGATTTAGCTTGTGCTGGTCCATGTGATGCTAAGTTTCCCGCTGTCTTTGTTACACTTCTTTTTTTCAGTAAATGTTACACTGCCTTCAGTAACAAAAAACAGAATCCCACTGTATAGAAAATTTTAAAATTTACAATCTAATGTTTAAAAGACTAATACCTTACATGGTTACATCTTTATATATCGCTAACATCTTAAAATCATATCATCAGTTAATTATTATAACAAATGTGCTATACATTAGTCTGCCTCATGATGGGTTTCCCATGTTATACTTTTCCTTTTTATCAGTATGGACTTCAAGAGCCCAGTCATAGCTCCCACACAATAAACATTGTCCAATTTTTGTAGATAAAGGTAGGCAGGGCGGCATTGCCTCCAGCCCCCACCCTTCAGCATTGGCAAAATCCATCTAGATCTTTCCACTCTGTAAAATTTGCAAAATAAAATCACATGTATTGTCGTCTGAGGGGACATTTCATCACAAGGGCACCTACATAGCTCGCTGGTCCAGTCATTTTGTGTAGGGAAGCTGACTAATCGATGAAAACTATCAAATCTGAGTCTTGTAAGGACGAACCTATCATAACTATTTTGCTCTGTTTCCCACTGGGGAATCATAAAGCTGATTTAGCTTGTGGTGGTCCATGTGATGCTAAGTTTCCCGCTGTCTTTGTTACACTTCTTTTTTTTCAGTAAATGTTACACTGCCTTCAGTAACAAAAAACAGCATCCCACTGTATAGAAAATTTTAAATTGGCCATTGAAGAGTATCACTGAAGTTTCTTCAATCTGTTTAACGATGAGTATGTAAAACGATCATTTTGTGTGTTTTAGATCACCGGTTATTATATGTTTCTATGGGTCTCTCTTGTCACTCAAATTAAGTTTGATTCAATTGATTTATTGATTGGCGTATGGGCTGGCAGAAGGAAGGATAACCCCCTCCCCATTCTGCCTCTCTCTGGACGCAGAAATACTGTCTGATGCCAAGGGTGGGGACTAAGGCAAGACACACCAACACCCCATCTCCATCCTTTTCTTGCTTCCTCCTTGCGTTCCCGCCGCTGCTGCCTCTGCAGCCCCCGCTCTCGCCTCCCAGCCTCTCATCCCTCCCCCTCCCCTACTTAATGGCGGCTGCTGCGGAGGAGCGCGAGTAAGACCTTGACCTCTGGCCTAGGTCGACTCTCTCCCCAGCAGCTCCGCAGTGTCATCACCGCTCCTCAGACCTTCTGCCTCCTGACGCGAGGTTTGCGCCTGCCGCCCGCTCCGCTGCCCGATCCTGCCTGCCTCCTCAACTCACGCATCTCCCTGCACCTCCCGCATTATTTTAATTATTTAAGTTTTATTCTGTTTTCCCCGGAGTTTTGGTTTTATTCCTGCAGCCGTCCTCCTTGTGTTCCCGCCGCTGCTGCCCCTGCGGCCCCTCCCCCTCGGACAGCCCCCGCTCCCACCTCCCAACCTCTCGTCCCTCCCCCCTCCCCTACCTAATGGCGGCCGCTGCGGGGGAGCGCGAGTAAGACCTTGACCTCTGGACTAGGTCGACTCTCTCCCCAGCAGCTCCGCAGTGCCGTCACCGCTCCTCAGACCTTCCGCCTCCTGGTGCGAGGTTCGTGCCTGCCGCCCGCTCCGCTGCCCGATCCTGCCTGCCTCCTCAACTCGCGAATCTCCCTGCACCTCCCGCATTATTTTTATTTATTTAAGTTTTATTCTGTTTTCCCCGCAGTTTTGGTTTTATTCCTGCAGCCTTCCTCCTTGCGTTCCCGCCGCTGCTGCCCCTGCGGCCCCTCCCCCCCGGACAGCCCCTGCGCCCGCCTCCCAGCCTCTCGTCCCTCCCCCTCCCCTACTTAATGGCAGCCGCTGCGCGGTCGCGCTGCTGGCGCACCAAAGGCAATCCCGTCTGCGCCCGTCCGCGACCCGACTGCGACCAGCGCCAGGGAACCTGGATCTCCCACCATCCACCGCTAGGACCCAGCCACCCTCCTCGCACTCAACCCCGGAAGAAACAACAACTGCCAGCAGACCACGCTTAACACGACCCACGGGCAGTTCTCCTGCCACCATTGCCGCCAGACCTTCACCACCGCCCCGGCCGCCAACACCCCCGACGCCCTAAGATGCATCCTCCTCAACGTGCGCTCCTTGCATCGACACGCCGTGGAAATCTGGAACCTCCTCTCACCCGACTTCCCCTTCTTCACAGAAACCTGGACCATAACCGCATCGGCCCCTGACATCGCCATCCCGGATGGGTACAAGATCCAGAGGAAGGACCGCCCGAGCCGCCTCGGAGGAGGCATCGACATCGTGCACAAAAGCTCCCTCCTCCTCTCCAACTCCAGCGAAAACTTCCCTGCTGCCGAAACCTGCACTTCCAGGTCCAGACCAGACCTAACTCCACTCTCCACGGCACCCTCGCCTACAGACCCCCCCGGGCCCCGAGCACCCTTCGCAGACACCATCACCGACCTCATCGCACCCCACGCCATCGCCGCCACAGGCTGCATACTCATCGGAGACCTGAACTTCCACCTCGACAACCTCAACGACCCCAACTCCACCGCCCTCCGGGACAACCTCGCCAACATCGGACTGAAACAACTCGTCACCACACCGACCCACAAGGCAGGACACACTCTCGACCCCATCTTCGCTGGAGATAGCAGCGTCCACTTCAGCCACACCACGCAGCCCACATGGACCGACCACCATTACGTACACTTCATAGTCAACAAACCCAAGCCACCCGAACCGGCTTCGCGCCTCCCACGCAGGGACTGGAGCAGAGTCACCAAAGAACAACTCAACTCCACCTTCAATGACAACACCCCCTCTGCTGCAACCTACGCCAACCTCGCGGCCATGGAATTCCACACTTGGATCGCCAACTGTGCAGACAAACTCGCCCCACTGCGCAACCCCGATAAGCAACGGCCCAGAAAAGCCACCTGGTTCACCACCGATCTCCAAGAAGCCAGACGCACCTGCAGACACCTAGAGAAGATCTGGAGAAACAACAAGACACCCGACAACCTCACCACCTACATGTACGCTATGACGGAATACCACCAAAGCATCAGAACCACCAAAAGGACCTTCATCCACAACCGAATCCTCGGCAACTCCAAGGAACATTTCAGTTCATCCAGGAATTCACCAAGCCCTGCAGCGAAGCCACTGACATCACCCCCTCCCAAGACCTCTGCGACAAACTTCGCTCCTACTTCCACCTGAAGATAAAGAACCTCTACGACAACTTTGATGACCACACACCCGACCCCGCAGTCAGCCCGCCCGGCGACAACGCCAGCCAGACCACCATCTCCGCCTGGACACCGATCACGACCGAGGAGACCGCCGTGACCATGAAAGGCATCCACTCCGGGGCCCCCACAGACCCCTGCCCACTGCACATATACCACAGAGCCGCCACCACCATCGCACCCATACTACAACGTGCCATCCACACCACATTCAAGACCGGCTCCTTCCCAGATGACTGTAAACGCGCAGAAGTCAGGCCCCTGCTCAAGAAGCCCTCAGCAGACCCAACGGACCTCAAAAACTACCGGCCCTTCTTGCTCCTCCCTTTTGCAGCTAAAGTTGCCGAGAAGACCGTCAATGCAGAACTATCAAGATTCATCGAAGACAATGCCATCCTCGACCCCTCCCAATCCGGATTCCGAAGCAACCACAGCACCGAGACTGCCCTACTCACCGCTACTGACGACATCCGTGCCCTCCTCGACCAAGGCCACACCCCGGCCCTGTTTCTACTCGACCTGTCAGCAGCCTTCGACACCGTCTCCCACCGCACACTAACAGACAGACTCCACGACGCCGGCATACAAGGAGCCGCCCTCGGCTGGATCAGATCATTCCTCACCGGCAGACGCCAAAGGATCAGACTGCAACCTTTCATCTCCCAACCCATCGAAATCAACTGCGGAGTCCCACAGGGATCATCACTCAGCCCTACCCTCTTCAACGTCTACATGGGCCCCCTCGCCGCCATCGTCCGATGGCACGGCCTCAGCATTTTCTCCTACGCCGACGACACCCAACTCTTCATCTCCCTCACCAAGGACCCCACCACCACCAGACTCAACTTCCAGGAAGGAATGCAGGACGTTGCAGCCTGGATGAACAACAGCTGCTTAATACTCAACTCAGAGAAGACAGAAGTCCTCTCCTCGGAACCACCCCCTCAGCGTGGAACAACACCTGGTGGCCCACCGCCTTCGGCAGCCCCCTGACCCCCACAGACCGTGCCGTACTCGACTCCTTCGTCTCCATGAACCGCCAGGTCAACGCCGTCACCTCCAGCTGCTTCAACACCCTCCGCATCCTCCGTAAGACCTTCAAATGGATCCCCCCCGAGGCAAAGAAGACCGTCACCCACGCACTCATCACCAGCAGGCTTGACTACGGAAACGCCCTCTACGCCGGCATCAACAAGTCCCTACTCCGCAAGCTCCAGACAATACAGAACACCGCCGACAGACTCGTCCTTGGGGTCCCTCGACGCGAACACATCAGCCAACACTTACGCAAGCTCCACTGGCTCCCCGTTGAGAAAAGAGTCATTTTCAAGATACTCACCCACGCCTACAAATGCCTACACAACACCGGACCCCAATACCTAAACGACAGAATCACCCTCCACGTGCCCAAACGCAACCTCTGCTCCACCAACCTCCTCCTCGCCGAGACCCCATGGATCCACAGAGCCAGGGCAGGGGGGAAGATCCTTCTCCTACATCGCGGCCAAGACCTGGAACAAGCTCCCCATCGACATCAGATGCGCCCCCTCCCCGAACACCTTCAGGAAGGCACTGAAGACCTGGCTCTTCGACTGATACGGAACTGTTGACCCCCCCACACCCCTCAGCGCCTTGAGACCCTCACGGGTGAGTAGTGCGCTTACAATTGCCTGATTGATTGATGGTAGTCTAGTGGGTTTTTAGCCCCCTGAATAGGAAGGTTGGGTGTTTAATCTATATCTGCCCAACCAGGGGGTGATTGGTGGTCGAACAAATCTCAGAAGATCTATCAAGTTGAAAAAGTGATAAACTGTGTGGTGTGTGGGGCTTGCCCATCCTGGCACTGGACAGCAGCCTCTACCTCCGCCCGCTCCTCCCCCCTCCCAGGCACCAGCGAGTCTTTCTGTCCCTTGAGGACTCACCACACAATTTCCTGCCCCACAGAAATCCCACCTGACACCAGTGATTGGTGCCCACAAAATGGATTGTTGTGAGCCGGCAGCCCATCATGGCATTGGGTCTTCCCCCGAGCACAGGATAGTCATTGACACCTGGGGGGGCGAATGAGAAAGCAATACACAAAAAACAAACAAACACATTTCCCGTCGCTTTCCATGGGGATGGCTGCAGTGTTATGGCTTAAGGCCTGGATTAAGTAGAGAAAACAGAGGAAAAACAAGCATTTGCAATGCAATAGGTCTCGCATTCGCGCGAGTTTGAGCTATTCCCATTGTAAATGACAATGCCTTTTATTTATGTTTTGGGTTTTAAAACATAAATAAAAGGCATTGTCATTTACAATACTAATAGCTTAAACTCTCGCAAATACTAGACCTATTGCATTGCAATAAATGGCCTTTTTGACCGCTTGTTAGATTGTAAATATCAGAGGAAGAGACAGGCCTGTGACTTCTTCAAAGTAGTGAAAAATAGTGCAGTGAAGAAGATGTGTAAGTGTTGTATATTACACAGACACAAAGTGTGAAGTGAGAGTTATATATGATCCGAGCTATAAACACTAACAAAACGCTCCAACACCTTTCGCTGCCATTTCGATAACCCGGGAGATGATCTACGGGTGGTGGAGACAGTCAAAGTCATCTGTTGTTACTAGGAAATTGTCAATACATGGTATGGAGGGGTGAGGCCATTAAAGGATGAGGAAATTAGATCGGGGTCAGCCTGCTTGCTCTCCATAGGAAAACCATGAAATGTTGTGCAGGATGCCTGTGACAAACCGGAGCACCTTTTCCTGGGGTTGGAAGCAGCAACGAAATTGGGAGGGGCGCTAAGAGGAGGATATTGCAATAATTAAGACTGCTGATCTTGTGTGCCCTAAGTGGCTCTTTACAGAGTGAAGGGCAAGGTGTGGGGTGGATTTTTCAGATGCAGAGGAGGTTGTAGCAGCCAGAGGCAGCGGTCAAGGAGCAAAGTATGAGACCGACCAAAGGTCCTGAGCTCGAAGCATGTCAGACCGCACCAACATTTATATTTTTCCTGCCAGACTCACTCATTTTCAACGTATTGCCCAGCAGGCACCAGATAAGGTAGCAGTTCCTGATGTGCTCCACAGAGGCCATAGCCTTCTACCTGATGGAGGCAATCAAAGGGCCTCCTTTCTCGGGTGTATGTCCTCGCCCAGCTGACAGCATGGAGGCTGCCCAGCAGTTCAAAAGGTCTGGAGTACAGCATAGACTGCTGTTTCCTGGCATGAGGTGTATCACCCCCACCTGACTAACTTCCATGAGGCCCTCTGGCACTCGGACCCCTCTCCCCATGAGAAAGACATGCTAGGGGTTAAACTAAAGTGTGCCTGATGTATCTACAGAGAGATCAGAAGTATAAAAGGCCTGTTCACTTCTAGGGACTTAGGTCATGGCTTTCATGGGCAAGACGCCACCTTTGCGTGCTAAAAACAATTATGTGCTGAATTTTAAAAAGCCCATTTAGTGGCTTTGTGCCATCTAGGGGCCATTCAGTGTAGAGAAAATTAAAATTCTCTTTATCCAATCCTGCATCGCTAACAATCACTAAAAACTCGCATTCCATAAAGATCATTTGTTTGGAGATGTCTACTTGGGTTTCAGACCTAGTGTGACATTAACTGGATGGCCCCTTTACCATATAAGGCAACCAGGTTTGTCTGCCCTGAAAGTTCTAAATGGATGAACTCGACCCTGATTGCCAGGGATTAACTGAATTTGAACAAATGCACCACTGTGATAGGAGCGAGGAGCCATTTCCGGTTCTAAACCGTGTATCGGTGTACAAAGGTGGATCATTAAGCTGCAGATGTGTGGGGTGGTCTGGGGCTGGGCCTAGGCTGTCTGGACTTAGGGGTGAAAGGCGAGGATTTAGTGCTAGCAACTGGTTGTAAGAGTTGAAGGTTTCAGAGAAGGTCTGCTTCAAAATGTTACCGATTTAAGAATGTGATTAATATGTGAGCTGACAACTAAGATATGGTAACGATTGACGACAGAGTGCGAGCAAACTTCTCACAACAGAGTGAAGGCAAACATGACAACACAATAAGTAAACATATCACGATAGAGCGTGAGCAAGACTACATATGACAGAGCACGAGCAAACATTATATACGAAAACACAGCACGAGTAAACATTACATATGACGACACAGAGCAATAAAGCAGTCCTGCCAAGTGTCACGTATCAGGCGTGACGCTAACGCATTTCAGTGTGGTGTTCCGCATCACCGCACTGAAATGCATTGTCACGCATTTGCCCACTCTCTGCTGACGCGCTGAAAGTTGGCTAAATTAACCCCCAGGGTGCTGCTAGCACGCGCTGCATGCTGGCTGTGGTGCACTCTGACTGTCATGTGCGGGGGGGCTGCTCTGCTGAGAGTGCACACAGTCTGCTCAGCTCTCGCTCCCCGCGGCAGACTCCAGGAGACAGTAATTGATCGGACGCTTCATGTTACTAGCAACAATGTTGCAAAACTGTGCACAGTTCTGCAGAGTGCTGCCTCGATTCCCGCGGCCCGGCGCGCTGACCACATCATGACAGAGTGAGTCATGATGTTGAGACTCACCCTGCTGCGCCCAATTAAATTATCGGAAGTCCCCGGGGCCTGCCGTACTTGTGGCAAGTCGAGCGTTAACTGGCTCTGGCAGTGTGGCGCCTCTCTGGCGCCCATTACCTCACGCCCTGGCTGGGACGGTTAACTCAAGTGAGGCTCCCCCGGAGTGACAAGAAGGAAGCCGAGCGGCGGCGGGACGGACTAGGTCGCAGAGTCTCAGTCACCATGGCAGGCCGCAGCGCCGCATCAAGAGGCCTGTGGCTGCATCATCGGGCGCGCAGCGTGTGCGGGGAGACTGGCACTGCTGCAGGCATGATGTCGTGCGGCGCCGGCCGCAGTGAGCCACGGTCCGACGAGAGAGAGGCAGCAGCCTGAGGCGCCGCACATCAGTCACCCCCGCGCCGGGGCTCAGTCCTGGGCTCACCGCCATCACGGGCTAGCAGCCAGAGTGAGAGAACAAGTACTTCTGACAACTCACGCACCTGTAAGTACAGTAACTAAGTACTTCTGCTCTTCACTGTGTCCCTTAGTGTGAGTGCCCTGTGTCTTTCTACCCTGTGTCTGCATTAAGTTGTAGAAGAGCTTTTCGTTGCGCAAATGGTTGTAATTTGTGATATTTATATGTTTCCCTTGTCTTCATTGCTTAATTTTGCTAGCGAGAAAGTGTCACTCATACTCATTGAAATGTCACTCATAAAAACACTGAATTTATGAAAATGTCACACAAGGCAATCTGAAACCTTGGCAGCTATGATAAAGACAGAGTTCAAGAAAATATATAAGACAAAAGATAGTGAGCAAACATGACTGAGAACAAACATTACATATGACGACAGAGCAGGACCAAAAATTACATATGACGAGAGAGCGCCAGCAAACTTTCTATATGAAAACACAACACGAGTTAACATTCCAAATGGAGAGGCCGTAGGCAAATATCACATATGACGACAGTGTGCGAGCATACATCGTCAACACTGTAAGCTGAAAATGACAGAGCATGACCAAAAATTACATGTGATACAGCGCGAGCAAACATTATAGATGAAAACACAGCATGAGTAAACATTACCTTTGACAATAGAGAGAAACAAGAAAATAGAACTTAAGTGGCCCTGAATACCATTGGTGGCTTGCTTAGACGTCAAGGTGATACGTCGCATAGACTTGGCACCTGCCTGTGCCATGTCAAGTTTCAGGAGGCAAGCATAAACGTAGTGCAACACCGGTATAGCTTAATAAAAAACACACGTGACAACATAGTTTTCCTTACCTCGAAAGACGCTTCCAGTTCGTCTCCTAGGGTATTTCCTGCGCTTCTGGGGCCGGGCGGTGTGGACAATAGCTCAGCTGGAGGTAGACCTCCCGGTGGTACACCGGTACCCTGAGCTGTAAACATTCCGCTCAGAGAAGCCGCCATGTTCTATGTGTATTATAGGCGTGGCTAGGTTTTACTAGCGTCTCACCCGCCCCAGTTCCAAGCACAGACACAGCATCTCGTGTCAAGCATGAGGGTCACCTCTAGCATTGTAAACTAGTTAAAGCAGCTTGATATTTACAGGCGCTGGTAACAGGCTCGCAGTAAATAGGATAATATGGAACACGAGACGCAGCATTTTCTCTCCGGCTTAAAAAAATGTGCAATGCGAACGTCTACTGCGCCTGAAAAACTGCAGTTATGATGGGTTATGCCTAGTCCTTCGCCTTTTACAAGTTGTACAGCATATATATTTTTTTTAAAACACAGCACATGTAGCATCTGAAACAAACGGCGCAGAGAATCGTAGTGAGGAGGTAGCTCAACATATAACGCTGCCGACTTTGGAGCTGGAGAACAGGGTTCGAGCCTCGGTGGGCTGTATCACGTACTCACATATAAATAAACGGAGATCTCGGAGGGGAGTGGGGAGAGACAAATAAACCAAGGGGGGTCCCAAAGAGCGCATTGCACTGCATCACGCGGCTCCTTTGCCAAAGCTGAATGTAAAAAAAAAAGTGCTTACAGACTAATTGAAGGAGACAGTCTAACGCCGCAAGTAAAAGGTCCAGTCCGGATGGGCCGTCCCAAAAGGAGACAGGGCGGTAACAAAGAGGGACTAAGAAGCCTCATTTTCAATCGGAGGCCAGCGTTTACCATAGACGATGACGCCAGCCAATGAAAAATAGGGGCGGGGCTTCCACCCCACTTCTAAAACATACCCTACTACAATATGCCTCGCAGAGCGAGCAGCGCATGCGCGCTGCAGCGCTAGGTCTGCGAGACCTAACGAGAGTTAACTGCATAAAAACAGGGGAATCCAAGAGTTAGTGGAGAAAACGGAGGGAAAACGAGAGTTAGGTGGATAAAAACACAAGAGTTATGTGGGGAAAGCAAAGGGAAAACGAGTGGATAAAAAAACTGTGAAAACGCACCGATTGGCGGGCTCGGTGCGGAAGGCCTCAATTGGTGAGCTCAAACTGGCAGCAGTAGTGGGGGACTGGGGAGTTGGCCCGGGGACCTGCTCTGGATGACACACTTGGGGCACTAATTTCATAATGGAACATACCTCATTCTCGAACAGTTTAGGGGTCAGTGTGACATGAACGCACGAGACACCATTGCATATTATAGAGTCCACTTCAGTCAAGTTCGCCCTCTTTTCCTATTGAGCCTGTTTCCCGCTCTGATTCAGATGTTTTGCAAATTTAGTTTGAGCGAGTCTCAAAGCTGTATTGTATGTACTCCAAATTTTGCACTCCTATAGTCAACCTGGCAAGGAAAAATGGGAAACAGAGTTGAAGTGTGACGTTGAAGAGAAAGGTTTACAATACTGCTTTAGGCAAACTAAATTAATATCCATAAATTATAGACTCATGCGTTTACATTTTAATTAGGTTTTAGGCTCCAGGAGTTTGTGAAGCACATACGTTCACCGTAAATGGTTTCCTGGAGCTGTAAACAGTCATTCCAGATACTTTAGTTGAACAGAAATGTCTTTCTGAAGTGCTTGATGGAAGAGTGTCTTCAGAAGTCTAGGGGCAGGGAGTTCCAAGAATGTGCGTCTGCGATAGAGAATGCTTTGTCATCAAATGGGAGGATAAGATATTGATTTTCAAATTGATTGTTCTTTGAGTTTTGTGACAGGCGAATCTCTTGGCCATAAAATCAGTTGTTTTTGAGTACATCATTTGGGGTACAATGGTCATGGCTTTAAAGATTACTCTAAAATGAATTAGAAGACAGTCTAATTTTCTTCCATCATCAGAAACTGACTGATGTTTTTTAGACCATGTTTAAACAGGATTGCTGTATTCTGGACTCATTGTAACTGATACAGTAGGTATTTTGGAGTGGCTAAGAGAACAGCCTTACCACAATCAAATCTAGATTTATAGATGGCATTTATGACTGGGGTTCTAAGCTGAGGTCAATATAGAGAAAGACTTGTCAGAGGGCCTGATTACAAGTGGGCAGTAAATTCTGACCTGTGCGTAAAACCCTGTTTGCGCATGGGTTGTAATTACGAGTTTGGCTGTATTTAACACATCCGATAATTATCAGATGCGTTAAATACCTCAGCTGTGTTAAATTTCGGCAGGTTAAACCTGCCGTAATTTAAAAAGGAAAAATTGTACGGTATTTACTATACCATGCGGATTTTGGAGCATTAAACACCAAAATCCGCATGTTGTTGCCCGCAAACTCGTGATAGGTGTTATTTATCACACACGACAAATAATGTACCCTGTGGTATCGTTATTTACCATGTGCAATAAATAATACCTAAACTCGTAATAAGGCCCTAAGTGTTTTCAGAAGAAAGGAACTTCTTGAATAAGAAAATAGGCTACATTACACACCAGCATTTCTTCATAGGTTGGGTGCTACAGTGATCCCAGGATGTGGCATATTGGGCCCACCTCCCTGCAATTTTTATTTATTAACTTGGCTATGACGTTGGATCCTAATAGAGGGAAGTTGCAGATTTTATAGCAAGACACACAACATCACCACTTGAATGGTGGTAATGCTACTGGGCTATGTGGCAAGGGAAACAGCCTTTACAACGTAGAATTTACCAGGCAATGCCTTTGTCGTGCATCCTTCACCATGCAATGCCTTTCCAACACATTGGTGGTAAGGGTGTTTTTAGGGTTTAGGGGTGGGTTTATGTGGATTAAAGAACCCTGAATCGTTTGTAAGAAGGTTCTAGATTTGAACGCGTCCCACGCGACTTCTTGTACTATTTGATATGAGTGGTGAAGAAGTCAACTTACATTACTTTTGTGTATCCTCAAAAGTCATGGTATAGAGTGAGGCTATATACAATGTGTCCATACAGCTAAGTGGGTTGAGTGTTGACATTTTATGTATTTTAAAAGTGTGTCTTGTATTGTAATATCCTTTTATGGCTACTTAGCTGAATAAAGGTATTTTAAGGTTGCAATAGTGGCGTATATTGTTGCACTGGAGTATGCATTCTTGCATTCTCTCATTGTCCTGCATCATGTTATGTTATACCAACCCAATGTGTTAATTATAGTGGTTTCATGCTTTATGAAAGTAACTTCTATTAGGTGAATGCTGTTTAATTGAGTGCATTATGGTTGGTTTGGAAAGCAAGGAAGTACGATACTGCTAATCCTTCAGTTGGCTAGGTTCTCTGGCTTTGTAACACCACTTTAGCAGTTATATATCTGTGGTACTGTGCAATAGCATACTTTTTTCATCCTAAATAAAGATTTACTTTATTTCTTGATAAAGGCTCTACATTTCATTCTATCAATGGCAAAAAACATATCTATTTCTTGCTTCCCTCTTGCATTCAAAGTTATATTTACAAGCTCATCTCTCAGGTTCTAAACCACATTTGACCTAGTTTCAATAAAAGCCATTGTCAAGAGTAATTTAACATAGCAAACTAAGCATAATTAACCTAAAAAGAACCATATCATTTTCATGAAAAATAATATTTTTTGCCTGTAATTCAAGATTTGCATTTGTAGTAAATACATGTTTAGTACGCAAATATCCGCATGTCATTTTCCCCAGGCACTCACTTGTATTACTGTAATACCATGACAGATTCTGCTTTTCATACCTGTTTATCTTCATTAAATATATGGCATGTTCATCACATGGCATGCATTTTTACAACAATAATGGCACGGACAAAGATAAGTATGCCAAGAATGGCCATCGTAAGTCAAGGATGGACCACATTGTGCTAGGATCACATTGTTGCATTGATAACCAAAATGTTGTAAAGAATTCTGCTAGTAACCCCCCTTCGGCTAGGTCTCACTGGGACGAAGAACTCGACTCCCCCCTCTCTGACGAGCAGTGGTCCTTCTGCTGCCAACAGACTGGGAAAGTATCTGCCAGCAGCAGGCAGCGCATCATTCACTACAAATACTTACACTGTCTCTATTATACCCCCAAGCGCCTGATGCGCCTTCACCTCCGCGACACTGACCACTGTGACCGATGTGGGAGTGAGGGAGCGGATTTCAGACACCTAGCTTGGGATTGCCCTCCCATTCGACGCTACTGGTCGGAGGTGTTGGTGGCGCTTGATCAAATGACTGGACTGCACGTTCCCAACGACCCCCTTGTCACGCTCCTAGGATACACTGAGGCACTGACCGCTTCAGTGTGGAGTTACATCTCCCTGGCACTCTTGCTGGCTAAGAGACGAGTCGCCTGCAGATGGGGCAGAGGTAGGGCACCTAAATTCAAAGACTGGCTGAATGACCTTATATATTGCCAAGAACAATTACACACTTATGCCGAGCTCCTACCGCCCTCCTCCCGCCCACGTGACATATGGTCTCCCCTCCAGTCATACCTCCTGGAGCAAGCCGCCACCGATGACGCAGATGTAGAGCCTCGACCAGATGATTGACAGGATTTACGCATGGTCTGAGTCCTGACTCATTAGGAACCTAATAATGTCTAGAAGGTAAACACTTAAGATGGTTGCGTACGTGGGGCTTTGGTCGGTTCATATACATTGCTCAGCACACTTTGATGCTGCATGTATGGTCAATCTTCATTGTCAACATTGTTAAGTGGTAATGGGTATCTCCTACGTATTGTTTCTTATGCTTAAAACTCAATAAAGAATTTTTTTTAAAAAAGAATTCTGCTAGTAATGCCCACATGTGTGTAATGGATCACGTCTATGCAGAGATAGCTAGAATGATGTCAAGTGTGAATCATAATTATGTAAGTCATAGCCAATCGGCCATAATAATAAACCAGAGGCAAAAATGACATTTTCACCCTTAATTGGACAATTACGAGTTTCACTGTGAAGATGTTGTGAACATAGCACAATTGGAATCTCCAATTCCAACTAGTAATTCTGGGTAGCCCACCCCAGGGGCTGATTTATAAAATAAAAGCGGAGGGGGCCCCCCTCTCCCTAAGCCTCTAGAGGCCCTGGGGACCTCAACCCCTGGGGCCACTAAACTTTTTAAAAGGGAGGAGGCTCCCCGGACCCCCCTTCCTGAGCCATCTATGGCCCAACGGACCCCATCCCCCAGGGTCAGCTCACATACCCCATGGAGCCCATCTCAGGACACTTTTCCCTGCCTGCCTCGGCGCGGGCAAGGAAACTTGTGTTTGCTCCCTCCTGGTGGGAGCATATTTGAAACTCCTGCCAAATGGGAGCAAACACAAACTCTGCTGTAAAAATGCTCCTGCCGGATGGGAGCAGACTTTTGATCTGTGTCCCTGCTCGCACAGATTTGGGCAGGGGAAACAGATCAAGATATTGCGCCTGCCTGGAGGAAGCAACATAAATAGCTGCTACTTGCAGGCAACACTAAGGGGAGCAACGCTGTTGACTGTAGTGTAGTCAACACTGAGGGGAGCGCAAATTGTGGACTGCATGTACCATGTTGCAAAGGAGCAAACCTTTCTGGGATATGATGTGGTGTTTGGCCACACCATTTTCCTTGCCCAAACTGATTTTTCTGACCTCCTCTACCATTTATCACACGTTGCTAATGTTCCTTTTTGTAAAAATTGCATTCCAGCCCATTGATTACACTTCATACGGCCCGAGCTGGAGAGTACGGCCTGAGCTGGAGAGTACGGCTCCAGCCTGAGAGTACGGCCCAGGTGCAGAGAGTACAGCCAAAGCCGGAGATTCCGGCCCGACTGCAGATGTAAAGATCCGACTCGTAAATGACCTCTGTGAATACCAAAAGTCGTAAAGTTAGACTTTTGTCTTGTGAATCGGACCCCTGATGTTGATAGGGGTGCTGTTCTAGATCTGGAGAGAATACCTGAAGAAGGCTTGTCTCTTGGATTTCTGTTTTATGCATTTTAGTAGTTTAGTGATGTCCTGGCTTCTGGTGTGACTTTAAGGGGTCGATTACGATGTCTTCCGGAAACTCTTCTGACCGAATCAGTTCCGGAATCGTGTCCGGACTCGCATTGAGTTCAATGGGAGCCTGTGTTCCGAACGAGAACACAGACTCCCATTGAAAAAAGGGGTGGTTGGTGAAAACCTTGCACCCTGTGGCGGGCACCCCATGGTGCCTGCAACACTGTGCATGGTTGTAAAGAGGGGTCCCATTGGTACCCCCAAGTGCCACATCCAGAGGCCTACGGGTGAAGGGAGGCCTGCTATGGGCCCCCAAAGTCAGATTCCGACAGCTATTCCATGTCAGACAAATTGATTCGGAATGACTGTCCGAATCGGTCATCATAATCACTCGTTCGGAAACCGGGTCCATAGAGCTGTACGATTTGGCTCCGAATGACTCGGGCTGCCCGAATCCCATTCGGAACCTATTCGGACAGCCCGGACGGTTGCCTTTCATCGTTATCGGTCATTTGGAAAGGAATCGGATTTGCCGAATCCGAATCCCATTCGGAGCCTTTTATCCGGACGGCAGCCGCGGTCCGTGCAGGTAACAGCGGTGGGGCGGTGGTGCCGCGTGGGGGGGGGGGGGGATTTCGAGGGGCGATGCAGAGGGAAAATGAATTAGTTTTCCCACTGCACCATCCCTCGAAATCACCGGACGGCATCGTAATCGGCCCCTAAGAGTCATAGTCAGTTCTTTTTTTTAAAAAACCCCCACT
This sequence comes from Calotriton arnoldi, assembly GCA_963921515.1. Classification (NCBI taxonomy): domain Eukaryota; kingdom Metazoa; phylum Chordata; class Amphibia; order Caudata; family Salamandridae; genus Calotriton; species Calotriton arnoldi. The sequence continues at coordinate 77,622 of CAWUFW010015702.1, forward strand.
ATTCTGGCCTGTCTCAAATCAGTCAAAAATCTGTCTTTTTCCAGGCTGTTCAGAAACACTGCCCATATGTGCTGATAGACATTTTCCGTCTTTATTATTTTTTCAAAATTTTGTAGGAAAGGGGAAGCGCACAACAGAGCCACATATACTAAGATAAAGCACTGCTGCTCTCTTACCCAGCTCTGGCACGCAACCAAGCTGCTTAATGCCATGCACACACTTTTTGCACCATTGTGCAAAGCGTATGTATGATGGCTGTCGTAGGTTTTGTACTGGAAGGGCACACTTCCAGTACAAAATACTATGCCTAGACAAACCTATAAACCTTTCACACATTAGAAGTGTGCTGCACACATCAAATTTGTGGGACAGGAGAAATTGAAAGAGTTCTCCTTGTTAACGTCTGCCTCATGGAGGTGTTATTATTTGGCACTTACCCCGTCTACCAACTTTAGTAGATAGGGCTTTGCATCAAAACCCTTGGGTGGTAATATGGGGAGGCCCTTGTACCACCCTTGAGACGTCTCTTTCATGCAAAGTAACTCAAAGCAGCACAAAGCGTTAATTGCGTTATTTTCAGGGCTACTTTTGAGTAAAATGAAATGGCATGAAAAGAATTTCAATTCGCAACAATACCCACAGGTTTCAAGGCGCTAAGCCACCCAAAGACATCAACACAATGAGGGAGACATAAGTAAAAGGCAGTCCAGGGGCTAAGATGAAGAGAGCCATGCTTTCGGATGTTTTACAAAAAATAGGGAGAATTTCAGATCCAGAAATATGGAATGGGAAGGTGTTCCAGGGTTTGGCCACTGCATAAGCAAATGAGCGGCCACCCCATCTGGCTCTGCGAATCTTAGGCCCCCATATAATGCAGTGCCATAAAGTCCTTGCATAGGACTTTAAATATTTGCCGTTTTCCTACCGGAAGCCAATGCAGGGACTGAAGGCCATTGGCAACCGAGAGATGTTTTGGGATGTGTATACAAGCCACACTGCCGCGTTTTTGATGAACTGAAGTTTATTAAGTGAAGCCTGGTTGATGTTCAGGTGGATGGCATTGCAATAATTCAGCCAGGAAGGGGAGCGTGGCCTAACCAGGCACCAAGATGGTGGCTTAATGTAGGAGTTCCCGGACAGCCGTTCGGATTTTGCTGCTCTATGACGTTGGTTGGCAGCTATCTAAACTCCTGAAGGCTGCCGCCGTCGCAAGAGACATTGGAGCGGGGACGGAGCGAGTCAGAGTTCGTGAGGGTGCTCCAGATCCCAAGAGCGCGCCTCCCGTAGCAGCGGCCTGACGCGGCCCTCGGAGGCCCGCGACAACAGGGGTCGTGAGCGGGTCTGAGGGCGGGGCTGCCGCTGCGGAGCGCCGGAGACCGCCGCTTTGCAGCCTTCGAAAGAGGAGCAGCCGCGATGGTGGCATCGGGACACATCTATCAGCAATGGAGGGGGTGAGTCATGCCCATTATCCCAGGCTCCACCAGTGAAGCGAATTTAGCAGGCTGCACGAACGCGGTGTTGAAACAACACCAGCGCTACCTGGATGACCGGCGCTGTTGAGGGAGCGCCCGGTCTATAAATAAATGGCTTGCTGGCATCGCATGTAGTGTTGCAGGGTGGATATCGGGGGGGCTGCTTCCATTCGTTCTCTGCGCACTATTATTCCTGCTCTGGGGTGAGTTGTGCGTGAGGCCCCTCCTGGCTCCATTTCATCATTCGGGCTAAATCACTGGCTGTGTGAGTGCACGGTGGGAGACCCTGGATCCCTAGCACCCCCTCCTGGGCCTCATATTAAACGTATCGCGCTGTTGCAGCCTCCTACAACTGGGGATCCCGTATTGACCTTGCAATAGTCAGTCCACGTGCATTTTCGACCACCTGCCCATTCGCCATGGGGCGTGGAGACCCCAAGCAGCGGCAGCTCTCCTTCGACACAACTAGGACCCCTAGACGGGAAGGTGGAGATGACACCATGTGGGGAGAATCAAATGAGCGCCCTGATCCCCCAGACTCTGAGCAGCCCACACTGGAGGGAGCTGCCGCCATAATGGCGGAGCTGCGGTCGGGCTTTAAGGCTATTGACGCGCGTTTTGATGACCTGAGTGCACGCATGGACACTATGCATAACCGAGTGGAACAACATGAAACCCGAATAGATGCAGCGGAAAAGCGTATCTCGGAGGTTGAGGACAATCAAACAGCAATGGCTAAACGTCTCGATTGCATGGAGCGCCTCCTTAAAACGACGGCGGCGAAGGCAGAAGACCTGGAGGTGAGATTGTGCCGCAACAATCTCCGGATAGCGGGAGTGGCTGAGACGACCAACACAGGCCCGGTGGAGCTCTATGTTGAGAATCTACTAACCGAACTGTTTGGCAGAGACTGCTTCTCCACCACATTTGCTGTGGAAAGAGCCCACAGAGCTCTTGCTCCTAGACCGGCTCCCGGTGCTCCCCCATGCCTTATTATAGCGCGATTGCTTAACTACCGTGACCGTGATGCCGCCTTGCGTAGAGCCAGAGAGGTGGGAGATCTACTATTTCAGGGTATGTCATTGTCTATTTACCCTGACTTCACGCCGGTTGTTCAGGAGGCTAAGCGCAAGTTTCAGGACATCAAACGTATTTTGAGAAATGCCAATGTCCGTTATGCAATGCTGTATCCAGCGCGCCTTCGCTTACAGGTCGACGGCAAAACATCAGTTTTTGACACCCCTGCAGAGGCGTCTGAATTCTGGAAGCGACACAAATCTAATAGAGGCTCCTCTCCTGGAAAGAGACCTACAATTGTCTGTGATGGTTTGTGCTACGAAGAACGGCGCTTTCGGTGCGTATGTTGAATACTATGTATGCCAGCTTTATGAACATTCCAAAAAACGATGTAGCAGTATCCCCTGTTCTAATTTTCTAGCTGCCTGATATAAGTATTGGTTTGAACTCCTTATGCGAGCAGTTATATGCCCATTTGCAACTTATACCGTTCATGTTTAGCGGTTCGCTCGGGGCATTGCTGCCCCCCCAGGAGATCTCCTAATTCTTGTAATTACATGTTGGTTTTTCTTCTTTTTTTTTTCTCTTTTTTTCTTTCATTGTTCGCAGAGATGGGATGAGATTCACCGGATCCAAGTTGGGTGGTATTCCGATGTAGGAGGGGGGTGGTGGGGTGGGTAATTGAACTGTGTAAGGTTCAGTTTGTTTATATGCTGCTGGTTCTTCGTATATTTACTGGCTCGCTATTCATATTTACTCGCAATGACACATTGATTCCCTGTGCGGCTGCATTTAACATGAAGGGTAATGTTCAAGTGGTGGAGGGACTGGAACTTAAGTGTATGACATGGAATGTAAGAGGACTCTCAAATCCCCGCAAGGGACGACAGATACTGGCCTATTTGACACGACATAAAATACATGTTGCTCTACTTCAAGAGACCCATTATGGCCCGAACTCGAATAATCGGTTTGCTGCATCTTGGAGCAATAACAGATTCTTCTCTAATTACAACACTTACTCACGTGGGGTGTGCATACTAATACACAAGACACTTCCCTTTGTATCCCAGTCTGTGGTTATAGACCCTGAAGGGCGATATCTGCTGGTGGCTGGAAGTGTTGGTGCAAAACAAATACTTCTTATTAACGTTTATGCCCCAAATGTGGATGCCTGAGGCTTTTTTGAGACAATTTCCGCACATATTACCGCCATACCGATAGATACCATCATATTTGGCAGGGATTTCAACCTCACATTGCAACCTAGCACAGACACCACGGGTACAGGTCACGTCACAAAACCGTGTTCTGTTTTGGAACTTGAGACGCTGTTATGTATGCATTTATTAGCAGACACATGGCGCCAATTACATCCAGTAGACAAGGGATTCTCGTTTTATTCGGCACCACATGGCACCTGGTCTCGTATAGACAGATGGTATAGGACACCAGACCTTCTGGTTACATTACAAGAGGCTGATCACTTGCCTCGTACTTTGTCTGACCACTCGCCCGTTTTGTTGTCAGGTCTCCTGCCCGCAATTGCACGCCCTTACAGGCCCTGGCGTTTTTCCACTGATGCCTTATTGGATATGGTTTTTAAGAGCGAAGTTCAGGATGCAAATGTAGAATATTTTCATATAAACGCGGGCTCTGTGTCGCGCTGAGCCACCCTATGGGAGACCTTCAAAGTTTATATTAGGGGCGTTTGCATCGCTAAGCAAGCTGGGGTTCAGCGCACACTTAGACGAGACCTCGATAAGACTGTGTGAGCGTTGTGGGACCTAGATGCCCGGACCTTGGTTGGGGGTGATCTCCCGCCCTTACATCAACGGGCGAGTCTTCTGAGTGATTTCCAGGATCTCGCATTGCGTGAGACCGCCTATTTGGGGAAGTACGCGCACGCTCGAGTGTACGGGGAGGGTGGAAGGCCTGGGCGCACGCTGGCACGTCTACTTACCCCTCGACAGCACAGTACCTATATTACCCGACTCCAGACTGCATAGGACGCCTGGGTCACATGCGACGCAGATATCCGCTCCACCTTTAAATCATAATATACTCGATTATATACCTCTTGCTCCCCGCCGACCGGTACAGCCCTCTCTGACTATATGAATGAAATAGCAATGGTCTGGCTGGAAAAGGAGCAACAGCATTTCTTAGCTTCACCTATTGGTGCGGATAAAATTGAGGAGGCAATTGACAAACTGGATGGCTCTCAGGCCCCTGGCATGGATGGCCTCACTGGGATGTTTTATAAAACTTACAAAGCATTGTTGATACTGCACCTGTTGGAGGTCTATGCGGAGGCACTAGAGTCTGCTGAACTGCCTGCTACTATGAGAGAAGCAATAGTAACATTGCTCCTTAAACCGGGTAAACCGTCTGATAGGTGTGCGTCCTATAGGCCGCTATCCTTACTGAACCAAGAGTACAAAATATTGGCAAAGGTCCTTGCAACTCATAGTGGATCAGATAGTCTCTCCTCTTCAATCAGGCTTTATTGCAGGCCGCTCTATATCCAGTAAATCTACGCACACTGTTCGCCTTCATAAACTAGATCAATCCCACTCTTCCTGCCGTTGTGGTACTGCTTGACGCTGAAAAAGCATTTGATTCTCTAGAGTGGGAATTTCTCCAATCAGCGCTCACCAAACTTGGCTTTCCATAGAACATTCGCTCCTTAGTCCACTTATTATATACAAATCCGGTTGCACAAATTTGGGTCAATGGGGTACAATCGGACACATTTTTATTATTCCGTGGCACCAGGCAAGGAAGCCCTCTATCACCCCTGCTGTTCATAATAGCAATGGATCCGTTGGTACAGCATTTACAAGAACGCCACCTCAAACGGGGGATTGGGTTCCACCGAGACCCCCTCCTGGCTCTACTGTATGTGGACGACATCCTCTTATTTGTCCGTGAACCCGCCACAAATCTCCCCCCCAATTATCTGTGAAGTGGTGCAGTTCGGGGTCTTTTCGGGGCTTGTCATAAATTGGTCCAAGTCTGAAATCTTTCCACTGACGGAGATTACCCTCCCCTTTGCAATGGAGTTTCCCCTGCGCTGGTGCGATGATCCTCCCAGATATCTTGAGGTAGTCTTACACCGTACAGCTGCGGAGGTCATCCGTCTCAATTACGGACCGGCTAATGATCGGCTGGCGGGACAAATAGACCACTGGATAGCGCTTCCATTATCTATCGCTGGTCGCATTGCGATCATTAAAATGGTAGTGCTGCCCCGTTTTTTGTATTTGTTTCTGAATATCCCAATCCCACTCATGGTTACATTCTTTAACACCCTCCGTGGCATGTTGACGAGATTGATTTTGGCGGGGGGCAGGCACGGGTAAAATGGCAGACACTCACCCAACCGTTTGAGCGGGGTGGGTTCGGAGTTCCCGATTTTTATTTATATTATTTAGTGGCGCAGACGCATTATGCATATTTTTGGTACCACCCAGATGCATGGTTGCCATTTTTTAAACCGGAATTCACCCAGGCTCGTCCTACTCCCCTCTCCTCTATTCTCCCACTCAGGCTCACTAGGACTCCTGCTGAAATCCACACCTTACAAACCACTAGCTGGGCTTGGGGACGTCTTTCTAAATATTTAGGGACCGAACATTTGTACTCTTCACATTTGCCCCTACTGGACAACCCATGGCTGCCTCCTACTACCAAGGCGCTGACGCAGCAGGCACTTGCCCACTGCCCACTGCCGCCTTCAGACTGTGGGCGACATGTTTGATAACGGACAAATGCACTTCATAGCAGACTTGACGAAAGATAGGGATGTGACTGCATTGGACCGCTTCCTGATACACAGAACGCGCACCGCGTTAGCTACAGCATTCGGACCCCTGGCGACAGAACCCCCTGAATTCCGGCCCCTCACCACAATAATTACAACACCCGACAATGCGCACCTGGTCTCCAGATTGTGCCATCTTGCACAGACACTCCGACCGATGGTGGGCGGGCGGACAAGGACGGCTTGGGAGAGAGATTTGGCATATCCTCTGGCAGACAAAATGTGGACCTTTTGTTGCAAACAGACTAGATATGTCTCAAATAATTATAAGCATAAGCTTTTGCATTTTAAGTATTTACATAGAATGTATGTTACCCCCATGTTGGTTGCCAAGATGAATCACGCTAAACCAGATAATTGCCAGAGATGCCCGATGGAGCATGCTGATTTTATCCACTTGGTGTGGAATTGCCCAGCTGTCTTGATGTTCTGGGAATCGGTCTTTGAACATCTTGGCTTAATGGTCGAAACTAATCTTACTCCCTCGCCTTTGCTGGCGCTGCTGGGATTCGTTCTTCCCTTGCGGGCTGGCATAAGGCGTTTTACTGCAATTGCACTTCTGTTGGCCAAGAGACAGGTCTCTCTGCACTAGGGTGATGTTTCCCCACCATTAGTGAAGGCCTGGTTCAGGGATTTGATGTATTGTGACACTACCAGCGATGTCTACGCATCCCTGCTTCCCCCCACCTCCCGGCCAAAAAGTATCTGGCAACCGCTTCGCTCCTACTTGTTGCTCCATTCCGAACTCACTGATTGATGTGCCTTTCTATTAACAACAATTGCGATGATAGCCGGCCCCTTGCAATGTAATATATTCTAAGATCCTTTGTAATACGAACCTGCACTGAGAGTTTTTCTTGGTTATGTCGTTTTCTTTTTTCTCGATATGCCATATCTGTCAGTGTAACCTGCAATGCCCATTTATATGTCGATTTGTAGATATATAACCAGTATTATGCATATTATGGCTATTGTATCTCGCTTTAAAATCGCAATAAAAACAAGATAAAAATAAATAAAGAATTCAGCCAGGAAGAAACCAGTGCCATGTCCACGGAATTGCTTAACTCTACAGGAATTAACAGAAATATCTTTTCATTGTTCTAATAAAATTGAAGCACATGCTAGTAGTGCGGTTAAACTGTAGGTTAAATGACAAAGAGTTGTCAAAAATGACCCCTAGGTTCTTGGCTGACTCAACGAGAGTAGGGAAATGGCCACAAGACTCCAGACACCACAGCTCAGACCAGATGGACTGCTGTGCTCCAAATTCCAGAACCTCTGTTTTTTCAGCATTATGCTTAAGAAAGCCAATTACTAACTCTGGCCATATATTCCTTAAACCTGCCTGTCACCGGAGGCACACTGTCTGTTATCGGCACAATAATTTGGGTGTTGTCTGCATAGGACAGCACCTGAAATCCAAAGGATCTAACCACAGTAGCTAAGGAAGAAACATAAAGATTAACAAGGGTAGGACTAAGTGAAGAGCCCTGCTGCACCCCACATGGAAAGCTAAAAGCTATAGCCCTAAACTGTCCACAACTTACCACTTGCGATCTATCTTCTAGAGAAGAATGCAATAAACTGAACGCATTGCCCTCCATGTCCATTTGCAAAAATGGAGGTGCCATAAGGTTTGGGAAGACCGTATCAAAGGCTGTGGACAGGTCAAGCATGACCAAAACTGCAGCACTGCTTAGGTCGACCTGGCCTCTAATACTATCACCCGCCACTAAGGGGGCGGACTCTGTACTGTGACCACTCCTAAAGCCAGTCTGGGATGGATCAAGGAGATCATATGTATCAACGAATTTCATCAGTTCCTGGTTCAGATGCATTTCCAGTATTTTAGCAGGAGTGGACAGTAAGGTGAACGGCCAATAGTTTTTGAATTCTTCAGGATTAAGTTTAGGGTTCTTAAGTAGGGGAATAATTGCTTCTTTCCATAGACTGTGGAATTTTCCAACCTCTATGATCTTATTAATGGTTAGTGCGAGATGTTATGCAGCTATATCCGAAGCAAGTTGTAAGATTTTGGGCAGACAGAGATCCATCGGAGAGCCATATTTAATGCCCATTAAAAGTTGTTTAACTTGAGGCACTGTAACTTGTGAGAAGCACAACAACACAGGACAGTTCTCCAAAGAAGAAGGAGAAGGGATAGTGGTCAGAGTCTCCTGATCACAAGGGAGATCAAACTCAGAGTAAATATTCCAGAATTCTCTGTAAAAATGTCTATCTCATCACAAAAAACTTGAGAAATGTTTAAATGCCGTGGGGATGGAGGATTAGTTAAAAAGGTAACTTTGAAAATTTCCTTAGACGAGTTATTACCTGACCTAATTTTCCATGTAAAGAATGCAGATTTAGCCTTAAAAATGGTGCGCTTATTGACATGTAACAGCTCTCTGATTTAAATGGCATTTACCCTCCTGTCTGCAACATTCCCACCTGAGTTCTTTAAGCTGTCCCGAGAACCAGGGAGCTGTAGGCTTTCTTCTAATATGCCTATTTACTTTCAGCAGGGCACTCATCTCTAGAGCCGCTTTAACCCAGCTGGCAAAATCCACAGCAGGGAGACCAGTTCATAGGTTGAGGAGAGAGTAGGTGGTTGTCAGAGCATCCTGCTAGTTGCTACCAGATATCTTTTACCAGTTCCTACTCGAATAGGGCAGACTAGAAGACCGAGAAGGACCAGCAGAAGAAGAAGGGGATTAACCAAAAAGGCCACCACCCAATGATCTGACCAACTAAGTGTAATGATATCCTTAATCCTAATCCAAAGATTCCTTTGATTATATGTCCCACCACATGAGTGGAAGCGTGAACTAACTGTGAAAAATCCAGACTAGACATAAACCTAGAAAAAGAGATGGAATCCCGACAGGTTGAGTCCTCTATATGAAAGTTGAAATCCTCAAGGACAGTCAAACTCAAATTTGCTAAAAGGTTCTAGAAGATGGCCCCAGTTTGATTAAAAAAACTGGCATGTGAGCCTAGAGGATGATAAACTAAAATACCAGAGAAGGTGAAGCTCTCATGGATTTTTAATTTATATAGAGCCACTTCACATTCACAAAGTGACTGAAATGCAAGAGGGTTAAGTATACAATATAGGAAATCCCTAAAAATGATAGCCAAGCCCCCCCTCCCCCATTCTGGTGGGACAATCGAGTCTAACAATAGCATAACCAGGTAGGGCACCCTCAACGAGATCAGAAACGGAATCTTCCTACACCCAAGTGTCCGTAAAAAGAAGGCAATCTATAGGGGTCAAGTAGGATTAAGAAGTAAGGGCCATTCTTGTCAGCGATCAAGAAGTGATCCCCAACTATCTGAATGGTGACAGTCTCAGTGTTGTAGCTAGATCTTAAGCCAGATTGATAGTCCTGCTGATCTGTTCTTGAAATTAATACTGCTTTCTTGATCATTTTAATTATGAAAGGTGGGTGGGTGATAGGGTAGTAGTTTTCTAGATATCCGGGTCCTGGATAAGCTTTTTTGGCTAGGAAATAATGTATCCTCTTTGGAGAGTGCCCGGGAAGTTCCTTGACTGAGGGAGGAGTTGCTGATATTAAGGATGTGCTTGAGGGGTTATCCATGGAGGGAGTTCTCTGTGGATGATGGTAGAATGTCATCTGTCTAGGCGGCGGCCTTGACAGAGTTGAGGGTGTTGGTAAGTTGAGTGTGTGAGAGGTAGTTTAAGATGGTAGATTTGGGCACCTAGGCATAAAACAATAGGAGATCGGGGGAGTGTTGTCTATTTGATGTCAACGTGGATTCTGATTTAGTCTAATTTTCCAGTGATGAAACGATTCACGGTGTAACATTTGTCAACTGATTGTTGGATGGGAAGGCCTGAAAGTTGAGGCAGTGCTGAACTGCCTTGAAAAACATTTTACTGTATTACTTGTCTGGTTAATGTGATCTTGTAGAATGTGGCTATGGCTGTGGTGATGAAGGATCTGTGTGAGGTCTGAGTGTTTTGAGTTAGATCATCAGGGGCTTTGAACCATCTCCATTTCCCTTCTTATGTTTGGGTCATTTATTCACTGAAAGATCTTGAGACTATCATAATGCTGAAGGTTTGGGTTGATCATGGTGCTTTGGTGTGGCATAGCGGATTTAGATGGCAAGTTGATTGATTTAATCCAGAGTTATCAGGAACTTGTTTTGCTGGTGAGGCAGCTATGATGTACTTGAGGGTATGTTGCTTTTGGAGTGTGTAGTCTCGTTGTGCTGCTTGATGTCCATGGTTTTGAGGAATATGTAAACTGATTATTTCATTTTCTTGGTGGTTAAATCTCCAGGAAGGCTGAAGTCTCTGAAGAATGTGAGATAGGTGTGTTGAATGGAGGCAGATGTTATGGGGTCGGTGAGTTCTTTGCAGAAGTCCTCATATGGCCCACAAGGTCTGTAGACTAGGTTGAAGTGGGTGTCATAGATGTTGGCAGGGTAAAATATCATGCTAGGAGCAAAAATTGCTTGAATGTTGCAGGGCCAGAAGAACTTGTTGTGTACTGTGAGTCCTCCATCTGTCTTGCGTGTACACTCAGTGCACTAATGTCAAGCTTCAGCCAAAGATGTGGATCGGCTGAGAATTCCTGCCATCTCCGAGTCTCTTTGAAGTATTGAGCACTCAAATACCTCTCAAGAGAAAGAATGGCAAAACATGGCAGGTGAAGAGAAAACAAAGGAGAGCTTGCTTTAGTGTGGTATTGATGGGAATGCCTGGTCCGTACGGGCATCGATTAATAGACTGGTGCGCTTAGCTGTGGCAGGAGGTAATATGGATTCTGGATAGCGGTGGTAAGGGTCAGGAATTCAGAGGTCATGTAATACAAAGTAAGATATTGCATAGTGGAACATCGCTCACTAGCATATCTTATCCTGATCCAAAGTAGGAGAGACGGTGATCAGACATCTACCATGATACCATCTCTGATCCCCAGGATGCTGAAGAGCAGGGAACTCTTTGAGCAGCCACCAGATGGTAGACAAAAATCATATAAACAATAGGGGTGGGTGGACCTATAGGCTTTGTCAAGAGGTCAGAAAATGGAAATATAAAAGGCAAGTCTATTGGCTTCATCAGGAGGGAATCACATCAACATATATAAAACAGACCAATTGGCTTTGACAAAAATGTACCAATAACAAACATCCAAAGTATTCCTTATAACTATAGAGGAAGAGGTGTGGCACAGTGGCCAGAGCAGCTGACTCTGGAGCATGGGGCTCACGGTTCGATCGGCTGCAGCAGCTCAGCATCATGGGACTCTCGGCAATAGCTCACTTAATCTCCCTGACGACCCCCTGCGCACTGAAACCTTTAGGGGTGATATGTTCGCGCTTTACAAATAGAAATTATAAATATACATAACAGTGTTAAATAATAATTACTGACAAAACATTTCAAATAAAGCATTTTTCTTCTGAACACCCATGAACATGTAATTGAGCCTTTTTTTTAAACACTCTTTACGCCACTAAATACAGACATAGGACCAACCACAAGAGCTCTCCACATTCCCACTGAAGAGCATACAGCTGGTGTGCTTTAGAAAACATGGTAAGCTCTCCTGGGGTCATGAATTCAATGAGCCACAAGACTCACAGTTTTTTAGAAATATTCCTGAGGGGCTGCTGTGCTCACTGCAGCCCCCTCACAACACTTTTAAAAATCATTGGCGGTGCCCCTCCCCTTTTTGAGGGCACCACAACAACTAAAATATTCAATAACAAATCCCCTGCAGGGCATTATGGGGTACTCCTGGAGGTGAATATTTATGAACGGCCTCGCTGCTTCAATACTGAAGCAGTGAGGCTGCTCCAAAGTGTCATTTTTTCTTATTATTTTTTATGGGTGCCCTGGCCACACCCACTGCGAGAAACCAGTATGTTACTTATTTTTCTCAAATAATGCATCCCAGCTATATCAGACCTATTTTCAGTGCTAATTTCTATATTTTGCTCTCAGTTCCCCAGGTCACCCTCAGTCCTGAAGAGACTCTCATATACTTCAGTTCGGTCGAAATGCTGTCACTACGTTTGCAGACAAACCATTGTTGACTACAATGCTATGTGATTTCAACTTAGTGCTTCTGTATTTTTGGAGAGGAATATGCATATGGATGTTTGCTAAAACCAATATACCTGTACCACACGCACTGTTTCACAATTTTCTTATCGTAATGGTATATCCCTGGGGGTTAATGTGCACTTCACAATGATTCTTTATTTCCATCTATATGGAATAAATTGAAATGGTTGACGATAATTACAACATGCTAGATTTCTCTTGATTGAATCTTGACAGTTATTTTGCTGTTTGACTGTAAATTGCTTAAATGAGTTCCGTGTAGCTGCTCGAGTAAGTTTTGATAGTCCCACCCAGGGCACCCACAGCCATTGTTCTTCTTTTTTTGGCAGTGCAGAGAGCCCACTCCCAGTCTGCCACTGTACTGTATTTTTTGGCACTGCAGGGAGCCTACTCCCTTTCGCTGCCAACTCTTATTTTTTTTGTTTACATTGGGGGCTGTGGGGTGAGGCCCATGGTCTCTGCTAGGACCCTTCTTGGCACGAGCTGACTTCTCTTCTTTGCTCCCCAGGCGGGAGCAGCTTTTCTTTCTGCTCCTACCAGGGAAGCAATCCTCTATTCCCTGCCCACCAGAGCACAAGCAGAGATAAAGCTCTCAGCTCCCACTTGGCAGAAGCAGTGCAGTCTTCCCTGCCCACCCTCTGTCATAAATGATGTCCTTTTAGGTGTTGCAGTGATATTATCAATGATGTCATAGAACATGTCATGAATGATGTAATATGTGAGGTAATTAGCCGTGTATGCGACCAGGCCCTGCACCAAACCCCCTGCTGCACATGGACTTCTGCAGGTGAGCATGGCTGACTATATGGTGTGACAATATAAAGGGTGTCATTTTAAGCAAGACAGACCTACAGACATTGTCAAAGGGTCAAAACACTAAAATTAAAAAAAGTGAGCCTATTGGCGTTAGCAAGGGGTCTGCACAACATATACAAAGCAGACCTCTTGTCTTTGTGAAATAGTCACCAATAACCATAATCAAATGTACATTTTATAAATTAACAGTAAAACGGCTGCTGCCACATCTTTGTTGATGTGGTGGCAGTTCATCAGATATTATCTTTTGATTTGATGGATCTGTGGATCCTCCTTGGTGTGATATATTTTTCTTTTCTTTTTCAAATAGCTTTATTTCGATAGCAAGTATCTTAAAAGCATTTACATTCTTACATCCATCATTAAAAATATACAAGTTATCTAAAACATCATTTAAAAGTATAAAAGTCCATCAATTCATTAAATTCTTGTTACACAAAGAATAAGAGGAGCAGACTGTAGCAAATAAAAACGTAATGAATTCGATTCCAGCCCTCTTCATATAGAAAAGGCATCTTTTTTAGAAAAGGGCTACAATGTAAAGTGACAATGCAATATGAACTGTGCAAACCATTTAGGCTAAAAATAGCATAAAAACATAATAATTCATCAGGATGCCCCACGCAGGAATTTGTGCCTTACTATCCAAACACGACCAAGGTACTTGGCCACACCACAGGCAAAAAGGGTCCGTGCATCTGATTTTAAAATACGCAGAGCAGTACAGTGTTCGTATGTCCCCAATTGTCTGCAGATGGGTTTAAGCCACCTCGTTCTGACACTTTTATATACAGGGCAGGCAAACATGAGATGGGCTACACTCTCAGTCGGCGCCTTACAGCAGGGACACTCCACTGGTGTCTGATATGGGGCGCTCCATTTTGCAGTTAACTCTCGAACCGGGAGTGATCCTACTCTAAACTGTATATAAAGTGCTCTGTCTCGTGGTGTCTGGATAAAATCTAAGTATGGTTCTAATAAAATATACTGCTTGTGAAGGTAAAATTCTTCTGTGAGCCTTCCTACTCTTGGATTGCTAAGCTCCTGGGCATTAATCCAAGCCCAGTAACGCCTTTTGAGCTCAGCCTTACTGGGCGGGGTTTGCGTATCCCACGACTCCTTAAAGCCAAGTGCAAAAAGCATTTTTTTAAGGTTGAGCACCCAACTAATTCTTTGATTACCATCTAAGGCCATTACTTCTGTGAGTGCGGAGGCGTAGTTGGTGAGCTCAGGAGTCTGGCGCAGGCGGGCCCAGAATAACAATGGCCGCAACCTGGCTACATCTTTAAAAGAACGCCTACCCATGTCGCTCATCAGTGGTACATTGCAGGGAAGCATCACTAAATCTCTTAAAAACTTATGTTCTGATCTACTAATGCTATCTACATTCTCAAAGCCCCATAATTCAGCACCATAAAGGGCTGAACTAACTGCTTTTGCTGCATAGATTGTAAGGGCGGGGGCCACGGGTCTGCTCTGCGAGGATCGATGTTCTCTAGCCAGTGCTCCTGCTGGACGTTTATGGCTTAAGAGCATTTTATCAATGTGGTGTCTCCACTGCATTTTCTCGGCGAGCCGTATTCCTAGGTAATCAAATGTTGTGACTTTTTCCAAGCGGGTTCCATCTAAAATAAAATTGCCTCTATATGGCCTATAAGGGTTGAATACCATAAGCTTGGTCTTGGAAGTATTAACAATCAGCCCCCTGGACTCACAAAAAAGATTAAATCTATCTAGGAGCTTTTGTAGCCCTGCCGGTGTCTTAGAAATAAGCAGTGTGTCGACTGCGAAGAGGAGAGTGGGGACCCTATCACCTGCCAGGGCTGGTGCATCAGATGGAAGCTCTTGAAGGAAGCTGACCACCCCGTTCATATACAGAGAGAACAGGGTGGGCGCCAAGACACAGTCCTGGCGAACTCCTCTGTTTGCTGGGATTCTATCTGTTTTCTGGCCTTGGGACCCCCCCACCTCACTTGGGCATAGTTGCCCTCGTGTAGGCAAATCAGCAGGTTCAATAGCAACGATGGCATCAATAAATGCCACAACCGCCCACGGGGGACCAGGTCAAAGGCAGTCCTTAGATCGATAAATGCCAAATAAAGACTGCCCTTGCCAATTAGGACCACCTTCCAGTAAATTAAGAGCAACCTGAATGCTTGGTCCACCGTCCCCGTGCAGGCCCTGAATTCCGCTTGATATTGGGAAAGAATATTCTCTTCGTCCACCCAGCGATGAATTCATAGCACCCTACCAACTACTTTCTGCATAGCATCAATCAAGCTAATTGGGCGGTAGTTGGCAGGGTCATCCCTTGGACCTTTTTTAAAAATGGGTACCACTTCTGTGCCCTTCCATGACTCTGGTACTGCACTACCCTTTGCAATAGAGTTGATTAAAAGCATAATATAATTTGCCCAATTGCGGGAATCTGCAAGGAAGAGGTCTCCTGGGATACCATCAGGTCCCGGGCTTTTGTTGGAACAATTTTCTTTATGGCCACCTCTACTTCTTCTAATGTGAAGAGATCAGTAGTATTCAGAGTGGGGTAAACACTTGATTGATGAAATAACCCCACTTCGGGAGTTAAGTTAGTCCCAGAATAAAGGTTCCCAAAATGATTATACCAATCTTGGCTTGTAATATGATTAGGAATTAGGTCTGGGTCTTTATTACCAGACCGCCTAACAATACTCCAGAAGAGGTTGGAGTCTCTGCTGTACTTGCATCTTTTAGGTTCTGCCAATGGGACTCGTCCCAGTCAAGCTTCGCACGATAGACAGCAGTTTTATAGTTCTTTCTGGATTCTCTAATTAAGGGACAATTTTTACTTCTTACTGCTAAGACTAAAGCCTTTTTTTTCTGTCTGCAGTCCCCGTTAAACCAGGTATGGTACTTTTTGCCGCCTGCACTTGGTTTGCCGGCATTGAGTGCTAAAGTAAAGAAAGACCCAATCTGGGCTATCATTCTATCATATAGTTCTGGTATCTTTGCCAGGCCATCTGTTTCGCCAAGGGTCTCCCTTAGTATAAGAGTACTTTCGCTCAGGGCGTGTCCAATGCCTGCCATTTGGGATTCTTGGGCAGCAACTCTAGGCCATTTACGGGACCTTCTACTATTTGAGGGGACCAGTTCTTTAGTTGTCATAGGAGGCCCTAGAGCCTGGTTTAGGGAAGCCGAAGGGACCCAAGGGCTTTCAATAATCAGGCTTAATGTATTGTGGTCGCTGTCAGATGAAGGGACCACTTCCATATCTATTATCATTTTCCAGAGTCTCACGTCTACTAATATATAATCAATTCGTGAGGGGCAGTTGACTCTATTATATGTATTAGCTCCTGTAGCATCAGAAGTGGTTCTTCCATTTACAGCCCTTTGTCCAATTTCTAGGACAAGTGCGCTAATTTGAATTGCTATTTGGGACCATTTCTTAATGGGAGGTATATTTAGCAATGGAACACCCCATTTGGTATCTTCTTCCTCAGTCCCCAGCAGGTCCTCAGAGCCTAATGGCTCGAAGGTGCAATTAAAATCTCCTGCGATCATAACATATGAATTTGGTGGACAATTAGTTAACTCCTGTTCTAAAGACAGGACAATGTTTGACAGTTTGCCCCCTGGTGTTCCCTTTATATAAACATTAAACAACTCAAGGGTTTTTCCACATCTACTCCCCTTGATCGAAAGCCACATAATATCTGGGCTGTCACAATGATGTTCAATGATTTGACAGCCCAAGTCTATCTTGGCCCAAACAATGAGGCCTCCAGAAGGCCGCCCCCTTCCCATAGAACTAGCAGATTTGAAAAAACAGGTATAACCAGATTTATATAATGGAGCTAAGCTCCATGTTTCTTGGAATATGCAGATATGATGTTCCTCAATCAAGTCGTTCCAATCGGGTAACAGCATTTTGCTATGAAGACCTGCGACATTCCAAGAAAGGATTTTAAGCTGGGTTGTTGGAATTCCATCGCACACAGGGATTTGTTGTGTCAAATGAGGTAGAGCAGGAGGTGGAACAAGAGTATTAGTGGGTGCTACAATCCCCTGATCCCTCAAGCTGCAACCCTGATCGCCGTTATTGCTATTAGATTTTAATAAAATTGGAGATTCATCAAAGGTTGTGCTTGGTCGGACAATACTAGGAACACTTTGCGTGTTGATGGTCAAGGTAAGTTGTAATGCCTGCCGAGGGTAGTGAACCTGACATAGTCAATCCACAGCCTCAAGCAGGGACCCTCTTAGTGCGGGTAGTAGCTTCACACTATCGTGGGCCCTAGCCACAGTAATTGTTGGAAAACGCCTAACCTGAATAGATGAAGAATCAGGAGAGCAGGTTCTATACTCTAGTGCCAAAAGGCTTTCCGCCAGGTCAGGGTCAGTCAGGGTAAGTTCGATGCAGTCCAAAGGTTGATTTTTGGACGTGCATCTCCGTGCCCTGACTATGTCCTCCCTAATCAGCGAGCGACAACCCCTGACGTGGCGTAACCAGTGTATGGACTTATTTATCAAAGAATCATCGTTCTCATATCTGCCTCTTAAACCGATTTTGGGGACATTAACCATAAAAACTGTCTGAGCCTGTGCAGGGGGGAAGGTTGGTTGTTTGCTCTGTTGGAAAGGTGCATTACTACCCAAGAGTGGTGCTGATGGAACATCAGTTGGCCTTCTACGATTTGCAGTACCATTTGAATAAAGTTGTTTTTGCCGAGTATTGGGGGGGAGAATTCCAGAAGGGCCTGCCAGCTTAACAGGCAGAGCCATAGCGGCTTGCCGAGATGGAACTGTAGGAGCTGGAAGTAGGCCATTATCTATTGGGTGTCCTGATGTTAGTGCCTGATGTGAATTAGATAGTACACAAGTAGTTGGTGTGTGCAATGTGTTGTTAGGAACTAACAGTTTAACAGTAGCCACAAGCTCCTCAATCATCACCTTCAAAGATCCAACCTCCTCCCTAAGTGATTTAACAGTCTGGAGAAGGATCTGTGGTGAGGAAGAACAAGTGGCATCTATCTCTATTAAATTCTTCTCTGAGGTTATGATGGAATATGGAGATTGTGCTTCCTCGCGGGAATCAGACTCCTCGGCCAATGCTGCAAATCGGTTTGTACAAACAATTAAAGACTCAGTATGACATATAGCATCTTGGGCATAAGAAATAGGCAATTGGGAAGAGATGTTGATCGTCAAATGCGATTCAGGGCCTAATTGTGTGGTCACCTGACAGGCCACTACATCCTTACGATGGTGTTTCTGAAACATTGGAGGGACAATAGTTGGACGCGAGGGAATAGGTTCCTTTGCAGATAAAAAATTAACAGGGTCTGGGGGAACTGAAGAATCTACTCCTAATAGCCCTTCGCATTCTGTGATGAGGTTGTCAATTCTATTCATAACGCAATTGTTAGTCGCAATTGCAGACTTTGCTGTTTTTCTAGCCTTTTTCCCCTTACCTGCCCCACCAGCAGGACCATTTGCCCCCCCGGTACCCCCTGTGCCCTCCATGGTTTTCCTTTTACCCATTATAAAATCAAAAATAGATAGTTTAGGTCTATAACAAATCACAAAATGGGGTATTTATAGCAAGTAGAGGCCAGTAAAGTTTAAAACATTAATACACTTATGCTATGTTTAAACAGCTTCAGGACTCCCAGGGAGAATTAAATAACAGCAGGGCGAGATAAGTTGATTAGCCTCAGATCAACACAGTACCTTAAAAAGTCTTCATGTTTTTGTCCACAAGGTCAGATGAAAGGGATCTAGCCCTGCCCTGCCTCTTCCTGTCAATGACAGGCAAGGACGGGCCTGCCCTTGGCCCGGGCTTCGCCCGCGCTGCGGGAAGCTGGGGGCGTAGATATGGCACCTCCTAGCGCGCTGCACGACGTCAGAGGCAGGTGACAGGCAAGGGACACTGGGTGTTGTAGTTCCAGTGAGCCGTTCCCCTCACGGCTAGTGAGGCCGGATTGCTATACTGTCAGCCGTTGCCCTCACGGCGGGAGTGCAGTGAAGCCTGGAGAGAGTGTCCCCTTCTCTACGAGGGAAGCCCCAGATAATTGCGGTCTGCTGCGAGCGTCCCGCGCTGCGGGAAGCTGGGGGCGTAGATATGGCGCCTCCTGGCGCGCTGCACGACGTCAGAGGCAGGTGACAGGCAAGGGACACTGGGTGTTGTAGTTCCGGTGAGCCGTTCCCCTCACGGCTAGTGAGGCCGGATTGCTATACTGTCAGCCGTTGCCCTCACGGCGGGAGTGCAGTGAAGCCTGGAGAGAGTGTCCCCTTCTCTACGAGGGAAGCCCCAGATAATTGCGGTCTGCTGCGAGCGTGTGATATATACATACGTTAAACCTTCATTTCTAAAAAAAGTACTAAACTGATTTACACAAAATCACAAAAGCATGTTTCTGAACCAAGACCTAGCTATCTCCCAAATTTGGTGTAATTCTGTTTAGCTGTTTTGGCTGTAGTTATGTCTAATTTTCCTATGAAAAATTGCATGAGAAAATGTGTTTTGGCACCCCACTTTTTCTTTGCCCCCACTTGATTGACAGATCACCCCAAAACTTTCAAGGAAGGAGCTGAGGTGGATTACCTTTTTTTTGCAAAAGTTTTGTGAAGGTTCATCAAACAGTGCCACGGTGCCAAAGTTGTTAGCAAGCCAAAAAATGCTTTTCCAATGGACATATGGTCCGAACTATAACTACCCAGTGATGACTGTCACTGGGTACGGTATGTATATTATATGTACACACACACATATATTTTTTTACTAGAAGAAAAACAAAGGTTACACTGATGTTATATTTAGTCTAGGTGCTAAGACCTTAACTTATGTAAAAAGAAAATACAAATTCACTGAAAAACTGAAAAACATCGGTTACAGTGATGTTATGGTTAGTTAATGGAATGTGACACAAACTAATGTTAAAAAAACACTGAAATACTGAACTATGCCAGTTACAATTTTGTTACCTAGCTATAATTTGCGCTCCCATGTCATGTGATGTAATGTGTGAGGTCATAATCAATGCATGATGGGTGTGCAAGTTATAGTTAGTTCACTAAACTATAAGTGGTATATTATGTTTTTTTAAGGGTTTTTTGACGTTAGCACGCCTCATTCCAACACCTAACTATAGCATCACTTTAATTGATATATATGTGCGGGTGTGTGTGCTTCATGAGTAATGTAATGTGTGAGGTCATAAGCAGTGCAGCAGTGCATGATGGGTACGCAAGTTGTGTGTGCATATATATATATATGTACATGTACATATTCATACCTATTGATACATACACACAAACATATGCATAGTTAGATATGTATTAATATTTCTATATAGATTTACAGTTGTAGAGAATGTAATATACTATCTTACTGTTGTTGAGTGTGAAAAAGGGCCATGAATTGCAAGAGACAAAGGCTTTTTAGGGTCAGGATAGCAACCGTTCCATCAAAATGCAAATAAATAGCATGGTACTCTCTGTGAATCAGCATATATGGCTTATGTCACGCTGCCTTGTCATGCGCAGTAATTATAAACAGCCTTAGCCGGTGCAGGTAAGAGTGGTGGGGCATTGGGGCGGGGTGGGGCAGGGCAGGGGAGGAGGGGTAAAGTCGACAGACGATGATGTAAGATAAAACAAAATAAAAAAACACTTACCTTGCACTCGATGCGGCGAGCGCAAGGTAAGTGGTTTTATTTATTTTGTAACTTTATTTTCCATCGTCGGTGTCTGTTGACGTCACTTCCCCTATCCCCTGCCACACCCCCACCCGTTCCACCTCCCTTACCTGCACCAGCCGTGGTTGGTTATAAACAAAGGAATTTAACCAGAATCAGGACACAAGGGGTTAAATCCATACACTGAGATAAAATTATGTTGGATAGGACTGAAGACTTAGGGCCTAATTACAAGTACAGCGGTCCATAGGACCGCCATACTCGTCTTGGCCGTCTGACCACGGCCACACTGCGGTTGCACCCACAGTATTCAGAGCGTGGTGGTCGGATCGCAACAAGACTGCCGGGATCAAGGATCTCGCTCGGCCAGCGCTTTGCAACCGGCATGAATTTGCTGGCGGTGCCACTGCAGACACCACCAAGCATATTCTGAGTTGCCTTTTCACCACCCTTTTCATGGTAGTGAGCCTGCCAAGAAAAGGCTGGTGGAGAGGCAACTAAGGGGGCCTCTGATCTGGAACGGGGGTGCATGCGGTGGGGCATATGTTGTGCCCACCTGCAATTGCACCCCCATTCCTGCACGGTGTGGCATGCATGTGCAACATGCTGCAGGTGCTGTCACGGCGGCGGGCTGCATGTTAGGCTCTCCTATGAGCCTAATAGCCCACTGCTGTGAGACCGCCGCAGAACCACCCACCCGACCTGGAAGGACCGCCAAAGTCGTACTCAGGCCCTAAAAGGATTTTAGAGTACAATCTGACAGCAGTGTATAGTGTTTTTTTTTGTCTAATAAGAGGGTGGTGGTGGGTTGAGGACAAACACCAATCTTGGTGGATGGTAACAAAGTGAGTAGGAGAGCTGTTCCTTGGTATCAGTTGCGATCATGACACATTCATTGTTATTTTGTGGTGTTGGGGAACAAGAGGGGGAACAGTATAGAGGAGCGAAAGGCAAACTTGGTCCAAGCCTCAAGTGAAGCACTGCTCCTACATTCACAGTCACTGAGTGTGAGGGGGCAGAAGAAGAGCAGAAATGAGGACGGAGAGAGACTATGGATTCGATTAAAGTGGCTGCACGCATGCAATGGGGAAAATATGGGAGCTGAAAATGTTGCATTATGGATGGCGGAAAGACATATTGAGATATTGGTAATACTGCCAACCTGATTGTGAGTCCCTCCACAGAACATGGCCACATTTCTCCCCAGTGATTACATGAACTAGCTTCGCGTGATGGAGTATAGGGAATGGAATGGAAATGGAGACGGAATTCATAAAGGATTTCTTAAGGATTGATGCGTCTGTGACCTTTACTCACACCTGCTGCCAAATATCCCTGAACCTTGATCTCGCAGGCTGAAAGGGGATGTGGCATTCCTGCTTCAAGTACTCCTGACACGAGAAGCAACTGAGCATGGTCTTTGACTGTGCACAGTAGGTTCTGAGTTCAGTTGATGATCTTGGACCATGACTTGAATTCAGTAATCCTGGCACCTGAATCCTTATGTCATGCTGTGCCCAATGGGTTCTGGGCACAGGGTGTGGCAGTCTACCATAAGCTGCACCCAATCCAGTCTCACTCCAGAGCTTGCTCAGCATGGACTTTGGCCATACCAGTGCTTAACCTGCATCAGGTCCCCATGATTCCAGGGACTGCAGGGCATGAGCTTCATTCACACCCAGCAGACTCTAGGCATAGTGCATGACTTTTGGCTTTGCCTTGCACCCAGGCCATATACCAACCATCCCAGAGAGAGCCACTGGGCATGGCCTTTGGTCATGCTGGGTGCCAGATCCAACATGCATTACTGAAAGGTTACTACAACCTTGGTCCACATGAGGCACATACCTGTAAGTAATTGATGTTTATTGTTTACCTTGTGCTGCTGCACAAGCCTGTGGAGAACAGCCATAAGACACTTTCTCTTGTTCGACAGAATATTCTGCTTTCTAGACCCCTAATTATACATATTTGCAAATTAATTGAATCAATGATTCTTCTTTTTCTGCAGGTATTGGAAAAACAAGCACCTGGCACCGAAACGACTGAGCACAGGCATTCTAATGTACACTCTTGCATCTGCCATCTGCGAGGAGATCCACTTGTATGGATTCTGGCCATTTGGATGGGATCCCAACACAGGAAAAGACCTCCCATACCATTACTACGACAAAAAAGGAACAAAGTTTACTACCAAGTGGCAGGAATCCCACCAGCTGCCAGCGGAGTTTAAGCTGTTGTATAAGATGCACGGAGAAGGACTTACTAAGCTAACTTTGTCACATTGTGCCTAAAGACTTAAAATATCTAAAGTGCCAAATGATTGTTTGAAGTGCCCAAAGCTGAATTCAGCATACGTAAAAATAGAACGCAATTCGAAGATATAGAATGTGTAGATTCCTTTTTTGACCCTTTCAGTTCTTTCAACATTTTTGGCATTTTTAGTAATGTGTTCATGTTCAACAGAATTGTCATAAATACCCAGTAAAGAGACAACTACCAGTATATTTATAGGATTTCCTATAGGAGATTTAAATTTATGAACCTGCTGCTAAATATATGTTTTAAGTATGTTCTTGTAAGATATAGATTTTAAGGGCCTGACTTACAAAGCTTTTGCTCTGCAGGTACGCATGTCTGTCTTCTGTAAATTCAAGTCGTGAGTAAGTCGCAACTAAGTAAGAAGTAAGATACAATTCTTTTCAGTAAAAGCCTTCAGGCCCTGCAGTCCTAGAGTAACACGGATGTGCATTAAATGCTTTTCTCTTAATTTATTAATTCTAATATTAGTTAAGGTCAGTGTGCACTTTTCTCTAGCCAGTGGGATTAGAATGCAAATCATGTCCATCTGCCAACGTATGCAAGCACACCAAAATGCAAATGGTAAAACATCCATTATTTGCACATATATAGTACATATCTTAAAAACGTTTTGTTTTTATTAGGTTTTATTTTATAACTGGGCATTATTCACACACACACCATGTTATAGATTAAGTTTCAGAACACTGTCAGCCTGTAAACTTTAATTCTTTGTGGTGGGCTCTTCTGTTGAACTATTTCCCCAAGTCAATTTCCTCATTAATGTTAAATAGAAAGTTAGGAGTTTGTTTATATTGGGATCCATTATAAGTACTTTAGAAGATGAGATTGAGGGTAAAGAACTTCCTCCTGATATTTGTCATCTTTTTAATGAGCTACGAGTTCTTGCACACATTGCTGGGCAAACAGCACTTTTATTAGTCATGGGGAAAGTACGCAGGCATTCTTACCAGTCACTGTGAGAGCAAGGGTTGCTGCTTTGTTAGGCTTCTAATACCCCCTCCTTTTGTATCTTTAGAGAGTTTGTGCTCTCTTTTAACCACTCCTATTCTTGAGAATGTCTCATGGCAGTCTACTGCATAGCTATCCCAGGAAAACTAATCAACATAGAATGTTAATACTAGTCAACGTTGAATGTTAATACTAGTCGTGTTGATTCATACAAACAAAATATAACCATGCACCAGCCAAAATGTAAAAAAATTATTTTACACATTTTTGTCAAAGAAAGCCCATGAACTATCAAATTTAGGAAATTAGCAATCCTCTACTTAGTTTGGCCGACATCATGGCTTTCCATTATTGTGGACATCCGAGGGATTCAGTGGTTATCTGTTTCTAGGACATCACATCTCAGTTATGTCAGGATTACGGGTTAGGGGTCCTTTGCCTCTGACTGTGTTGGAGCTCGGACTGTTACTAACTGCTACTTTGCCAGCTGTACATGCGCGAAAAGGAGCCCTCAAAGTATTGAGGAGCCACTCACTTGATCCTGCTTATTAGGTGAGAGCTAGAAGAGTCAGTATTCGTATTCAACTTAGGCAAATGCATTCTGGGTAGGATGGAATTTCTTAGACTTTTAGATACAGTGGAAGTTGGCATACAGAATAAAAAGAATAAACGCCTGCTTTTTTATGTTTGCGTAGCTGTTCTGCTACAGAACCTCAAAGATGATGTAGGGTGGACGTGCTTTTTACAAAATCCAAGATGGAATCATAGGTTTTACTTAAACATGTAAAAAAGTTATACGTCTTGATTTGAAGCACAGTCCTTCTCAAAGGAGCTTCAGAAAGCCTACATTTAATGATCACATATCAAACTGATTAACTCCACTATCCTCCAATTTATTTAGCTGACTCATGCTTTCAAATGTCCTGTTTCCATTCCACAATCAACTTATTTATTCTGGACTCGGTAAGTCAAGTCGGCCTTTCCTCAGGAATCACTCCTTCTTGTTGCACATAAGGAATCATGGCACATGCCTCTTAAAAGGAAGTTCTTGAAGCACAGATGTGTGGCTAGGTATCAGTGAGCTGCTCCATTGTCACTGGGACAAGTCAAGTTTTCCCTCATCTGTCCCCTATTCTTCATAAGTGTTCCGCTTTAATTTATGAAAGTAAGCATGGCTATGTGTGATTTAGTGGATAACTAAATAGTTGGAAACAACATACATTAGGGATGTGATTGTATTGTATGCTGGAGTCATGCAAGTCAAACAGATGTTTTAATTGTCAAGATGTCTTGGTCATTCTGTGGTTAAGAGCTGTACACGGAAATAGTGATACAGCTTTGTACCACTTGCTAATCCACTCACTTTCGAAGTATCCCTAGCCACTAGCATGAAGGAGCTGGTATCATTCTGGGGCAAGTGTCAATTGGAAATTAGAGCAACCAGTGCTGGCAGCATGGTTCAGTGACAGATGTTATGCCCTTGAATTTCCAATTACGCAAGATCAACTCCGCTTTCCATTGTTCTGAGGTTGGTAAATTGAGCAGCATTAAATTGGAAAATAGTATCACCTTTTCAAGGGCCTAGAGATTGGAACCCCTTTATACAAACCGTTGCAGAAAAGCAAGTTATTCATATTTTTTTCACAAAGAACTCATGCCAAAATTAATTCTGAAATGAAGCTCCAAGGAATGGCATTTAAGAGGACAAATCAAACATGCCTTCTCTAAGTAAAGACTCTGAAGAGGTTGCACTTGACCACTAGCATTGGCAAGCCAGCCAACATAAATATGTTTATGCTCTTTGCGTTATTCAATGACAGTGATAAAGTGGTCGAATAGATAGCTGCATTGCATGTCTAACTGCGTACATCACAGTGCATCTTCATAAAATGCGAATGCGCTCAAACGTACTGATTACAGTCCAAGTATCTAGACAGGAATGGACATGCAGACATGCATGTAATTTTTGGATATATGAGAATGTATGGTCCGTCGTCAAGTCAGTTTTTGGAAAAAATCCAATTGTTGAATTTTGTGCAGAAACAAAACACCCAAAAGTAACAAAATGTCAAAATGAATCTTAATTAACAGGAAGCTTGTTTTTATACATTGCTCCTCAATGAACTTTGTAGACAATAACTCAATTGAAAGCCAATATTTTTAATAGTTAAGACTGTCATTTACTAAACAATCTAGAAACTTACATTTTGTGATGAGATAAGTGTAGTTTTAAAAATGGCGTTTTATATACTGGATAACCACATTATTCTGAACCTATCATGAAATGATTGCTGAGC
This sequence comes from Calotriton arnoldi, assembly GCA_963921515.1. NCBI lineage: Eukaryota > Metazoa > Chordata > Amphibia > Caudata > Salamandridae > Calotriton > Calotriton arnoldi. Next base: position 104,108 of record CAWUFW010015702.1, read on the forward strand.
TAAATTGCACGTGCCACAGCTGTTACGCATAGAAATAATCAATTAGGTTTCTATTTTTGAAAAGGTCTACTCATGCACTGTGTAACTGTTTGCATTGTTTCATATTTACAGAAAACAGTAAAGCTATTTTACTTACTTTTTAAGCTGCAAAGCTTAAAATTACTTTTTCAAACTAGGGCACTCGCTGACACTCCTATACAGTTGATGTCTACGACATTTCCGATTAATATTCATGAGAAAAATTTGGATCTGAATGGGGGATCATTTGCCGACTCTTTGATTATACAGAAAATCTGACTTAGAAAGGGGAGAGGTATAGAGAATATTTGACTTAGGGAGGGGATGAGGTTTAGATGCATGTTAATGGCACACTTGTACTCTGTTGAATTAAATTCCAAATTGCTGAATTTGTATTGTAAAAAAAAAGAAAATCTGTCTTGGTTAAGCCTTGGGGACCTGTCAATGAGCACCCAACCTTTAAAACATTGAGACCATGATGTTCATATCCTACTGGCAGGATGTGAAACACAAACTAGTTCATTTTCTATTTCATTTGGGGCTGAAAATTGATGCATACATGTCTAGAATGTACTAGAAAACTGTGAAATATTCTGTGGGTCATCTTTCATGACATCTTGCCATACTGGGAACAGACTAGCTAGTTCAAGGTAGGAAAATGTTGGTGTTTTCTCCTTCTTTCACCCACTCTTGAACTTTACTGTTTAGTGAACGTTGATTTACCTTTGATTAGATAGTAGTAGAATTGAGCCAGTGCCTTGATTTGGAAAGGGAAATGGCAAATAGTTTTTTTGTAACATGACTGATATGGGTCTATTTGTAAAGGTCTTGTTTTTCGGACAGTTATGAATCATGGGGCTTTTATGGTGTATTACAAATGAGTATTTTGTCCCGACATGGCCTAGTTCTTCCTTTCAATTTGTCCAGTAGCATCTGTTTTCTTCTTTATCTTGATTCTTTCCAAAACATTAGTAGGTTACACTATGCTCTGTTGGATTTAGTTTGGTTCGTTTTTTTGAACATGACTGATATGAGTCTATTTGCAAAGGACTTGTTTTTCGGACAGTTATGAATCATGGGGCTTTTATGGTGTATTACAAATTAGTATTTTGTCCCGACATGGCCTAGTTCTTCCTTTCAATTTGTCCAGTAGCATCTGTTTTCTTCTTTGTCTTGATTCTTTCCAAAACATTAGTAGGTTACACTATGCTCTGTTGGATTTAGTTTGGTTCACTGTAATGTATGGAACATTTCTATAGATAATTTCATTTGGTGCCACCATGGCACTTTATTCACATTGCCCAGTTATTTACACTATTATGCCATTTACATACCAATGAAACACAATTGGGCATACCAAGTGGCTGCTTGGCTGCTGACTAAAGTGAGATGAGTTCAAATATCAGAACATACACACAATGTTGGTGGGGAAGAAAAAATGCTGGACTAGGGCAAATGACAGCCCATTGGCCTCTTACAGTAAGTCAATCTATTTACTAATCAATTCAGCCTCTACCTCTCTTTTCCATAAACTTTTTTAGTTCATGTCATCCCCTATTGGCCTAGTGGAGATTGTCTTGTATGTTTCTGGTAATGTACCATCCTTAAATGAGGCTGCGGGAGTCATGGGCCTTAATTCCTCATTCAGTCCTGTTCCACTGTTCATTATTCAACAGACCACCTTCATTAGGTCATTGAGGAATGGGCCCCAATAGTTTCTAGCTTGTGAGCATTACATGTTTTAACCTGTGATTCATGATGATTTGTTCAGACCCCTGCATTGTTTAGTCAGTTCAATTAGGGCTCATCTTCTGATTTGATGTCATTGGAGCAATGTATACCATGTCAGGAGCTTCCTCATTGGGTGATGATGTCCATCCCCCAACTTCCTCTATGAAGTGGGGGAATGTCCGGCTCAAGAATGTAATATCTAAGGTGAACCTTTTTGACCAAGATTAAAAAGTCTCTTCTTTTCTTCCCAATTTCAAAGTCATTTAGTCATGTTTCAGAAGCATGAAGGAGGATGGAGGATTTGTGGATCTATGTGTGGAGGTTGAGATTGGGGGATGATCATTAATAACAGGTATTTACCACAAATGCCAGCAATTTTGCGTGATATTAGTATAACATTAGTCCTATTTTTTTCTTGGCCAGATGAATGTATTTGTGAATAGTGGGCCCATATAGCGTGAAGCACTACCCTTTCCTACCAAACATGCTTAATGTTACGCATGTAAAAATTGGTTAAGCAGTTGTTTTATCTGAATAGTATTTTAGGACCTGTCATGCTCTTTTTCTAGTATACACAACGTAAGTGCCGAGGTGTAGAATAATATGTATTCTATTGTTTTTCAACAGTATATATGTTACACAAGAGAAAACTATTTTCTTCAGTCCCATGCAGTTGCATACAAAGAGGAAAGGTGTTTTCAGGTTCCTGGTTTTTGTTGCTATTTTATTAATTCACAATATTGACATTTTGAACTGAGTGTTGTTTGCGTCATAAATTAATGTTGTCACATTATTGTATAATATTCACCAGCAGTATTAAATCTCACTGTGTGTAAGCACATTTCACGAGTGTATGTTTCATTAAAAAAGGCATAGCGGGCATTACTTGACAGGAGCTGCACGAGCCACTGTGGCCACCTGATGCTATTCTATGAAGATGTTTGGCATACGAGCTGGAATAGATTTTTTACTGCGGCAATTATTATGGAATAATCAGATGAGTTATGTTATGTTCATAGTAAGTTATATTCTGTATTACTAGCATATTTGGACTGCAGCATGCCTTTCCATTTCTAGATGTAAAATTATTGAAAATGGCATAATTGAAAGTTTTTCTTATTTTTTTAAAGTGTTTTTATGCAGAACTTTTTTCATGTTATTTTCTTTAAGTTGATAAAATACAGCATTTGGTTACATTTAACAAGGTATTGTGGAAACAGAAGAATAAGGCATCAGACAGCTGGCTCTCAGTAAATGTACAAGTCACTATAGTAAATCAAGAACTAAAATATTTTTTAAAATATGCTTAAATGCGTGCAGTTTTACAAAAAGATCTTTGTGGATCCAAAAACTGCAAAAAGTGAGGAAAACGCTTTAGAATGTATTTTTAAATCAAATCAGAAAATTATACATCTGGAAAATGCTGTAAAGTCATACCTAATACAGTTTTTTTTTATTTAAAAAAAAAAATTGTATTAGATTTTTCGTCAAACAATACCAGGTGCTCAACCACGCACCAACAACCACAACTGCATTGGAGTGGAAATACTTTTGTACAGAGTTTGCATGAGTACAGTGCATTTTCAAGTTATTCTCCGCGATCATTCAGTCTTCAAATAATATGTTGTGGTACACAGGTTGCTACCATAAGTTAGTGGGACAGTGTTGAAAGGATCCCTCTCTCACTATCCCCCAGGTCTACACCGTAATATTTCATCCAGGGTCCCCATATGTTCGGAACATCTTCGGGCATCCTTTGGCCTTGCATGTGACCATTTCAGCCGCCATATAGAGCTCCATCCCTTTTTTCCATTCCCGGGAGGGTTGGCTGCTCTGAGGCTCCCCAATATTTGGCCATGTCCCTTTTTGCCACCAATAGACGCAGATTGCCGAAAAGGAGCTTGGCTAGTTAGACATCAACTGCTGTTGGTATACCTAAAAGGACATACTTGAGGCCCTCTGGGATAGTTTCCATTAGTATCGTATATAACTCGCCCAGTATGTCAGTCCAATATGTCTGTATTTTGGGACAATCCTACATAATACAGTTTTTAAATCATAATCAGTAAAATTAGAATGGATTATAATGTTAGTTAAAAAAGATCTATGAAAATTACAATTCATTTTGGATTTATTGTATCCTGCTTTATCATGCCCCTATTATTCTAAATATCCAAGGGGTGGAGAGAGTGTTGCGGCTGGTGAAAATTCATGCACTGTTGAAATGTAAAAGTGATAGACCATAAACTTAAACATGTCAAATCTTTTACAACAGTACTTCAACATTTCCACTCCTACCTTTCTGGTGTTTTCATTTTGCTTTGCAATTAATTATGAACTTTTCATAGTAAATATTTTACTATGACTGGTCCAAACACTGGACACAAGTAGCAAACTCATGTTTTCACCTAAAATGGATTTATGTGGCATGAATTACAAGTGTAAATTCATGTTTGCCATTAAGAAAACAGTAATTTATACTTACAAACGGGATACTCCTCCTTAGAATTACACCAGTATTGTACAGTATACTTTTATGTGTGAGGTTCCTAGGAGCACTCCTGGACTTTTTTGACATTTTCAAAAATCATAAATTTACTACAAATGCAGAAGTAAACTACTTGGTGAAAATGTAAGATTTCCTTGAGAATTCGGCTTCGGTTTGGTCAAAATTTAATTCAGAATTGTAAATTGGTGTTTCTGTTCCAAAACATTGGTGTTAGGTTAAAATACAAGAATTGTAAAAGTTAGCGACCTTTAACCATAAGAAACAACTTTAATATTGACAAATACATTTGTATCCCCACCACCACTGACTCAGGTCAATTTTAACAATATTTGTTCCCATCTACAAAACAGTCTCGAGACAGCACAAATCCCATTGCACTTGTCCTTGTAATATTAAGAGCAATTTATTATTTAAAAAAATGTATATGTAAATATGTTAGCTTTTGATGAAGAGTATGTTTTTAGTTTGGGGTAAATATGCCCTGTATACTCACTTCAACATTAATGTGTGAATAAAATAAAAGGATCCGTTCAAGATCCTCATGCAATGCTATTGTTCAATGTAACTGTGCCTGCAACATTAACTCATGTGCCAAACCACACTATTGAATGCATTGTTTGAAATGAAATGTTGTATTGTGCACTGAAGATTGGTAAAAATTTGGGTTATCTTTTGTTATCGTATGTAACCAGTAATATTGGTTTCTTTGCATTTTGTTTCCACAAACTGCAGAATGTGTTCAGTGCATACATTGTTGATATTCTCAATTTTCATTTTGTATAAAATTACAATGAGAAAGTGTTCTAAGGGCATATTTGTATGTCATATAACAATAATGCTCACTGCCAATTAAATAAGTTGTTAACCTCGTGTTGTGTTCTATTGACATAGTTACATAAGTCTATCCAGAAGTATATTGTTGTGCTTGAAAGAATGGAATTGGCATCTTTCAGCAGTCAAAACGTGTATTGACCTCATATACACTCATATCTCATACACACCAGAATCAAGCAGGTTTCTTCCAAAATGAGGCTTCGGTGATCTTTGCATTTTTACAACTAATGAATTTTCCAACCAATGACTGTGGCCTACATAGTATTAATGGATAGAGAATCATCTTAGTGTGAATATTAACCTAGATGTGGGTGGCCCCAGCTTGTTAGTGTGTGTGAGTTGCACTCCCATGCATATTCACAGACACTGCACCGAGTACTGTGTGATGTTGTGAAAAGACAACCTTAATTGGATAACCCTTTTCATGTCCAACTTCTGCACAGGTTCCTGGGTGTATGTGCTGCATTGAAGCTGAAGGGAAGCAAGGTGGTATTTTAAATGCAGATTATTCCATGAAACGTCCACAAGCTGTAAGTTAGTATAAATATAAACAACATTTCAGAGAGGTACCCAACCAGAAGCTCTGTCACTTAGCTTAGTCATCTGATCTGCACACATTCAATGATGCTTTGATAGTGCACACACACAGGTGCCTTGGCTCACGTACACTGCCCAACCATGCACCTAACACTAAACCTAAAGACAAAGTTACATCATCGGAACTCATTAATATGTATCTAAACTGAGTAATAAACAATAATAACCATTTTTGAAGTAGAAATAGATTTTACATTTACAGTTGCCAAAATCTATATCTGCAACATTTCAATTCAGCATTCTTAAATTTTGAGCTTCCAGAGTGAAACATTTAAAAATGATTTTTATTTAGTAACAGTCAGTTTATCTTTTCAAATACCCACTACCATAATATGAAAACATCTCAGCAATCACAAACATGCAAGAAACATATCCTTTTTTTTAACCTCGGTTTCATTTTCTTGTGCTCTAGTTTTTTTAATTATTATAACATTTTAATAGATTAGTTTATAAAAAGTATAAAAGCTTAAAAGCAGTAGCCACATTCAATGCTTTAGTATTAAATAGCAACAGTTAGTGCAAACACTTTGTGACATCTCAATGGAATTTCATCGCCATAGACTGCCGGCGATGAGTCAGAACCCTGTTGAACTTGAGATCTTGATCCCTGAAGAGCAACACTATTGCATTAATGGATAAGAGACAAATGTCTCCGGGTCAAGGTGCTTTGGAGGGGATACAAGCAGGAACACAAGAGCGAGAGGGAGTCCTTTCTGGAAAAGGTGTCCATGTGCAACAACAGAAGTGGCCAGGGATGAGGAAGGGAGCAGTTCGAACTTTTGTGCATTGAGAAAAAATGGGTCTCGTTTAAAAATGAATTATTTCTTTCGAAGAAGGCAGCCGAGCACATTAAGCCTTAAGGTGTTAGAGAAAAGCTTTAGAGACTGTGCAGCTGATCTGAAGAGCATAAGCGCAACTTGTCAAATACCCTATGCCACACAGTTCCTTTCCACATTGGGCTGTTTGGTGCCACATTATCCCCATTTTTAGATCTCGCATAGGCCGGCTTGCACTGTCTCTTCGAGACATGCTGTAATCAGGATATGGGCATGAAGGTCTGCCCACTGTCCGCCCATCTTTTTAATTGGCTCCTGTTACTGTCCTTTGTAAATGGTGGCTTTTCATTGGTCAATGGACTTAGTAGTCCCTCCTTAGTACCGCATTTTCTCTTGGTGTAGCCTCCCAAGAGGACTACCCCTGTTACATGTGTTGTTACTTGGGATGTTTTAATTACAGCCTTGCGCACTACTTTGTTAAATCCCTTTCTCCTGCCTGCTGTTGCAGGCAGGATACACTCTTCCCCCAACGCTTTGATTTAACCAGTGCGGCACGCCTCAGTCCCAATAATGGCGGCCGTGCTTTTCTTTTGTTATTTGCGGCTTGCCACTCAGCCGCATACCTTTTTTTCTGTTTCTTTAATTTTCTTAAAATGGTGGCACGCCCTGCTTTAGCTTTTAACATCTTAAGCTAAAGCGTGGGTGCCGCGATTGCTTCAAAAATAAAGAAATAGAAAATAAATACGTCCCCATGCCTTTTTTTCTATTTCTTTACTTTTTGAGCAATCGCAGCACCCGCACTTTAGCTTAAGATGTTTAAAGCTAAAGCCGGCTGCCGCCATTGTAACAAAAGTAAATAAATAGAAAAAAACACGTGCGGCCACCATTTGTTTTTTATTTGTTTACTTTTGTAGCAATGGTGGCACCCGGGCTTTAGCTTTAAACATCTTAAGTTAAAGCGAGGGTGCCGCGATTGCTTCAAAAGTAAAGAAATAGAAAAACATTTTTTTGTCTATTTCTTTACTTTTGAACCAATCACAGCACCCGCGCTTTGCCTTAAGATTTTTAAAGCTAAAGCGCGGGTGCCATGATTGATTTGCAATGCAATAGCTCTCGCATTACTGAAAGTTTGAGCTATTGGCAGTGCATAATTATTAGCAATGCTAATAGCTCAAACTTTCAGTAATGTGAGACCTATTGCATTGCAAATGCTTGTTTGTTTTGACAGCACAGGAAGATAGAAAGGAGAACACAGCCAACTATGGCTGAAATTATGAAAGAGAGGAAGATTTTAGACGCTGTTGCAGAGGCAGATATGGAAGAAGGTCAGTGGGCACCCACTAAAATGGGGAAGAGGAGGGCTACCAAGAAGGCAGCGACTGCAGAGGTACACGCGGCAGTAATTGCAAACACTGAAACACATGATGGGAGATTTGCAGCATAGCAGGTCTGACAAGATTTCAGAAACAGTGGAGAGCATGGCACTTTACGCTAGAAGTGGTATAAAACAGAGAAAAGCAAAAGAAGGAAAGAGTGCGCAGTGTCAACAGGTGTGAGAGTCAAGTAAAATAAGAGGCAGAGAAAGGGCCATGATAGTGCAACAGGAGCGATAAGAGGTTAGAGAAGAACGGTGCAACACAGGAAAGGGAACTGGGCAAATAAAAAGAAAAGAGTGGAAAAGCCTTTGGAGAATGAAGAACAAGAAAGTGCTAGAATGCCTAAAAGGATGGGTGATGATAGCAACATGCATTTAGGTTCCGAGCGAGCAAGGAGTAAAGAAAGGGAATACAGCACATGGCAAATGTCTGATAGGGGCGAGAACGCATTGAACATTGATATGTTATCCAATGAACAGGGTGATGAAGACGGTAGTGTAGCTTTTTAGAAGACAAGATGCAAGAAGAAAGGAGAGTAAAGGAAGAGAACGTGGGGAAGAACAGAGCAAAAGAACTGTGAGTGAAGACATTGGAGGGGCTGTTACTGATGACCGCAGGAGAGCGGGTCACAGTGATAGAGCATGAAACACAACAAGGAGAGAGACTAGCACCATTTATAGAATGAGACACAGATGGGGAAGATGGAATGACAGAGCATACTCCGGTGGAAGAGTAGAAGATGATGCTGTATTTAGAATTAGAAGCAACAGGGAAAGACACAGTAATTTGAGGGAAAGAAGGTGCGAAAGATTGTGGCGGAGATTAAGAGATGATGATTGAAGACATGTCTAAGAATGGTGGAAAAAACAGAGGCACAGCAGAGTGGATGTGAAGAGGGAAGAAGAATTAAATCAAATCAAAGAAATGGTAATAGGGGGAAGCCAAGAGGTAGCATAAGAGGTTTTGAAAGTGAGGAAGAGGAGCCTGAGTGGATCATAAGAGGCAAGTATGTGCAGGAAATAAAAAAAATGGACGGTGACAATTTGCGGGAGGAGAGGAAGCGAAAATGAGAGGCAACTGACAATGGGAGTGAGGGATGGGAAGATGTTGTCAGGAGTAGACAAATTGGGCGGAAAGGTTGAATGGTTTCAAAGGATGTGGTTTAAAACTTGGAGAGAGTGCATGGGTATGGAGGATGAAAGAGGGATTTGTTGGGGAATTCAATAAAATATTACATCAATTATGTACTTGTTTGACTAGTACTTGTTCAGAGGAACAGAAGTATACTAACACTGATGTAAGTGGTGCACAAAAAAAGAAGGCAAAGTGTGGGAGCAGAAAATAAACACCTAGAGCGGGTTATTTCTGAATGGCAAAAGATAGTGAACAAAATGGACAATCAGCATTTGGAGTTCTGTACTAATTAACAGTTGCTGCTGAAATGTATGTACTAAGGATTCAGCAAAACCACACTAGTCCTAGCAGAGTGGACAGATAATAGAAGATAGAGTTGATCATAAGAAGAGAGTTAAGGAAGAGCGGCAGGTACAAAGACACTGCAACCTCACAGGTAGCTTGCTCCAACACATATGCAAGGGAAGTAAATTTCAAATGTGTACTGCAACTTTCATGCTCAGTAACAGTGTTCATGGCCTAATCCAATCTGTATAGTACCCAAACATTGAAAAACACCTCATAGGTTCCAAGCTAGACCATTGCTGTCACTACGTAGCAAGCAGATCGCATGCTAGTTTTGGCAGTCAACCCTGGCATCTCATCCATCCATTCCCCTGGGTGTGTGCCATTACAACGAGGCTGTTACCACGCAAGTTGTTACATTGCATGCGTAACAACGCATGCGATGTAACAACGACTACCATTACAACGCAAACCATTATATCGCATGTGCTTTTAAAACGCATGCGATGTAATGGTTATCCACATCGTTGTGAGAAAACTGGGCTGTTCCGTTTCCTAGCAACGACGTGCACCGCCCCTCGACACTGGAACCAGGAGAGAGGAACCACGAGGAGAGAGCGGTAAGGGGGACTGTGCTTGGGGTGGGGGTTACTTTTTAAGGGTTTAGGGTAGTGTCGAAGTAGTGTAGTAATGTTTGTGTAGTGTAGGGTTGTGTGTAGGGGGAGGGTCGTGCTGGGGGTAGTGTTTTAGGGTTTAGGGTAGTGTGTTTGTGTAGTGTAGGGTAGTGATTTAGGGTTTAGGGTAGTGTAGGGGGGTCATGCAGGGTAGTGTTAGAGTGTAGGGACAGGACTGGGGGAAGGGAGAGGGTCGTGCTGGGGGTAGCGTGTTAGGGTTTAGGGTAGTGTTGTGGTGTTTGTGTAGTGTAGGGTAGTGTTTTAGGGTTTAGGGTAGTGTCGGGGGTCGTGCAGGGTAGTGTTAGAGTGTAGGGACAGGACTGGGGGTAGGGGGGGGGTTGTGCAGGGGGTAGAGGTTTAGGGTAGTGTTGTGGTGTTTGTGTAGTGTAGGGTAGTGTTTTAGGAATTAGTGTAGTGTCGGGGGTTGTGCAGGGTAGTGTAGTGTTATTATAGGGAGAGGACTGGGGGTCGGGGGAGGGTCGGGGAATTAGTGTAGTGTCGGGGGTTGTGCAAACGTTTACCATGAGTATACCTTTACCACGCATGCCTTGGCGTTGAAATGGCATGCGTGGTAAAGGTATAGTCGTGGTAAAATTTTGCGTTGTAATGGTACTCGTTGTAATTGACATCGCGTAGTAATACCCACATTGTAAAGGCATGCGTGGTATTTCTATGCGATGTAACGAGTGCTATTCGATGCACAATGCCAAAGAAAAACACCCCTGAAGGATGCTTCTGCAGCACTACCCCGTAAGATCAGCAATACTGCAGAGCCCAATGAAACACCCATAGATTCTTGGTGTCAACTTCATCCCTGTCTCTGTCCACCTAACATTTTTACCAGCCACCACACCCTCCTCCATCAACAACCGAGCTCTCTCCTTGCACCTCCTTTCAACTGCATTTAATCATGTAATTCCTAAACTGAAAGCATTTCAGTCCCTTCCTTTGGATTAACATTGGTGGGACGACCCTAAGCAACACATCCAAGTAGATTATGAAGGTGCGGTGTAAAACTGCATGGCAAAGCGGTGGCTGAAGAAGAGCTATTGGATTGGGCCAATGGAACGCTAGCGGCTGAGATCCTAGAAGGCCTGGATGTCCTGGGTCCTACATGTCAAGCTATGGAGCAGCTGGCCCTTGAAGTATTCCCACCACAGGCTATAATGCAAGCAAAGTTGGATATATAAGGCCAAATTACTTCTGATACTTGCAACAATTCAGCATCTGCTTGTATTTAAATATATCCACGTGGAAAACAATCTTAGAATTAGCAGGAAAACATTGATTAAGATCAATTTGGAAATCTGCTGCTCTCTTTTTGAACTTAGAAGGTCAAACTTTGAAACAGCTTATTTTAATGTCCAAATGGAAATCACTGATGTCTGCTATTGAGGAGACTGACGTATCACTTAAATCTTATTTTGATATGGACTAGTGTGGCGTCTGCCCAGCCAAGCAGGGGATAGTCCATTGCCTTTGTCTCAAATTACCAAAATCACCTCGATCTGCACGTGAATAATACAGTAAATATAGATATAAAGTGGGTTTCATATGTACTTTCTGCTTGTAATAATTGACTTTTTTAGCTTAATTCTTCTAACCATTTTAACATTTCATTGAATTTTAATACTATTATCTAAGTAGAAGTAACATATTTTAACGTTTGTGCCATAGCTGCTGTTTAGATCACTTGTACCTGCAGCCAGGGTCCGCTGTGTACTATCCGTCAGTACTAATGAAAGTAGTTAAAAAACCCTCATTCACGTAAGCAGGTCGTATGGCGGTTTATCTTGATTCTCCGCCTATGTTATATACGTGACAGCATCATCATCGGGTCTCTTTTTTGTATGCTTCCAACACCTGCAGGGAACCACTGGTTCTCGCAGTAGTGATCAGTGATAGGTGATGGGTGAGGTGCTTTGTTAAAAAGTGATCATCATACTTCCTAAAAATACAATTTTATTCCATAGGTGTATGCGAAGACTATCTAAAAAAAGTGAAGTGTGTGCGGGGTAGACTATTTATGAGTCCGTTGCACTTTCGTAGTCCAATTCAATTGGTCGACATGTTTCAGCCCTTCTAGCTGCCCCTAGTGGGTCGTAGGGCTTTCTTCAGGACCTAAAAGTTCTATAAGAATTGGGTATTGTCCAATTCAAAAGGAGAGTGGGTGGGTCAGAGTGTAATAACTCTGAACTTAAGGTCGTTAGTACCTGAAATACAGTTGAGAAAAGAGACAAGCAGTGGCAATTGTGAGTTTAAAATAATGTAAAAACATATGGCACTAGATGATTGCCTTTGTTCAACTTGAACATGTAGTACGAGATATAAGCAAATAAATGAAAATGGCAATTCTTTATACGCTGTATTAGGTTTCGAAAGTGAAGGATATCACAATCTGACACAATGTGTACAATCCTCTTATTAAGTGGTAGCGACTCATATTGATATGTATGTGGTAGTTGAGATGCTGACCAGTTAGTTATGCATTGTGCCGTCCATGCAGTTGTCAGCATCTGAGTGGAGAATGGCTATGTGAGTGTTTTTAATCAGCCTTGTTCCTCTGTTGGCTTGAGGTCCCAATCTAATGTGCTTATGGTCGGCTTAGGTGAAGACAAGGGCGTTACTTGACGAAAAGTCATACGTGCAAAAACTTGCATATATTCATAAAGCAATGCACGTAGCGTATTGTTGAGACGCATGTTCGGTTAGCTGTATTAAAAAAGCCTATACGTTGCGCGTGGGTAATGGGGGCAGAAGAGGTGATTTAGTAACTAGCAAGTGTCTTTATTAATGCGTGTCTTATCCCAATAGCGGGCAATTTAAACCCTCTATGTTAAATGCGTTGCAAAATGCTGTTACATAATGCTAATAGCAATGCGCGAAGCTGCGGTATGGAGCGTTGCGGTCAAAGTATATTGGCAAATTGGCAGCATACCTTGCGAAGTCCAAGTTGGGCCTTGACGGGGCGTCTGAAAGCGCTGGTCCTACTGTAAGGATTAAGCAAAAATCGAGCACACAGTCAGTCGATGTCTCGGCGAGGTATACATTACGTGTCTTGACGGGCGCGGTCCAGCGTTGATCCTACCTCGTTTTGCAGGATGCACGACTTGTGCTGACGCTAGTTTCAAAGTCCCGGGTGGTGCGGGATTTCTCACGTAGCCATTAAGTGCTAGTCTGCGTGATGGGAAGTGTAGAAAGACTAGCGTTTATCCATTTCGGAAAAAGAGACTATGATGATTTGAGGACAAAAAACTGTAGTGATTTTTGATATTAAAAAGGAGGTGTAATAAGACGTCCACAAAAAGGATTAAAATCAAAATTAAAATTAAAACTGCCAAGGAAAGAAAAATGGAGAAACGGCTCTAGGTAGTGTTTCAGTTCATGAGCCACAAGGGTAGCGCCAAACCGTTTTTAGGATAAATATATATCTCTTCGTAGATATGTCGGACTGGATGGATATCATTTAATACTCAACCATGGAATGTTATCATTCAGACCAGACGTGTCTGTTTTGAGACGATGTACCCATCTCTGCTCCTTTTCGAAAAGGATCTTCTCTGCATTGTGCGTTGTCCCTGTTAGTGTTTCTATAACCACCCACTTCAGGTCATTGATGGAGTGATTTTGTTCAATGTAATATGTGCTCATTTTTGTGGTTTCGCGTTTACATTTAACGTTGCTCCTATGTTCGCAGATTCTCTGCTTTATTTTGCGACAGGTCATGCCAATGTACCTGAGGCTACATGGGCACGTAATCATGTAGATGACATGAGTGGTATTGCAGTTGGTGTGTTGCCTCATTGTCCATTTTAACTCTGGTGTTAGTTGTATGCTTTTGGTAGCAGATGTTAGGTTACATACTGAACATTGTCCGCAAGGATAGTGACCTGTGACTGGTTGCATGTGCCACAGAGTGGTAGTGGTTTTGTTCACCTGTGATTGTAGGGGATGTGTGTGCGCAAGCATGTCTTTTATGTTCCTTGTTCTTTTATTAGCGAACCTCGGTTTTGGCCAGTCCAGTGAGCCAGATGTTATTAGGCGCCAGTTTTTGTTTATGATCTTTTTCACTGCATTACTCGCTATGCTGTAAGTAGTGACACATGTCAGGGTATTCTGTTCCGAAGTCTTTGATGTTATCTCGAGAAGACTCTCTCGCGGTTGGTTCCTCGCCCTCTTTTGGCATTTGGCCACTGTTTTAGCTGGGTAGTCGCTTCTTGATAACTTGGAGCACAGGTCTCTGGCTTGTGTCTTGTATTCTGTGAGCTCACTGCAATTCCTCTTTAAACGTAAGAACTGGCTGTAGGGTAAATTATCACTGAGGGGACGAGGGTGAAAGCTGTTGTAAGACAGGAGGCTATTTTTTGCAGTGGGTTTAAAGAAGGTCTTTGTTTTGATGGTATTGTTTTCTACATAGATTGTGAGGACTAGAAATTCCAGTCGTCTTTCGTCAGCAGTGTAAGTGAATCTGAGGCACTCATCCTGCGCATTCATCCATTCATGGAAGTGGCGTAGACTCGGTTGCACGCCTTCCCAGATCACCATGATGTCGTCTATGTACCGCTTCCAGAATTTGATTTTTGACAAATAGGGGTTGTTTTCATTGTGTATGGATGTTTTCTCAAAGTGACTCACATAAAGTCCAGCCACACTAGGGGCAAATGTGGTTCCCATGGATGTTCCGTGGCATTGCTGGTACATGGTTCCATTGTATTCAAAGTAGTTTTCTGTGAGAGCGAGTCTGCAACATTCTAGGATGAAATGTCTAGGTGTTTGGTAAGACCAGTTTTTTTCAAAGAGCAGTTCTTCCAGTGTTTCCAGTGCCTCAGATTCACTTACACTGCTGACGAAAGACGACTGGACTTTCTAGACCTCACAATCTATGTAGAAAACAATACCATCAAAACAAAGACCTTCTTTAAACCCACTGCAAAAAATAGCCTCCTGTCTTACAACAGCTTTCACCCTCGTCCCCTCAGAGATAATTTACCCTACAGCCAGTTCTTACGTTTAAAGAGGAATTGCAGTGAGCTCACAGAATACAAGACACAAGCCAGAGACCTGTGCTCCAAGTTATCAAGAAGGGACTACCCAGCTAAAACAGTGGCCAAATGCCAAAAGAGGGCGAGGAACAAACCGCGAGAGAGTCTTCTCGAGATAACATCAAAGACTTCGGAACAGAATACCCTGACATGTGTAACTACTTACAGCATAGCGAGTAATGCAGTGAAAAAGATCATAAACAAAAACTGGCGCATAATAACATCTGGCTCACTGGACTGGCCAAAACCGAGGTTCGCTAATAAAAGAACAAGGAACATAAAAGACATGCTTGTGCACACACGTCCCCTACAATCACAGGTGAACAAAACCACTACCACTCTGTGGCACATGCAACCAGTCACAGTTCACTATCCTTGCGGACAATGTTCAGTATGTAACCTAACATCTACTACCAAAAGCATACAACTAACTGTTGTATTCCTCTTAGGGTGTCCGTATATAGGTTTTCCTGTATCATGTCCTTATATAGGCACAATTCGCCCTGCCCTTATATAGGCATAAAATCCCAGTCCTTATTTAGGCAGTAAACCGTTCACTCCAAATACAGGCATGGTCTCCGACATCCGCCCACCCTAACGTCACAACGAGTTCTTGAAGAACAGACCCTTAGGCTTCGGGAGTTTCCCTAGCACAGGACTATTGATTTCTTCAAGGACTCATCTATTATGCATGAACCGTTATACCTTAGGGGTTCATTCATGACGTCTTCCGCTGTCCGATTCACGTCAATGCTAACATTCTGAGGTACCTCTCAGGTATAAATATACCTTCCCTAGCCCCTGTAAATCAGAGGAGACCTCGACTTCAGAGGAGCCCGTTTCCCGGCCTGACGCACTGAGAAGACGCTGTCATCCCTGCACGCAGAGAGCCCAGCTTCCAGTGATTTGACTTCCCTCGCGGGGTGTTGGAGTTCGAGTCTGGCAAGAGATTCCTACCTCTCTCATTCTTAAGGTATGGGGCTGACTAGAACCTAGAGGGACTCTTGGCATACTAGGCATACTAGGCTTAACATACTCTTAGTATACCATAGTAAGGAATACTTCACCTACTTCATACCTCTCCCTACACCTAGGTTAGGTTAGGTACATTGGGGTAGAACTAGCTTAGAAACGCATCGTATGAGTACTCGCATTTTTAGTCTATGTTATTTATGTAAATGAATATCTGCTAAAGATCATGCTAGCGCAGTATTATTTATTTCTACTGCTTACGCTGTACATTATTTATCTTGCATACTGTCTTGTGATCATAACAGCACATATTACTTACACAAGAAATAAGACTGTTCAATAAACCTTTTATTGAAACGCCCGTCTATTCTTTCTGTGTAACTTTGAGGAAAACTAAGTATGCACGAGTGAGCTGAGTGGAACGGTTATCTATTGTTTCCACGACTCTGGGACACGTTCTGATTCTAAAAGGGAAACAAAGTTGTCATGTTTTGCGGCTGCCAGAAACTACTCCCTTCTTGTTATCCAAGGAGTTTCTAGTGGCCTCTGAGCTAGCTGGCACAAGTAATTAAGTTTAATATACTCGATAGGGACATACTGACCTTATTCCTATGTCAAACCTATAGGGGATATTATTCCAATGCGCAGAGCCTATTAGGGAAATAGGAGCTACACTACATGGCGCCCAACGGTTTGGTAAGGCGGTAATTTAACGTTAGATACTGAGTAACTCAGCTGTGCTTTTTCTCTCAGAGACCCCTACCCATATACTCCAAAAGACGTTTGGAGTGGGCAGGGTTAAGTATCCACCACGGCTACATAGGGAAGTACCCTATATATTAGCTGTTTGGTTTACTCAACGTTGAAGGATACAGTGTTCCAAAATATTGTGCACCTTATCTTTGTTTCCTTGAAACTTGTTCTACATTTTTCAAAAAAACAAAATGTCCATAACAGGGGACGAAGCCACCGGAAACGGTGGAGCTGTGGCTGATCCAGCCCAAGCAGCAGTTTTTAACTTTACCGGTTTAAATGAAACCGAGGAGGGTGTTATAGACATCCCTCCAAACTTAAGAAGAGCCATCACTCTAAAACTCATAAAACACGGCCTACCACCAAGAGGCGGTAGAGCAGTTTTCGTGATAAAGGCACACAAATCTTTTCAGACAGAGGTATTCTATTCATGGGTAATATTTCCTGAATCAAATTCAGTAACACACATGTTTCACTTCTACAAAGAAGATGATCCACCAGAGGAATACATTCCTTTTGAGGATATTGAAATTCCATTAACATACCAGGAGCATCAGCTCTGGTTTAAAGGCGCCCTAAAACATCACAGAAACATTACCAGGCTCGGTCCACTAGGTAGACCAGGAGCAACATGGCCGATTCTAGCCGGCTACACACCTCATCCTGACCTGGATATAATGTCAGATGAGGAATTACTTATTCAACTACAAGAATTAATAAAAATCTACAGACAATTGGTCCAATATGTCATGAGGACTTTCACAGTCCAACCACCATTGACACTTCCAAATCAAACTCCTCAACAGGGGAATACACTAAAAATTACACCACAGACTCTATACGCAGTCATGGGTAAAATGCCCACAAAACGTGAGCAAATTCCATTTTGGATAGCTCAAAAAATTACTCAAATCGAAGCAGTATTTCCAAATACTAGCCCGTATGAGAAACACAGAATACTGACAATCAGTTTACCAATGGGGATCACACCACAACTGGAAGACTGCACCACTTGGGGCTCAGTCTTTGCTGCCATCTATACTAAAACACATGGTATTCCATCAATTGTGGTAATACCAGATGTCCTGAAACAAATTCAAAATGAATACGGGGCTGAGCCTGCTCTGAATTTAGGTATGAAATTACTGAAAAATTTCGACCAGGTCTCAACAATAATATTATCTAATATTAAAGGGGAGGCAGCAGCAGTGGCGATCCGCCAAAAATTAAGGGAATTCGATGTTACAGAACATCAGACAGAGCTACCCAGAATTATAGAACAATCTTATGCAGAATTAGGCAGAGATAGTTTGGGTGGAAGACCAGTGAAGCCAAAACTATCTGAAAGTCCTGAGAAGGACTCAATTAAACAAACTCCTACATCCTCTAAAAAGAGGTGGGAGACTAATAAACAAAATTCAAACGAGAAACGTTCTCAATCCCGAGGTAGGTCTCCTCAAAAGGAGCCCTCTGAAAGGAGGTATAACCTCAGGAATAGGGATAATTTGAAAAAGCCTGACAGGTATCAAGATACTGATACACGTTCCTCTCGTACCTTTCAGATCTCATCACAGACTTCGGAAAGAAGAGGACGGTCAGAACATAGAGAAGAACGCGTGAAATCCAAGGAAGAAAAACACGCTACAAAAAACAAAACCTCAATTCTCCAAAAAGAAAGTAGCAGGTCAAAAGATCAGACATGCCGAGAACACTGAGAACACAACTCAAGAACGGAGAATGGGCTCAGACAATGCTGGACAGTGCAGCAGAAGTCACAATAGCTCCCCAGAACCTGAAGGAACTTCTGGAGATAGTGGACTTGAATGAGTACATTACAGTTGAGACTGTGGACACCAGGGTTAGTACTCCACAAAAGTTATATGAAATAACACTCCGGATGGAGGGAGACATACCTAGACAGGTGAAAGCACTCTTTTGGGAAAAACTTTCAAGGGGCTATGACATACTTCTAGCAGAAAAAGACTGGCCACCACACTTTGTCAGGGAGTGCCCACATGGCGAGGACATTATTATGCCTGCCTTCTCCAACCACATTCCAATTCACCTAAAATATATATATGCCAGGAAATGGGCAGTGGCCCAGGCCCCAGCATTGTATAAAAATCATGTAGGATGGGATGAGGACTCACCTCACCATAAAATACATCTGAAACATGAACCAACTGCACAAAGGCAGTACCCGATAAAGCAAGAAGCTAAAAAACAGGTCAGGGAGATCTTAGATCAACTTGAATACCAAGGGGTGATTGAAACATGCACCTCCTCAATGAACAATCCTTTGTTTCCTGTCTCCAAACCAGACAATACATATCGTCTAGTTTTGGATTACAGACACTTAAACACTTGTTCTAAAACATTTGCAGTGCAAAATGCAGATAGCACAGAATTAATGAATAACATTGTGCGTAAAAAATATAAAACCACACTAGACATCTCAAATGGTTTCTTTTGTCAAAACATAGCACCTGAAAGCAGGTACTTAACAGCATTCTCCATAATGGGGACCAAGCGTCAATTTTGTCGACTCCCACAAGGGTTCAAGAACAGCCCAGGTTTATTCTCAGCGAGGGTAACGGAGTTACTACAAATTTATGACAATGAGGCATTGTCCTATGTCGATGACATCTATCTGACAGACGATGACCTGGACAAACACTTGAACAGGGTGAGCACCATTATACTGGGCTTCGCCTCTGAGGGCTACAAATTCAACTTTAAAAAGTTCAGAATTGCCCATCTCAATGTCCTATTTCTAGGATATGAGCTTTCAAGTGAAGGCAAGAGCTTGGCAGCTAACTTTTTAGAGAAGTGTGCGCTGCTCCAACCTCCAAAAACGCTAGAAAACTTACAATCCATCCTGGGTTTCCTCAATTTTGGAAGAACATACATTCTAAATTACGCAGAAAGGGTTAAACCTCTCTACGCATTAATCAAACCTGATTTTTCAATCAAAAATTGGACAAACGAACACACAGAAATCTTGCGTTCTCTCCTGGCTAACATGTTAGCAGCAAATCACTTACAAACACGAGTAAGTCAACGCAACCTGGTGATCCGAATAATTTCGGGTCAATGCGGATTCACCTACTTAACATTTAATGAGGGTGAAAAAATACCAATTGCATACAAATCTCATTTGTATACACAAGCGGAAATGCGCTTCACTTCAACTGAAAAAATTCTGACAGCAGTTCAAACCGCTGTAGCAAAAGAAAGAGCCTTAGCCCAAGGGAAACGCATTATTGTCGTAACCCCGGTACCAGCTTTAGAAGCGGTCACAAAAGCAAGCATTCCAAATGCTAAAGCATTACATCCAAGATGGATACAATGGATTAATTCTCTTGCCGCAACAGATGTTGAATATGTTTTTGACCCAGATTTAAAAACACAAGCATTCCTGCAATATGAACAAGAATGTCCTCTGCCCACTGAAATTCTGGCTCTCGACCAGTACGAATTCATAATTTACACTGACGGATCCGCACAGCCTGCAACAGGGAGTAAGCAAGCTTACAGTGCAGCGTGTGCAATCGTTAAAGGTTGCATGCGAGATGGCATCTTCAGACCTATGGTCACAAAAACCCAGTCTCTAGGAGATTGTACAGCTCAGCGAGCTGAACTACAAGCATTCAAACTGGCACTTGAAAGTACAGATCGAGAATTCCCCACACTGATAGTGTGTGATTCCTTTTACTGTGTTCAGTCGTATAATGAATATTTACAAAACTGGCTTGAAAATGGTTTCAAAGATGCGAAAGGTGGCACAATAAAGCACAAAATGCTTTGGGAACAAGTAGTTCAGTTGAAAAACGAACTACCAAAGGCTCACGTGATCCACACACTGAGTCATCAACGTGATGGCGTTCACGTTGCAGGGAATTCATTGGCTGACGAAGCCGCGAAGGGGGCTGTTCAGACGGCTTCCAAATAGACGGTGAGATAATGTTGGCTGTCAATGCTTCAAGCAAGGGCAGCAGTGCAGCGTTACGAAAGAAGTATCCACTCAAGTACTCTTATGTAATTGATGCGAACAACGTTCCTTTTGCTCGAATCCCTGGAGTGGGGGATAGGGTAATTCCAAACAAGGAACGTAGATTAGGACTAATCCTAGCAGCACACGAAGGGATAGCTTCTGCCCATGCAGGTGTTTCTGCCACAGTATCTTTACTAAAGCAAAGATATTGGTGGCCTGGCATTCGGAAACAAACAAAGAACTATGTTTTAGAATGTGATATTTGCCAACAGATGAAAGTCTCAACAGTAAAATGTCCTGCGCAGACACCCCTGTTAATTTCAGACAAACCATTAGCTTGTGTTTACCTGGACCACTGCGGTCCCTTGCAAAGGGACGGTAACTATAAATATATCATGGTTGCAGTGGATTCTTGCTCTAGCTTCCTATGGATATGGCCTCATCGCTCGGCTGACGCTCGAACTGTTATAAAAGATTTGCGAGTCTTTATCGGCACATACGCAATAGGCACGCTACATTCTGACCAGGGCCCTGCGTTTAGCTCTCGGGCTTACAAAGAAGCCATGGCCAGTCTGGGCGTTGCATTGCGGTACTCCTCTCCATTCCATCCTGAGGGAAATTCGGTTGTGGAAAGGAAAAACCGGGACATAAAGCAGTCTATAACAGCTAGGGTATTAGGTTCGGGTGATGGGTGGGTCAAACATCTTTATGGGGTCCAACGCTCATTAAACAATCTGCCAAGAAGTTCTCTGGGGGGGGTCACTCCATATGAGGTCCTATTTGGGACAAGAATGTGGGTACCAGACCTCGATGACGTAGGCACAGTGGTGGAAAATAAAACGTTTGATATCAAAGATCGTTTGGCTGTTTTACAGGAACTGAATGAACTAAGATCGAAACAAAGCAACGTATTCCTGCAGCCAACCACCACTGGGGAAAAACCGGCGGTCCCAGCAAGGCCTGTCTGGATTCCAAAAGTTGGGGATCTAGTCAGAGAAAAGATTGCGGACAAGAAGGAATTTGGACCTTCTTACAGACAACCAGTACCTGTCATAGCAGTTCAAGGAACATGAACAGTACTTCTGCCGCACCTTGCTGGAAGAAAGGAGAAAAGATTTGTGTCCATCGACCTCATCAAACCACAGTTTGTGGCCAATACTAAGTAGTAGGCCTCGTGGACTCCGACCTAGTAGCAGACGCACTCCTCTCGCTACTATCCAAGAGGTTCAGACTGAAAGACTGATAACCATCGAGAATTCAGCTGTAACAGATGAAGGACTGAGCAACAATGCTGTGGAACTCATCCCTCTTGAAAATCAAGTAACAGTTCGTCCAAATACACCTGTCTACACCAATGTAGCAAGTGATCAACTGGTTCCAGCGATTTCTACAAATCCTGATGCAATTCCAACAATTGACAGAACTGCTTCTGGCTATTTCATTAACTTTGATACGTTCTCAGAAGATCCGAGTGAACCTGAAACGACGCCAGCATCATTGAAATTCAAGCAGCAAGTACAAGACTTTCTTCACTTTCTGAAAAAGACTTATTTGGTTTCTCCATGGATTGAACTCTGGATTACATCTGGACTATTTGTTTTCCTGCTCTGGCTAGCTTTGGTTACAACTGTGAGCGTGCTTATAAGTGGCAGATACATCCATGTGAATACTGAAGGAAAAGACGTGAACGTACTTTTGAAACCTCATAAATCTTCCCATCGTGAAGCAAGAGACTTGTCAACAGTGAACATCACATCCATTCCTATACAGGATGGTATAGTGTGGGACAAAACAGATTTTGATATCTTTGGCCCGACGGAACAATTGAACATTCCACATTTGTTTAAAATTTCACTAAGTGATCTAATTTCGTCCAGTACCTATTCTGATGATTGGGACTTTGAGACTGTTAATGACATAATGTTTGACCTAGAAAAATCTGCATTTTCTAAAAATGAATATTTAGAGGGTTCATCATACTATGAACAACTGTATTGCTATAACCACTATGGTCATCATTATTTGCATAAATCTGCATACCCTAGAAATGTGTTTATGTTTAACCAACGGGAGCATTGTCCTACACCACCACAAGGTAGTTCAAAAACATTTGCTAACAAGTTTCCATATTTTTCAGGGTACAATACATCTGATCCAGAAACGTTTTACTATAAAAATGTAAACAAAACAGGACTGAAAATTATGTTAACTAATACGAAACAGATTTACTCTGCAACATTTATTGCCCAACTGTCTAGACAGGGTTTCGACTTATGGAAAGACACAATAGACACAAAAACTGTCTGGGGTACTAAAGATTGGCAAGTGCAGGGGATAGAAGCTTTATTTAGAGCCTGTGTCATCCCTGAACAAATAATGTTTTTGAATGAAACTGTCCAACCAACATCTTGTCTTGGACCAGCCAAGATAAAAGAGATGAAAACACCTTCTGTACCAACACCTGCAAGTGATAACAATACACAGGCAGCGGTGACAGTTGACAATATACTACAACTCAACAGATCTAATCCTGATTGGAGAAAATGGTTGATCTGGCCCATAGACACGAACAACTGTCAGGAAGGATTCTTGAATAAAACTCAGGGATTTACTATTCATAGGCCAGACCCAAGATACGTCCAAAGACAGCATCCGGGGGTAGTAACAACATACAGTGTAGGTAAATTATGCCTCGATTGGCTGCAGAAATCTACACTACAGGATGTGAAACAACACATCCTTACTTACAGAAGACGCAGACCTTAGGGAATTCTTGCTTGGACCAAGAAAACCGCGTCAAAAACGTTTCATATATGCCGGCATTTACGCTGCTTATAATGAAGCATGGAAAGTGTCACAGATGGAGGCCGCAGAACGAATACGTGAACTTGATCGTATTAATTTAGAGAAAACACTCACTGTGGTCGACAATGGGTTAACAACTTTGTCCTCCAGAATATATTCATTGGACAACATTGTATCCTCTGCTATCGACATACTAGAACAAGATTTGGCGATGTTACAGCAAGGCCAATCTCAATTACGTTCTATTGTGTTATTAAGCTGGACGCTGCAATCTTTGCGTGCGGGCTATGTGCCTTGGCGTTTCATCAACACGTCGGCTCTGTTTGCATAATACAATCTAACTGATAAACAGATCGAACTGGCACAAAGAGGAGCAAGGTATACAGTGTTGAGCATTGAAAAACTGGAAAAGTTACCATTCACAGTGGCAGAAAAACCAGCTACAGAATGGCTCATTCATGGCAAAATCACATTACCTGTGACTACTTTTCAGTTTCAGTATTGCCTCAGACAAATGCAAGCAGGCAAATATGAAAGGTTGGGTAAGGAATACATTAAGACATCTTGGGATTTACCGTATACATATAGATGTTGGAGTGGGGATCGTGAAGTGTTTTTGAGCGGTACACACTGTAAAAGTGCACTGAGCGGTTCACTTATATGTCAGGACATTTCTTTACACGGGGCTTGCAATGGTTCTGTGGCAAATTTGTCTTGCCACCAGCAGGGTACACCAGCTGCTGTGATTAATCCAACGTTTGGACAACTTTTGAATGGGAGTTACCTCATGTTGAATGATCAGAGTTGCTGCGGCATGTTGCCAGGCATCCCATATCTAGTAACGGTCAACTCCAGGGTCACTTGCTGTATGCAAGTATTGTTTGCCCCAATAGACACAGTCACGGAGTCGCCTTTGTGGCCTTCGCTGAACGTCTCTTTTATAAGATTTGATACTTTGAGCAGAATGAAAGCCATGCTTTTACAGCAAACAGTGCCTTTGACCTCGGCCAAAGAAACCTATGATCTACAAGTAGCAAGGACTTCGGCTGAGATACAGACTTTAATACGTACAAACTGCCCTATACATTTCGTGGAAATGATAGGACGTATCTTTAACATGTCTGATACAAGCGGAATTGTACATGTATTTAAGAGCATCTGTTCCGGTCTGTTAGCACCTTTCCAGGCAATACTCGGAATCATCCCGAACTTTGCACATTCGGTGTTTGGTGGCATACCATTAATTCTAGCACTTGTTGCCGGAGTTCTATTTCTCTTCCTGCTATTACGCTATGGCCAGCCTAATCGCAGACATCACTCCGAGCGAAATGGAGAAAGTTCTCCTTGAACGAAAGTGCCGTGAGCGAATAGTACAGCTTTTGGGGATGACTCGTCTACGGGACCTGAATACCACGTGTTCCTGTCATTCAGTCCAATCTGGCAAGATTGCATCTTACCTGTCCTACGATGCCTGCTATGCGGTGAAGAATGCGTGTTAGACACCTGTCTAACATTTCCATCAGCAACGCCAACGGATGTCGATACTCTGCTGGACCCGATAACGGCCCATGCTCTGTGTTGTCCCCAGAGGCTACCAATCCTGATGACAGCATTCATTGAGATCTCACAGACGCTTCCGGCTGCTGCTGAGGTACGAGAAAGATCTACAGGGACACAGGTAACAACGGACGTGAACATTGCTGCGGCATCCTATGCTGAAAGCGATGCTTCACATCTCTGTGCAATTAATCTACTACACGAGGTGTTCCAACTGACACCAACTTCAGTGGACGATATTTTGTCTACAGAAATAGATGATCTCATGTTTACACCAGACCCGTAAACTGACTCTGATTCAGCCCACAGTGTTCCAGAGATGCAGTAACAATTTGGCCTTCATACTTCAAAAACTTGGAGCTCTTCCCAAATTGAACTTTTTCCCATTTTTCGAACTAAAATGGCAATTCAATCTGCTTGAAGTAGAACTAGCCTTATAGTACAGACTTCGCGGTACTTCCACAGACACTTAGTCATCTTGTTTGTCTAAAAGTTCATTAATTTCCATGACATGAAATGACTTTGATTTTGAACAAACGTATCGATCATTTTTTTGTCACATGTAAATATTACTGCTTATTTCATTCAAATTGCATTTTATTTTAAAATATATGCCTGAAATGAAAAGCAATATTTAAAATGTACAGTACCTTTTGCATTTTAATAGGTTTTTTAAATGCCTTTTAAATGGTTTTAAGAAATATTTTAGCAATATGCGGTACTCCATTTAATGTTTAGCATTTTTAAATGTTTAGCATTTTAGTATTATCGTACACACGAAAGTGGAGTGGGTGTTGTATTCCTCTTAGGGTGTCCGTATATAGGTTTTCCTGTATCATGTCCTTATATAAGCACAATTCGCCCTGCCCTTCTATAGGCATAAAATCCCAGTCCTTATTTAGGCATTAAAACGTGCACTCCAAATACAGGCATGGTCTCCGACATCCGCACACCCTAACGTCACAACGAGTTCTTGAAGAACAGACCCTTAGCCTTCGGGAGTTTCCCTAGCACAGGACTATTGATTTCTTCAAGGACTCATCTATTATGCATGAACCGTTATACCTTAGGGGTTCATTCATGACGTCTTCCGCTGTCCGATTCACGTCAATGCTAACATTCTGAGGTACCTCTTAGGTATAAATATACCTTCCCTAGCCCCTGTAAATCAGAGGAGACCTCGACTTCAGAGGAGCCCGTTTCCTGGCCTTACGCACTGAGAAGACGCTGTCATCCCTGCATGCAGAGAGTCCAGCTTCCAGTGATCTGACTTCCCTCGCGGGGTGTTGGAGTTCGAGTCTGGCAAGAGATTCCTACCTCTCTCATTCTTAAGGTATGGGGCTGACTAGAACCTAGAGGGACTCTTGGCATACTAGGCATACTAGGCTTAACATAATCTTAGTATAGAATAGTAAGGAATACTTCACCTACTTCATACCTCTCCCTACACCTAGGTTAGGTTAGGTACATTGGGGTAGAACTAGCTTAGAAATGCATCGTATGAGTACTCGCATTTTTAGTCTATGTTATTTATGTAAATGAATATCTGCTAAAGATCATGCTAGCGCAGTATTATTTATTTCTACTGCTTACGCTGTACATTATTTATCTTGCATACTGTCTTGTCATATTACTTACACAAGAAATAAGACTGTTCAATAAACCTTTTATTGAAACGCCAGTCTATTCTTTCTGTGTAACTTTGAGGAAAACTAAGTATGCACGAGTGAGCTGAGTGAAACGGTTATCTATTGTTTCCACGACTCTGGGACACGTTCTGATTCTAAAAGGGAAACAAAGTTGTCATGTTTTGCGGCTGCCAGAAACTACTCCCTTCTTTTTATCCAAGGAGTTTCTAGTGGCCTCTGAGCTATCTGGCACAAGTAATTAAGTTTAATATACTCGATAGGGACATACTGACCTTAGTCCTATGTCAAACCTATAGGGGATATTATTCCAATGCGCAGAGCTTATTAGGGAAATAGGAGCTACACTACATAACACCAGAGTTAAAATGGACAATGAGGCAACACACCAACTGCAATACCACTCATGTCATCTACATGATTACGTGCCCATGTAGCCTCAGGTACATTGGCATGACCTGTCGCAAAATAAAGCAGAGAATCTGCGAACATAGGAGCAAAGTTAAATGTAAACGCAAAACCACAAAAATGAGCACACATTACATTGAACAAAATCACTCCATCAATGACCTGAAGTGGGTGGTTATAGAAACACTAACAGGGACAACCCACAATGCAGAGAAGATCCTTTTCGAAAAGGAGCAGAGATGGGTACATCGTCTCAAAACAGACACGTCTGGTCTGAATGATAACATTCCATGGTTGAGTATTAAATGATATCCATCCAGTCCGACATATCTACGAAGAGATATATATTTATCCTAAAAACGGTTTGGCGCAACCCTTGTGGCTCATGAACTGAAACACTACCTAGAGCCGTTTCTCCATTTTTCTTTCCTTGACAGTTTTAATTTTAATTTTGATTTTAATCCTTTTTGTGGACGTCTTATTACACCTCCTTTTTAATATCAAAAATCACTACAGTTTTTTGTCCACAAATCATCATAGTCTCTTTTTCCGAAATGGATAAACGCTAGTCTTTCTACACTTCCCATCACGCAGACTAGCACTTAATGGCTACGTGAGAAATCCCGCACCACCCGGGACTCTGAAACTAGCGACAGCACAAGTCGTGCATCCTGCAAAACGAGGTAGGATCAACGCTGGACCGCGCCCGTCAAGACACGTAATGTATACGTCGCCGAGACATCGACTGACTGTATGCTCGATTTTTGCTTAATCCTTACAGTAGGACCAGTGCTTTCAGACGCCCCGTCGAGGCCCAACTTGGACTTCGCAAGGTACGCTGCCAATATGCCAATATACTTTGACCGCAATGCTCCATACCGCGGCTTCGCGCATTGCTATTAGCATTATGTAACAGCATTTTGCAACGCATTTAACATAGAGGTTTTAAATTGCCCGCTATTGGGATAAGACACGCATTAATAAAGACACTTGCTAGTTACTAAATCACCTCTTCTGCCCCCATTACCCACGCGCAACGTATAGGCTTTTTTAATACAGCTAACCGAACATGCGTCTCAACAATATGCTACGTGCATTGCTTTATGAATATATGCAAGTTTTTGCACGTATGACTTTTAGTCAAGTAACGCCCTTGTCTTCACCTAAGCCGACCATAAGCACATTAGATTGGGACCTCAAGCCAACAGAGGAACAAGGCTGATTAAAAACACTCACATAGCCATACTCCACTCAGATGCTGACAACTGCATGGACGGCACAATGCATAACTAACTGGTCAGCATCTCAACTACCACATACATATCAATATGAGTCGCTACCACTTAATAAGAGGATTGTACACATTGTGTCAGATTGTGATATCCTTCACTTTCGAAACCTAATACAGCGTATAAAGAATTGCCATTTTTATTTATTTGCTTATATCTCGTACTACATGTTCAAGTTGAACAAAGGCAATCATCTAGTGCCATATGTTTTTACATTGTTTTAAACTCACAATTGCCACTGCTTGTCTCTTTTCTCAACTGTATTTCAGGTACTAACGACCTTAAGTTCAGAGTTATTACACTCTGACCCACCCACTCTTCTTTTGAATTGGACAATACCCAATTCTTATAGATCTTTTAGGTCCTGAAGAAAGCCCTACGACCCACTAGGGGCAGCTAGAAGGGCTGAAACATGTCGACCAATTGAATTGGACTACGAAAGTGCAACGGACTCATAAATAGTCTACCCCGCACACACTTCACTTTTTTTAGATAGTCTTCGCATACACCTATGGAATAAAATTGTATTTTTAGGAAGTATGAGGATCACTTTTTAACAAAGCACCTCACCCATCACCTATCACTGATCACTACTGCGAGAACCAGTGGTTCCCTCCAGGTGGTGGAAGCATACAAAAAAAGAGACCCGATGATGATGCTGTCACGTACATAACATAGGCGGAGAATCAAGATAAACCGCCATACGACCTGCTTACGTGAATGAGGGTTTTTTAAGTACTTTCATTAGTACTGACGGATAGTCCACAGCGGACCCTGGCTGCAGGTACAAGTGATCCATTCCCCCTTGATTTTGACTGAACTAAAGGAAGCTGAATGGATCATAGCTCCTTCTACCCCCCCCCCTCCTTGATTAAAATAGCTGCTGTTTACCCACAACAATTAAAATATTGTAAATGTTCCTAAAGCACGGCTTCCCAAAAATTTATATTTTCCCTACATTGCCATATATGAGTTCAGATAAAGCGTTAATTTCAATCACTGGGTTCCATTGTGAAATGGATACATTCTGTAAAAAAGGGGCATATAACAATTTCATTCATGAATCAGGGCCATAAAGAGAAAGCAGTCTAGTAGTGTCAGTGAAAATTACCCTACCTAGGGACCTAGGGGCACTTGGTTAAGGGCAGCACAAAAGCTTTTATTGCAGTGGAAACAAGAAATTGCAGAAGGTAGTGCTAACAAGGACTACAACAACCTCCTACAGCAGAATATAATGTGGAATATATTCAGCATGGGTGTCTTATCTCGAGTAGATAGTGCAGTAATTCTATTTCAGACTCCGTTTCTGCTGCGTAAAAATTTAAAGGAGTGTTTTGCAGGTAAATAAGTCGTTTCTGCTTCACCAAAAAAATGACTGACAGCCGTTCATGTTCTACATTAAAGTAAAAGTACAAGAAAAACTCGGAGTATCAACTTAAAACAAAAGTGGCCATGGTGAAGTCGATGACCCAAAATGAAAAAGTACAATTTATTTGTTATTTAGGACTATATGAATGAAGCAAATAACTTCAAATCAATACATTGAATAAAGGAGTTACTTTTAGCCAGATTGGTGTATTCAAAGAAAAATCAACATGCAAAATACTCTTGCATCGAGAGCATGACTCTACAACAATTACACCAGATATATATATGTCAACTGCAAAAACTAGAAAAGATGTTCCCCATTCGCCATCACTTCTATTTCAAAGGCCCGCTGTCATTTACATCACATGGGACATAAACATGCCAATCCTGCCTCCAGAGAAGCCTGCAGTAAATCGGAATCACAACTACCAAAGAAGGAAAGACGTACAGTATTCATACCATCTCCACATCCTGCAGCACTGTTACATCATTTCTCACTACTTTGAGGTACCCATATTTCATTAATTATATATTTTTTAATGCTAGGTAACCTACATCTTTTTAATTGGCCATATTGTTGTGTTTCCATTCCAATTGTTATTGGAATGTTGGAATGTGGGGCTGGAATGCACGGGAGGTTCGGGCTGGATGTTCGGGGTGGAGGCAGTTGGACGGAGACCGCTGAAGCTGATAGATGTATTGGAGAAGAGCTGTGTGCTGTAAGGATTAAAGAAGACTTCATCCACTTCCTTCTACGTGTGTTATTTACGAAGGACCCATTTAACATTTGGCGATGATTGGGACCTTTCAACACCTTTCACGGCCCTTCCCGATCTACTTTCACGGCACTTCCCGTTTACAGATGAATTTTCCTGACGGACCCACTTCTCTATGATTGAGCGGCATCACCTGTCAGGTTCAAAGACTCCTTGCGGCAGGTTGTATGTCTATGCTCATTTGTGACTGTAATTTGGGATTTGCTTATATTTAATTTTCAACGTCCACCTCGCGAGCGAGCGCGAGCGCTTAGACTTACCGGACATTCTCCCTGGAACACTGTTTCCACGAGATTCTGTCCTATGCTTTCACCTCCATTCGTGCCTGGCTGCAGTGTTCTTACACGTCACCCTCTACATTCAGGGTCACGCAACGTAAACTTACGTGCCGCCATTTTTAGGACACCATCGCTGTCAGCTGTTCAGCGCGGTGACACGCACACCCTTTGATGTCAATTTCAACTTCTATATTCAGCTGTCAACAGTTCAGCGCGGTGACGCGCACACACTTTGTTTTCAAATTCAATTTCCCTAGTCAGCGCACATCGGAGTTACACTCGGTGACGCGCACACCTGTTTGCATTTGTTAAAACAGC
The DNA here is from genome assembly GCA_963921515.1 of Calotriton arnoldi. NCBI lineage: Eukaryota > Metazoa > Chordata > Amphibia > Caudata > Salamandridae > Calotriton > Calotriton arnoldi. The sequence continues at coordinate 135,248 of CAWUFW010015702.1, forward strand.
ATACCTTTGTCTTCGCTATTTGGCTGTTTATTCAAATTCAGTGCACACCATTTTTGTATTCGGTGATGCGCACACCTGTTTGTTTGCTTCAAGTCTCCAACTAAGCGCATCATTATTTCTGTATACTCGGTGATGCGCACACCTTTTTCTTCACTACGTGTGCATTTAATATTCAATTTACAGGATTCAGTATTGTTATTTATTCAGTACAACTTCATTTGGAATTTCAGTTCGGTGATGCGCACACCTGTGATGCACATAATTTTGTCATATTAATTACATCTCTTCTACTGCTGCATCTTTTACTTTACTATTTTTGCTATCATTTGAATATTTTTTTTGTTATTGCTAGTTTTGAGTCACCATGCAAAATATAACCTGCCCTCCGCACTTCTTACCAGAACCTGGTGCACTCAAAACAAAATGGAAGCAATGGTTTAAAGGTTTTGCCAGCTACATTATAGCGTTAGATGGATCAAAATTTGAGCCGGTCAGGAAATTGGCTCTTCTTTATAATAATCTTGGTTCTGAAGGACAACGCATTTTTGACCATTTGCCTGTTATCACTCAACCTGATGAAACAGATTGGGATGTCTATAAAGAAGCTGTTTGTAGACTCTCTAACCATTTTAAAGATGACACTAGTGTAGTGGTCGAGAGACATAAGTTTTACACCAGACGACAATATGAATTTGAAACGGTTGACACTTTTCTAGCTGAATTGAGAGTTTTAATTGCCACTTACGAATTTGATGGCAACATTGATTCCTATTTAAGAGACCAGTTAATAGTTAACTGTTTTAACAAAAAGTTCAAGAAAGATTACTCTGCTGCAGAAATCCTTCTCTTAATGAAACCCTTGAAATAGCTAGAGGCATCGAGAGATCAGTTATAGCACAAAGAGAGTTGAACAAGGTCAAAACCGATCCTATTGCTGAACCTTCAACGCTATTGGTACCAAACCTAAAACCAGTTTTAATAAAGCAAGCGACAACAAGAAGCAACCTATTTGTTATAGATGTGGCTCCTACACTCATTTAGCTAATGCAAAGAATTGTCCAGCCTTGGGTAAACCCTGCTCTAAATGTAAAAAAATCGGTCATTTTTATAATATGTGCAAGAATCCTCGCAAGGTTGCTACCCTTAAAAATTTGGAAGAGTCTCCTGATGATAACATTTGCACCATCCAAAGTTTTAAAAGATTGTGCTTTCTATTGACTCTGATACAAATGATGGTGGTCCTCTATGCAATGTTACTGTTGGAGATATAGAGATTCAAGTGACTGTGGACTCTGGTTCCCCCATCACTTTTGTTACTGATGATTTATACTATAATCATTGGAACTCCTTCCCATTATCTCCACCTGACATTCGTACCATCACCTTTGGCGGTCATAATATTGATATGATGTTTTTTTTTCTTAACAACATTAAATTTAAAGACAGAACAATTTTCACAAAAATGTATGTAGCAAAGAAAGGCTTCAACATCCTAGAGTGGAAAGACCAAGGTAAATTTGGGATGGTGTTAAGACCAGGCACTTCTTGTCCCATTTCATTAGTAGACATACCTGAAGTCAATCCTTCGCTGGAACAGTTGCTACTTAAGCATAAGGCCTTATTTGATGATAAATTAGGTCTAGTGCATGGTTTTGAACACAAAATCTTTTTTTTTTTAAATGCGGTACCTATTATTCACAGAGTCAGGAATGTTCCACTATGCATCAGAGACCAATTGAAGCAACATCTGGAGAATTGGTGCACTGACAAGGTCATAGAACCGATTAATTCTTCGGAGTGGATTTCTCCGATCGTCGTCGCCAAGAAGAAAGGCACTAAAGATATCGGACTTTGTATTGACTTAAGATCTCTGAACAAGAACATTTTAGTTGATTGTTTCCCATTACCTAAAATCCAAGAAATGCTTACTCATCTGGGAGGCGCGAAAGTCTTCTCCTGTCTTGATTTAAAATCTGCCTACCATCAGGTGGAGCTTTCTGAAGACTCGCGCTCTCTTACTGCTTTTAACACCCCTTTCGGCACTTTCAGGTTTTTAAGAATGCCTTTCGGCCTGGCATCGGCCGCGTCTGTTTTTCAGAAATTAATGTTTAAATTATTTGGGGAATGTAAAAATTTTCTTGCCTACCAGGACGACATCCTTATTTTCTCTAAAGATACTGAAGAACATCTTGTAATTTTGAGTGAAGTGCTACATACTTTAGAATCTAATGGTTTTACAGTTAAAAAAGAGAAATGCAAATTTTTAGTTAGCAATATTGACTATTTGGGCCATCACATTTCTGAATTTGGTATCAAACCTAAGTCTGACCTTGTCAAGGCAATTTTTGACAGCCCTTCTCCTAAGAGCAAAGACCAGTTACGGTCTTTTCTCGGGCTATGTGAATACTATTCATGTTTCATTGACAGTTTTGCCCTCCAAACTGAACCCCTTAGGAAACTCCTCAGGAAGGATGAACAATTTACCTGGGAGGAGGCTGAGTCCTCAGCTTTCTGCAACTTAAAAAGCCTTATTGTGAAAGCTCCTGCGCTACATCCTTTCAGAGATGATGTCCAATCCATAGTTACAGTTGATGCCAGTGGGGTTGGATTAGGTGCTGTCCTCACACAGTTAGTGGAGGGTGTAGAACGTACTGTGGGTTCCGCCTCCAGATCCCTTTCACAGACTGAACGTCACTACAGTACCATTGAAAGGGAGGCTTTAGCCTGTGTGTGGGCCACCAAACACTTTGAAACATTTCTATGGGGAAGAAAGTTCGTTTTAGTCACCGACCATAAGCCTCTTGTGTTTCTATTGTCAATAAATGATCATGACAAGGTCAGTCCTAGACTGGTAAGATTGCTTTCCAGAATGTTTGAATTTAATTTTGCCATCAAGCATATTCCGGGAGGGAAAAATGCTCGTGCTGATTTTCTCTCTAGGTGTCCCTTACATAATCTACATTCTGACTCCATTGATGATGACCTGGAATGTGTAGTTGGTTTGGTTGATGGTTTGATTGTATTGGAAGGGGCCATCAGCAATTCAGAATGGATGGAATGCTCAAAAAGTGATGAATCACAGGAACTGATTAAGGGTTTTATCACCAAAGGGTGGCCTGATGAAAGGAATTTGTGTGAAGGTCTACGTCCCTTTCACAAGGTGAAAGACGATCTTACAATTGAAAATGATTGTATCATGAGAGGGAGTCTATTGATTCCTCCTGGAGCGCTTAGGTTAAGGTTGATTAACTTTGCCCACCAAGGTCACCTTGGCATGACTGGCACTAAAAAACGTCTACGACTTTACTACTGGTGGCCAGGGATGGATACCGAGGTTGAAAGTTTTGTGGGACATTGCTCTAGCTGCTCCATAGCTGACAAATCCTTGAAAGTACGTAACACTCCTCTTTTTCCAGTTGTCTTTCCAAATGGTCCTTGGGAAAAACTGGGGATAGATTTCATTGGTCCCATGTACAGTCTTAAAGCCAACATGAGATTTGCTTTAGTTACAGTTGATTATTTTTCTAAATGGGTGGAATGTAGATTTTTGTCTGAACCTACTACCACTGCTGTGGTTGATATGCTCAGTGATCTGTTTCGTCGAGAAGGAATTCCCAAAATTCTTGTCTCAGATAATGGGGTTCAATTCAAGTCTCATTCCATGCAAAATTTTCTAAAAATTGTGGGAGTCAAGCACCTAACGGTAGCTCTTTATAGTCCCCAAGGTAATGGCATGGTGGAAAGAGTGAACAGGATGTCAAAAGAGACAATTCAGTTGGCTTCTATTCAGGGGGAATCTGTTTATGAAGCTGTCCAAGAGAGATTATGGAGTTATCACAATACTCCACACTCGTTGACTGGTATTCCTCCTTTTGTACTACTAAAAGGACGCCATAGTTCTTCCAAACTTAGTCCTAACTGGGTTTTGGAGCAGACCAAATGTTCTAACAAAATCCCTGATCTTGGAAAAGTGCGTGACACTGTTGAAAAAGCCCAAGTAAAAATGAAGCATAGCTATGACATGATCAAGAAAGTGAAAGATATCCAATTTTTTGTTGGGGATCTTGTCAGGGTGAAAAGACCAGCCGGAGCCAAAAATCAAAAATCTGAATTTTTTCCTTTAACACGCGTTGTTAGAGTCTCCAAACATGCAGTTTTGCTGTAGAATGGCAAGTGGTGGAGCAAAAGAAATGTGGTGTTGGTGAGAAACAATGTATGTGAGGATTCTGACATTCAAACTCCTTCTGGTCTGTCCTTACCTGATATTTCTTTTCCCAGTCAATCTAATGACTTGTTACCTCATACAGGTTGTGGTGATGCCATGCTTTCTCAAGATGTTCATAATTTCTCTTCACCTGAGCATGTTCAATTCCAACCATCTTTGTCTGAAGGGGAAGGAAGAGTCTGTAATGGCGTTTCTACTAGTATTACTCCCAGTGGTGCAGTTGTTGTGCCAAGGGAAAGCACAAGAAGAACACGTGCTCCTTATTATTTAAAGGATTATATTCTACATTAAGTTAATTATTTTCTCTTTTGTTTTTGTCTAGGTTTTTTCATTGTTTGTTTATTTCTATTTCATTATTGTTAGCTTTTGTGTAATAGATTAGTCATTATTACTTTGTTTGATTGTGTTATAAGGGGGAAGATGTGTTGTGTTTCCATTCCAATAGTTATTGGAATGTTGGAATGTGGGGCTGGAATGCACGGGAGGTTCGGGCTGGATGTTCGGGGTGGAGGCAGTTGGACGGAGACCGCTGAAGCTGATAGATGTATTGGAGAAGAGCTGTGTGCTGTAAGGATTAAAGAAGACTTCATCTACTTCCTTCTACGTGTGTTACTTACGAAGGACCCATTTAACACATATGTACTTATTACAGTGTTCCAGGTGGTACAGACCCTTCCTATCTTCTGCTCTATCCAATTTTGACAATGTTTTCTGGTGTGTAAAAAGAGCCCAAGTGACAACGGAAAGCGAACTAAGGAGGGAGCACACACAAGAGGAGAGGTTCAGTGAGCAACAAAACAGCATCAAAATCACAGCAAAATTAATTAACTACAAATATAGAAATGTGCCTCGCTGTTCTGAATAAAAAAATATAGCCCTCATCTGCAGATGTGTATCAGTGTGTTTCTTGCATGTCCAATTTTTGTGACATCATTCATCAGGACAAATATTTCCTCCTGTCTTTTGTCTTCCTTACTTCTCTTGCTGCTTTCGTCACTTCCATCCATTTATCACCAAGGTTGGAAACACATTTTACCCCCGTAACACTATAAGAAGTAAGACATATCCAATGACCAAGACATATCGGTTGTTCAGTACATATTAAAGAAATGAATTCATAATAGCTACAGTCAATTCAAAGAATTTTGCGAGGGACCATGAAATGCTGTTCCACGACAAGGAAAAAACATAAATGATGGCTGTTCGCATCTTTGCATGGCAAAAAAAGTGAATATTGTTCCTCTTTCAATATTTAATGTGTACGTTTTTATTCATCAGAGTTCTCTTTTTGAAATAGATCAATAAACTTCAAAGTGAGATTTGGCCCATTCATTTGCGGGTCCCATTCAGAATCTTTGTAATCACATCTTCACTCAGTAAACCATGAACTGCTGGTTGATCGTTTATCCTCACTTGGGATCAGGGATAAAGCGCTCTCCCAAGTGGTGGCACTTGGAGACTACGTTTCCCCCTCCTTCTCTCTTCTCTGCAGCATACCTCAGGGATCCTCCCTGAGCCCGACTCTGTTTAATTTGTATGTTACCCCTCTGGCCAAATTGATCAAATCTACGGCTTTGTATTGGTGTCCCACGCAGATGACACACAGATAATTGTCTCAGTTAATAGTTCATCAAACTCAACGGCAGTCAGATTTCATGACTGCATATGTCATATAGGCAATTGGATGTTAGACAATTGTCTAAAACTTAACTCATCCAAAACTGAAGTACTTCTCTTCGGTAATAGCTCATCAATCTGGGCAGACAGCTGGTGGCCCTCTCAACGTGGCCCTCTGCCAACCCATACAAATAAAGCAAAAAATCTAGGCATACTATTTGATGCCAAATTGTCATTTGAAGCTCAAATTCACCACACCACTTCTGCTTGCTTCTTCATTCTCAAACTTCTATGGAAAATACTAACTCCTATTCCTTTTCATTCATTCATAAATACTTTATTTCGGCCAAAGGCCATAAAAAGTTCCACAACAAAAACCAAATATTCAACTGTCCATATTCTACTGTACTGTAAACATGTATTGAACAACCAATTCATATGATCTAAAAATTAATCGAACAGTATATATGATGTTCTCAATAGAATAATCATCATTCTCAGTGCATTACTTAAAATCGGGACGGTATATCCTGGTCACTAAGTACTCCAATACATCCCCCTATTGTGTGTATATAAAAAATCCGCTAAAACTGTGTATAATACAATTAAAAGTTACAAATAAGATTAGTACATTTCAAAGTGGATATTTCAGACAGAGGAGCGTGTTATTCATTGAAGCATCACAACTTTAGGCCCATCTTGCCTCGTATAATCCCTACTGCAAACAAATACCTAGATATGGCAAATATTACATACGGTACAGTGTTACCTGTCAGCACCCTTAAAGCGTCTTGGTGCTTCCTGAATCCCAATGTATTGCACAACGGGCGAATCCATTTCCTCCTTGCCCGAGCATATTCTGGACAGAGGAAATCCTATTGATTATTAAAAAAAACAGTGGTCACCGCACTAATTTCATCTAGGCTGGACTACTGTAACACCCTGTTCACTAGTGCAAAAAAGCGAAGTATCCACAAGCTACAGATGGCACAAAACGCAGCAGCTCGGGTACTTCTGGGGCTAACGAGATTTGTTTCTGCCTCTAAGGCCCTGACACAACTGCGCTGGCTGCCAGTTGCTAGGCATATCTAATTCAAAGCCTTATGCATAGCATTTAAATCCCTGCATGGACTAGGGCCAGAGCAGATATCACAATATCTGAAGCCATACACCCCTGCTAGACACCTCAGATCAGCGGATAATGGCAACCTTGTCATTCCCAGGTCAAATGGGGGGGCAGGAGATTCACCCATACCACGGGCAGACTCTGGAAATCCATGCCAATATACCAAAAAGAAACGAATCTGTTAAAATTTAGAAAGGGTCTAAAGACTTGGCTTTTTAGAGGGTGAGTCCTAGTTAACCCTACCCAATCCCATCGATCTGAAGGTAGTGCCTAGACACCTCCGGGTATATGCAGCGCTGTATAAATGCCTCATTTAATTTAATTTCAGTAAAACTTTACACCATAATGGGACAAGTATAAACTCTAAAACCCCACACCATCCACGATTCGACAGCACATTCTGCTACTTCTCAAACAGCCTAGCCATGTCCTTGATACTGAAACAGCATCCTTAGAATATAAAGCAAGTTGACACAGGCTGTAGACTGAATAGCTTAATTTAAATTCAGGATCTTCAGCTTGTAGTGCGGTTTTCTGAGCAACTCCCTCCCATCCAACCTTCCGTGGCTGAGCAAAGCCCTAGAAAAAACAGTAGCAAAGCAATTAAACTCTGTCTTCGCCAGAGATGGACTAATAAACTGCCAACTCAGATTCATGGAGGGTTTCAGCAATGAAACAGCGAAGTGCTTAACAATGTGCACCTCATCCTCAACTAAGGAGACATATGCCTACTTCGTATTACTCAACCTCTCTGCCACATTTAACATAGGCCTGGGCGGTGAACTCCTCTCCGTTCGTGGGGTTTGCTGAGTTTTCCGCACTCTGCAGAGCACAAGGAGTTCTGAAAAACTCTGCTATGTGGAGCAGAGTTTTTTCCTCGCTCGCCCACATTTAGTGAGAGCGTGCAAGGAAACTCCACCTCACGGCGAGATTTCTCAACGCAAGTGGTCAGATTTCTCAATGCTGGCGGTCGCGGATAGTCTCGACCGCTCACGTTGAGAAACCTTCCATTCGCGTTGAGAAAGCGTTGAGAAAGCTGCTGCTCGGGTAGAAAATCTACTTGAGCAGCAAGGAAAGAAGCAGCGCCCTCTTGCGTTGTGCATGGTGCCGTTCATGCTGATTTTACAGCGCAGGACAAACACCCGGCACTGAAAATCAACGTGAACGGCATGACCAAACGCTTGAGGAACTCTGCGCAGTGCAGAGGAGTTTTTTGGTCAATTCGCGGAGTTCTACGTTGCGGAACTCTGCGAACTCCCCCAGGCCTAATTTAACACTTTGAGTCAGCCAGACTAATCGTAACTTTAGAAATTTGCATAGGTTTGGAGCAGTGCTATTTAGGCTCCACCCTTACACCTCACAGAAATGCAGTTATATCCATGTTTCTGTCATTAAATTCATAGTGTACCTTAACTTCATTAACATGAGTGAAGCATTTAAACACATTATTGAAATGTATTCACTGTAGAAACTAGAGATTTATATATCTGTGTGCACTAATGTTCAGTTTAAACATGAAGAGGTATTTCTTTTTTCACTTTTTACACTTACACTTCAAGATATTTGCTTATATAAACATGCTTTCTTTTGCTCACATTTTGCAGTTGCACGTGTACATGTATAACCATGTATTCAAAGTTCACATTAAATGCTTAACTAAAGTTAGCCTGACTACAGCCCTCAGTTGAAATGCATTTTGCTTCACCAGCATATTTTCTCTTTTCCTTGCAGGTTTATTATCATAATTCACATTAGCTAGAGAAAGGCTTATTGTCTGTATTAGACAGCTTGTACACAGGCCTAAGAGAAAATTGGCAGCAGTTGCGGCCCTGCACAACAGAAGTGGGGGGGTAGGATGGGGGGAATTGAGGGCGAAAATAATATTTTCAAAAACTTACCTCTCGCTGCCCCGACTTGGTGCTTCACTCCCGGCAGTCTCTGGGAAAACACAGGCTCCCCACCCAATCCAGACGTTCCTCTGATGCTATGAGAGCTGGGCCAGGATTGGTCTGAGCGGCCTGGTCTGCCACTCAGACATTGCCTGGGAGCATGCAGCTTTTCTCCAACCCGGTTGTGAACACAGCTGGGTTGGAGAAATAGAAATGCTCGTCTGTTTGGTCGGCCTAAGACGGCCGGCCAAATTTACATGCGCATTTCTAAGTGCCCAGCAGTCTTGCCTGTCATGGTCCGGCCCCGCACGCACGCACCGTCATAAAGAGCCCGTCACAGAAAAATAAAATGATAATATTTTATTTTTCTGTGACTGACTCTGACCAGTGGGGCGACGCTCCTCTGCCATTATGGATGAGCCGCCCCTGCTTGGCAGTGAACCTGAAGCAACAAATTAGTCCGGGCCCCTTGAAATACCTCCGTAAAAAAATTGTTGTCCAGAGATTTTCATTTTTGATTTGTGTTTGTATCATTAGAGAAGTAATTTAGCTTGGGTAGACATTGCTAATTCGGGCCAAATTTTTCCGGACGACATTATTAAAAATGGCGGATGTGTTGCAGTGATGATGTAATATTTCAGTAACCATGAGACCTGTATACTTCATTTTGGTGTCAAGACATTGGTTTTGGGGGTCAAATAGTGTTATAGAGACAGAAAATAACTCCTCAGAGCAACCCTTCTGCCATTTTCCAAAATGGCGGCTCTATAATGATGTGTTTTAGCCATCATATTGGTAATTAATTTTAATATTGTTTTTGTTTCAGGTTTTCCGTTGATTCAAAGTCAAATTGTGATTGGGCTGGCGGTGCCTTCGAGGCACCGCCCCCAATACCATGGCCTTATCCGCTCCGCGGATAACGATTGCCTGTGGCGGAAGCGTGGCGGGTGGGCTTTGCGCCCACCATGCTTGCGGAACGATTCACCCCGCCATCCTGATCTGGCGGGGGAAATGGGCATGCAGATGGCGGACGGACCGCCACCGCCGGGCCGGCGGTGGCAATCCCTCCGCCATTGTAATGAGCCCGTTAGTTCAGCGCCATCTAGAGTTGAACAACTCAGGATCCCTGGCAGGCAGTACTAATCTTGCTTGTCTTTGAAATTGAAAATGATGTATCAGGTAACCTGGAGCTAAACCTTGTACTGATTTACAAATCAGACAAAGAACCCTGAACTTTATCAGGTCTTTCACTGGAAGCCAACTAAAGCCCACATGATGTTTCGATATATAGCATGGACATTTAGGGGTTGCCAGGGCTTGCAGCAGCGACCCCTAGCTTGCCCCTTGTGACCCCTGGCCTCAGAAATGGCAAAAACCAGTGGCATGAACACAGTTGTGACTCTGGGCCCCTTATTATATGTCCATATTTCGCTATACTAATAGTAAACAATGTTCTATTATTCACTATAAGTGTAATAAAAAATGGAGCACATTTAGCTGGAATGGACCTTTGCTGGCAGCTAATGTAAGTAAAAATGCATTTAAATGTATGTTGTTTTCATGCTTGTGGGTGAGAGTGTATTTATGTAAGTGATTGTGAGAGCGGGTAGTTATTCTTGCAAATCTGTTGTAAGCCCTGGCATACTGAAGGTAATTCTTGTCTTACAGATACCTGAGGTAAACTATTGGCGCTGGCATATTTGAGGCAATTCTTAGCATGACAGACACCTGTGACAAAATACACTCACAGGCACACTGGAGGTAATTCTTGGCATAGTGAGCACCCATGGTAAAATACTGGTATGGGCATATTAGAGGTCATTCTTGGCATGTAAAGCACCTGTAAAAAAAGCTGGCTCTAGCACACTGGAGGTATTTCTTGGTACAGAGGAGGACAACTTAACATATGGGAAGGGGTACCCATGACAAACTGCTGGCCCTGACACAAGTAATTTTAGACAGTAAGGGTCACCTATGATGTATGGATGGCATAATACTTCCACTGCGATATTGGGGGATCCCATGACATGTGGTGCATCCATGGCAAAATGCTAGCCCTGGCACAATGGAGCAAATGTTTTACATATGGTGTTATCCATAGCACATTTTGAAAAAATGAGTTTACGTCCTACGGAGAGTCAGGTTTCATTGGCTTGGCACACCATGAAAGGATTTGAAATAGTGCAATTTCAAAGCCTAATACGTGTTAGCAAATGTATGCGAAAATTGTGCTTTCAAATGCACAATATGACCACATTCTTTTTAAAAACATTATCTAGGGGGGAGGGGCTGGTGCACCACCTGGTATAGTCCTGGATTTCACTACAATATAGTGAAAGTATTATCTTCCAGAAATTTCAAAGATCAAGTCAGCGCAATGATATAGGTGGCATCTAAAATAGATGTTTGTCTGTTTTGCGTTGGTTTATTAATCATATTTATTAATCATGCAGTTATTATGGAACTGCAGTGATATCAATTATTGTGATGTCATCCTGGTTCAGGTCATATGACATTGCTTCCTTGAAAAAAATCAGTGTCAAGGGTCATATGACATCACTTCCTATGACGTCATTAAGATCAAAGGCCATGTGATGTCACTTCAGCTACCCCAGGCATGTTGATGGGTTGACCCCCATGTAGATAGTCAAACTTCTCATGTCTGAACATAATACAAATAGCTCAATTTTGTATTCGTGCAGTTAGTCCACATTGTATGTAGACATATTTAGGCGCTTAACAGTGCCTAATTTGTAAAATAATAAGTGCCGGTGCCCAAAGGTTTTCTCAGAAGTCAGCAGCTGATGCTGACGAATGTCGGAATTGCTGAAAAACAAAGCTGCATAGTCTGTGTTTGATTTCTTTCTCTTTCTTCCATCACCACACATTTGCTGGCCCTGTATTTCACTCTTTCAAGTTCTCTTTAATCCCTTCTTTCTTCCTTATTTACTGTTTTTCTGTTTTGCTCCTCCTCCTCAATTCCTCTTTTTGTATTTTTCTCTCCGTTGCTCTAGGTCACAGTCGGATTCTGAAAAGTAACTGCTGGTCCCCAAAAGTGAGTGCCTGGAGGCAGGGGGAGGTGAGAGGGCACCTGCCACCACCAGCTCAAATTAAGTACTGGGTACCGTATTGCAGTATAATAATGTAGACTCAACATGATCAGATCAAAAGTACTAAAAAATGCCAAATCTTATGGTGATTGAATAGTGATAGGTGGCACAGCCACAACCTGTAAATCAAACATAAGAGTTCATCTAAATATGGTTCTTAGAATTATCACAAAGTAAACGATCCTGAAAGACAGCATCACTGTTTTACCAACATGTGGGTGTGTTTGTTACCATGTGTGTTTGTGTGTTTGTATGTGTGCATGCACACAAGAGAATGCGAGTGTGTCTGTGTGTGCTTGTCTCTGTACGTGCACAGTGGTTGTGTATGTTTGTGACCCCATATCAATACCAGTGTCTACAGGACAACAGGAGTAACAATGTCAAGATACTTTGTGCACTGATAACTTCCATCCGCCAATTCCTACCTTTCTGGAAAGCATGACTGCTGTCGCCGCTGATGCGTATAGCAATAGTAAAGATGCTAATACTACTCCAACTACTGTACTTTTTTTTGTGGCACAAATGGTGATACTGAAAAAATATTTTTTTTAGGAAACAAAATTGTTTCTCACGGCCTTGATTTGGGGAGAGAGCCACTGCCAAGTGGCACTTCAAAACTATATTCTCCATCAGACAAAGGGGGTCGAGGAGTTCCCAATTACAAGCTTTACTACGCTGCGGCACAACTCCAATGGCCCATGAGATGGATAGCAGTGCCAAGAGATAGGGAGACATTGGATGCGCAGTCACATTTGGGACACTGATCCATTATACAGTGGTTGATGACACACAGGGATGGGATGGGCAGACACCACTCCTTGATGACAGTAGCCAAACGGTGCTGGACAAAATACGTCCCTTACAATATGCCCTGGAATTGCTGCTGTGGTCCCTGTCGGAATCAGCTAGACTGACAACTCTGCATGACATACACCACTGGCGTGAGGCAGACCTATGGGAATGGGGGATCTAATCATAGACAGGGGTATGAAAACATTTAAGGAACTTCAAGCTGTACATGGTTTGGGTCCTGGGCAGTTCCTGGTGTACAACGCACTGATCAGGATCGCAGCATCCAAATGGAGGCTGTGACAAAAGACATCTAAAACATCACCCTTACCCCAGTCTCTCCTTACACATGGTAATGCCAAGTGAGCAATTACGTGCCTATATACTGCCCTGTTACAACAGGTGGGATACACACTGTGCCCATTGAAAGAATGGTGGGAGGAGAGGGTAGGCCAGGTGATATCACCCAGCGAATGGTAATGGGGCCTATGCAGTGTGAAACTTATTTCCAAAAACTCTAAACTGCGGTACACACAATTCAACTATCTACATCAGGAATATATGACACCGGCATGCATAGGGCACATGTACCTGGAGCATCCACATGGTGCCCACATTGCCCAGTAGCAGAAGCTGATTTTATCCACATGGTGTGGGCATGCCAATGATAGAACAATTCTGGGAGGGGATAATACGGACCATTTTGGAGCTCACAGTTAAGCTGTTCATGGGAGGGATGGAGCGATGTGAGTTGAGCATAGGTAAGTGCAACAAGAAAACTAAACATCTCTGCATATTTATCAACCTAGCAGTGGTGTTTGCCAAAAGGCACATAGCAATGGCTTGGAATGCAGCATCAGCACTACACGGAAGGGAACGGCTATAAGGTTTGCGCAAATGGACTATGGCGGCAATAGATGCTTTGTCGGCTCCTTGGGCAGAGGGAGAAATTGTAATCAGATACACACACTGGGACACCATTCTTGAGAAAATTGAGGCCAAATCTGACATTAGGCACCCCTGAGGAGTTTGAATTATCTATCCATGTGACAATGGAGGTGTGACTCGGAACCAACACTAATGAAGCACTCTTATAGCTCCATGCAATGTCAGGCCTGTCCCCCGCACCACCAGGCCCGGACTGGGAACCGAAAGCAGCCCTTGCAATTTTCTCATACCAGCCCCTAGTGAAGCATTGCCTGTCCCCCAGGAGGCTGGAAACGCTTGCTTGTTGCTTTTGTTACTGGGGGCTGATGTAGGAGAGTAGGATCTGCTTCTTATAGTTATCCCCACTTTTTGCTGATGTTTCACTGTTTTCGACTTAGTTTGGCTGGGATCCTGCTATTCAGGACCCCAGCCTATCTGCTTTCTCCTCTAAATTGATTGCATGTACTTTACACCACACTCCTTCCACATAGCAGTTAAGTAACTAGACATGAAGTTTGTACTCCTGTCTGATACTACCTCCTTAGAAAAACCCACCCTGGAAAAGATTCCCAGGAGGGCCCTTGCCACCACAGGAGCTGTGGTGGTCCTGAGGGGAATTGCCTCTGGGTACCTAGTGGCATGGTCCACCACCACCAGTATAAATATGTGCCCAGATGCAGTTTGAGGGTCTAGGGGACCAACAATGCCAATCCTTACCCTCTAAAGGGAACCCCCACCACAGGTAGTGGTATCAGGGGGGCCTTTGTAGTGCTACCTGCCTTACCACTGGCTTGACAGGTGACACAGGAGCGACAAAACTCCTTGGTGTCTTCAGACATATGAGGCCAATGAAAGTGAGGGACAATTCTGTCCCAAGTCTTGTTTTGGCCTAGGTGACCTGCCAATGGGATATCATGTGCTCGGGTCAAGAGGAAACTCCTAAACTTCAGAGGTATAACCAACCTACTGGTGGCTCCATGCTTGGGGTCTCTACTCTCTGAGTAAAGGAGTCCATCATCCCAGTAGATCATATGGGACCCACTAGCACTCCCAGCAGCCTCAGCAGCAGCTTGCTGTCTGAGGGGTTCAAGAGAGGGCAGCTCAGTTGCTCCTGGCTCAGATCTGCCCTGGAAGGGCCCCTGTCCCCAAGAACTCAACCTGATCAGGCTCAAGCTCATCTGGGACAGTTCCTTCTTCAGGACTAAGATCAGCTCCCTCAAGAGACTGATCTGGATTCTGAGGCAGTGGGGAAGACACTGCCTTAACCCTACTGCTCCTCCTCTTGGAAGGTGCCTGGTCCATTTTTCCAGGATCCAGGACCTGTTCAGTGTTAGACATTTTTGCCTGTGACCTGGTCATAGCAAACACATCTGCAGGGATACCCAACATTTCTGCATGAGTCCTGAGTTCCACTTCAGCCCAAGCTGAAGTTTCTAAATCATTGCCCAACAAGCATTCAACAGGGAGGTCTGCACTTACCACAACCTTCTTAGGGCCAGTTACCCCTCCCCAGGAGAAATTAACAACTGCCAAGGAATGGTCTGTCCTGACATTGCTAGCATTGGTCACTTGGTACATCTCACCAAGTATGATTTGCTCAGGAGCCACAAGATCTTTTGTCACCATTGTGACACTTGCTCCTGTGTTCCTGAATGCCAAGGCCTCTTTTCCATTGATTATAGGCTGTTGTCTGTATTTGCCCAGATTACTGGGGCTTACAAATAAGGAGGCCATATCCATGCCTCCATCACAGATCAACATAGCCTGAGTTGGAACTCTGACTAGGCCAGAGCCCATCTCAGATCCCAGGGTTAACCCTACTACACCCTTATTTGGAACACCACCACTTGGAGCTGAACTAGGGGGAACAGTTGCCTTAGGGGCAGTGGGTCTTCTGTTTACAGATTTGACACCATGGTTTCTTCTTGCCTTTTCCCTTGTTGGATTGTGACTCCCCACCAGATGCAGATTTTAGGGCCCTTGAGAAGACTTCTGGTCTTTACCCTTCTCCCCACCCTTATCAGAGTTTTTAGAATCTTGCTTCTTGGAGTCACCACCTTGGTTCTGAACCTTCTGCTTCACCCTGGTTCTGACCCATTTGTCTGCCTTCTGGCCCAATTCTTGGGGAGAGGTCAGATCAGAGTCCACCAGGTACTGATGCAACAGTTGATTTTGACAGTTATTAAGGATCTGCTCTCTCATGATTAAATTATACAATCCTTTGAAATCACACACCTTACTGCCAAGTAACCAGCCTTCCAGAGCCTTAGTAGCACAATCAACAAAGTCAACCCAGTCCTGAGTCTGTGCCTTTTGGGTATCTCTGAACTTTAACCTGTATTGTTCAGTGGTTAGGCCAAACCCATCAATCAGTGCACTCTTCAGGACTTTGTAATTATCAGCATCCTCTTCTCTTACAGTGAGGAGCTTGTCTCTACCTTTGTCTGCAAAGGAGAGCCACAAGATTGCTGCCCACTGCTCCTGAGGGACCCTCTGTACCTTACAAGCCCTCTCAAGTGCAGTTATCCATTTGTGGATGTCATCCCCACTCTGGTAGGGAGGGACAATCTTGTTCAGGTTCCTATGGTCATGAGTATGATCTCTACCTCTAGGGACACTGTGGCTGCCACCATGGGACTCCTAGTCCCAGCTTCTGAGAAGCTCTCTGAAGCTCCAGGGATTCTCTGTCTAAGGCCAATTGCTCTCTCTTGATCCTGAGCTTAGCTCTCTCAAACTCAAGCAGTTGGCACTTCTTCTCATAAGAGGACTCCCTTTTATGAGAAGAAGTCCTATGAGAAACAGAGCTCCCTACAGATGTACCAGAACGATTAGATTCCAGAGAAGGAGATCTAGATCTTCTTGGTAAACTGTTAACCCTTCCAGGTGGGGTAAAGAGAGACCCACTGGGGTCTCCTTCCTCACCGTCAGGAAGATTGGATTTTCCAGGTTAGAATCATTTTGATCCTCCTGGCCAGCATCAGAGTACTGGTCATTGAGGTTTTCACTCCCTGGCCTTTCCTCTTCTGGCTACAGGACTTTAGATTACACCTGGACTAAACTCTGCTACAGAAACCAAGTACTTCGACGATCTACACTACGCTGGATGACTGAAGAATCTCCCTTGGAGTAAAGGAGGTACTCCCCTGCAAGGCAGGCACCTTAAACGCATCTGACCGGTTTGCATCTCCGAAGCTCCCGAGGACTCCGAAGAATATTGCAACACAGGAGGTGGGTTCCCAAGGTCTCTGAGGTCGATCTGTGCCCACAGCAAGTCTGAAGCCCGTATCCCTCATGCTGACCGTGCAACCCGAACCCCTGGACACCGCGTCTGTTTGCAGAAGCATCAGCTTTCCGGCAACCCCTGACGCTGAGCTTTGGGTTACTTGTAGCCCTGACCCCGAGCAGTAATTACACCGAAGATTGCTGGCCTACACTCCACGATTGTTCCGTGGGCCGCCATTTTGTGATTCCTCTCGAGGTCCCTTCGCGATCCCTGGTCCGTTGACCTGTGGGTCCCTAAGAAGGCAACTCTAACTTTCAACAGGCTTCCCTGGTTGCTCCAGATGTGCCCTGACTCTCCATCGCTTGGGGAGTCCCCAGGACCTTGCTGGTCCTCACAGAAGCATCATTACTCTGACGCGTGGGTTGCAGTTGCCAAGGCTTGTTGGTCTCCAATCTAGAAACTGACCCTTCAGCAATCGACATCCTTTGTGGGACAGCTCGCCTGTGGAATCTGGTCATCGTCGACGTCTCCTGGTCCCCGTGGCTGCAGAGTCAAGCTTCACCTCTATGCACTTGAAGCACCCAACATCGGTGGGCATTTGATTGCTCCGCTCCTGGTCACGTGAAGTGACCCAGACTTTGTCCCCTCTGCTTTCAGGTTCTTCACATCTTCGATCCAGGCTTGGATCACACCGGACACTTTTCTTCTCCACGGCAGCAGCTCTTCTTCGCAACACGCCATAGAAAACAACGAGGGTTTCCGACACCACTTGACCCCTATGCACCCGGCTTCCCTGAGCTAGGTAACACGGGTACCTCGGTACTCACAAGGGTGCTGGCCTTTGAACCTTGTAAGTTTAGCTGGGTTTGCTTGAAGTCCTCTCCGAAGTGTCCTTAAACTCTAAAATTCCAACCGCGACTTTCCCATAGAGTTGTACGGAGCTCGCGTCTGTGTTCCCACACTGCACCCGTCCTCCGTGGGTCCCCTTTGTCACTACCTTGGGTGGTTCCTTGGGGTCCCAGCGATTCTACGTGCTCTAGGCACTGTGTCTAGTCAAGTTGTGGTTCTTATACCACTTTCTTAGTATATGGTTTGGTCTCCCCCTGGAGCCCACTGTGTATTGTGCTATTTACTGTCGTTCTAGTACTGTGTAATTGTGTGCCTTGTTCTCTAATCTCATAAAGAGGTTAGTAGAGAGTGTTTAGTAATACATATATATATTTTATATATACCTGGTGTGGTTCTCCTTTCATTTGGTCATTCAAGAGGTTATATACTGGTAAAACAAGGTGTTTTACATTCCTTCAAGACTTAGCCTGAAGGCTGCTCTCCACAGCTACCACTAGGATAGCTTTCTATAAAGGTTGTCTTTAACCTAATCATCAATAAGGGTCGTTTGGACTGGTGCAAGGTGCCCACTTTAATTAGTGGACAGCATATACCAGGCCAACTTCTCACAGCTGATATTGCAGCACTGCTGAAAAACCGGTCTCCAGTGGCAAAATCAGTCCCCACAGCTGTAGAACCGGCCCCCATCCTTCGAGCCTCCGGGGGAAACGCCTGAGGTCCGCTACGGCCAGTCTGGACCTGCACACCACCCCCACTAAGCCTTGAAATCCGACCAGGGGACACCCACACATGTGGGGCTCTTGACCACATCCAATATGCCCTATAATTGAATTATGGGTATGTTCGATCCTTGTGATGGTGTTAAATGTATTGATGGGATGACACTGTCTTCCATACTGTACAGTCATTGTTCATACAATAAATAAAGAAATACGATGGGGAACAAAAGATACTTTGTGCACTGCCACTGTGAACCCTTTGGTGGTCTGTATCGACATGACATGATACCTCCTGACAACGAATCACCAGTGATACGAGTGCAATCGACAACCACTTGTAGCCACAAAGAATCTTTGATTAGGTTTCTCGGGTTCAAGGAGGGTTTAATCAAGACTTGCCTCAAATAATCATTCTCAGGGATTTCCGCCTCTACAACTGCAGGTGAAAAATCAAAATAGACTTGATTGCAAACGTCGTCGGAAATGTCAAGAGGGGGAGAAATCCATTTGTACTCAATGCAAACAAGCCCTCCTTTTGCAGATCAACAAACCAATACATTGAGAAATGTCAACCAGGAGAATAGTCCAGACGCAATGACAGATCTCCGAATCCTTATCCAGTGTTGGTTTCAATATAGGACCAATCATCATATTCAGAGCTGACTCTATGAATAATACATCATGACATTGATATAAATGTAGATATCAATTTTCCAGGAATGTTATGAAAATACATTGAAAAAATTAAATGTATTTGAAAGTGAGTAGCGACAAAGAAATGTGTGTGTTTAAGAGCTGCAGTCCCCTTTCCAGTTTATCCATTATGTAGTTGTACACACACACATCCATTCTGGTACATTTTAAAAACTGTTACAAATCAACAATAATGTGCTTATCATAGAAAAGAATCAAACATATTTGTTGGAAATGAACATTGTAACTAAGTGAGAACTGTTTCTTTATGCTATTTATATAAACATAAAAGGGCTGTAAAAAACATGCTCTGACATATGCTTTTTAACTGATAACGCATTTTTTATTTCCAATTTGCTATGGCAGAGACTCTGTGTGCAGGTCCTGTGCTCAAGTACCGAGTGGACAGATATAAGAGGAAATAATTATATGCAGGAAATAATTATACAACCTGGTTTTAAAGCATAACGTGACTTGGAATTTATGTTTTCCTAGCAGCCTCTGCTGCAGGACATTTAATTTGTAACTTATGAGTGGAAAATGCAATCAAAATCAAAGTGGCAGCATATACGCAAGGCCACTGAATTATGAGATCGTGCAGCCTTGGTGTTTCTGTTTTCCACATAATTCTGGATGTATCGCATATTCCACATAATAAACTATCTGTTGAATATTTGCAGATACCAACAAAAAAAAAATCCTAGCTCAAGTCAATCAGTTTAAAGGTACTTTGGGAATCACCACCCTTGGTGCAGAGCAGTGGTTGACCCTTTGGAAAGGTGCGTAATGATCTTTCAGTCGCTGATTGCTGTGTTTACATCTTGACTGCTGTTGTGAGTTGCTGATTGCTATCTTCAGGTGTTGAACTGATACTAACGAGGTTACCCATTTTCTGATATCAATGTGTGTTAAAAAGACAAAAGAGTGAAATACTTCTGTCATAGAATGTGCCACATTAGGAAGTATAATTTGCCTTTTCATGCCATATAATTTAGTCAACATTGTTGCATTATTTAGTCTACCATTGACGCATAATTTCACGTGCCCTGCATACAGGTAGTCTCATTGAAATCACCAGTGGTGAAGAGAAATGTTTGTAATCAAAAACCCTTACAGCAGGTTTTAGATATGAAATACATGCCAGAGCTAAGTAGGTGTACAATCCAACGCCATATATTTTTTAGTTCAAGTTTAATTCACCTTTATTCGGTTTTGCATAAAACCATAACATTACCAATATAAGACCTTGCTCAAACAATCACATTCATCCTGACTAAGCAAACAGGTGGTGTAAATATATCGATTTCTGAGTCAGTCCTCCATTGATTTCCTACTTATCGCTGACGCTTCTAGAAATGAACACACACTAAGACATACATCCAAACTTCCTAAAAGCTGAAGATAAAATAGCTCATCTTTGCATTTTCTAAAATGGAGACATTTTAAAATTGACTTTAGATAAAGCACAAATGGACCACTATAATATTTACAAAACAACAGAAAGTGCAGCAAGGTTTTCTCCAATGAACTATCACACGGGCAGGCCGAGCTGCTCGTTCCCTGATTAAAAGTGCTTTCCCAAAAACTAAGAAGACGCCATACAGTAGCCGTCCTAAAAATGAATAAGAGATGCCTCCCACCAGAGGGGTAGAGATAGATAGATTACTGGCACCTCTGGCAGTCTAAGCAAAATCTACTCCCTGACTGTGCTTTTATTAGACTCAGAACATAATCTGTTAGAGTGGCGTAAATTGTGAAATATGGCCTTAACCATTTTCTTGTCAGATTTTGATAAAGTGCTTGTTGAGTGAAACATATCAGCAAGCCTAACTCACAAAACAGTTTGAGGAGTTATCCCCCACCAGTCTAAACACTGCATTGAACCATTAGATAGTAGACTGTGTATATGCCAAATAATCAGTCTCAGGAGCCAGCTATCCCCCGAGAGGCATGGACCAGTCATCCAACATGGCGGACCCCCTTTTGTCCAGTCTTTAGGATTTTGGAGGGTTTATGTTGTTTTGAGTTCATTTTGATTTTGGAAGACATTATAGAATGCACGCAAGGTCGCTCATTGGTTATGTAAACGTGCAGTTATAACGGTGGCTATTTTTATGTACTGTATGTATTTATTGCATTTGAACTTTTCTGGTCATTTGACCGGAATAAATTATTTTGATGATGATGAAAACAGTTTGCAGACATATCATAGCCAAGGCAAAGACTGGCCCCTATCACATTTAAGACACCCTTACCTACCGCCTGGGGAATGGTAAGAAGGTCCCCAGCCGGCCTGCTCAGTTTCAGCGTTGCAGAGGTAACCTGCGGCTGCCAAGAGCCTGATAAGTCGAAGACGACTCCATGATAACAAAAATTGTTGACGCTATGCAGGGAATGATTATTAATACACATCAACGTGAACCCTTTTTTGCTATGCCATTATGTGGGACTTTCCAAAGGTAGCAATTAAATTGATGTTACTCATAAAGGATACAAATGCCTCTACCACGGATCGCAAAGCTCTCGGAGTCCGAGCCAAGAGAACCGCGTTATCTGTGTAGAGCAGGGTTCTCCAACCTTTTCTGTACTGAGAGCTACTTATGTTCAATGAAACGCATTGAGAGCTACTAATGTTATTAGTGTTGTATAATCTCTATTTTTTTACATGTATTTTTTAATTCAACCAGCAAAAGCTTTCCAATTTAATAAGCTGGGCTGCACACAGGTGAGCTACTCAGAGGTAGCTAGAGACCTTCAGTAGCTTGCGAGCTACTGGTTGGAAACCCCTGGCGTAGAGTAACTCGGGGACCAAATCTTTCCCTTTTCTTGGCACATCCATGGTTACACTGGACAAATGTGAGCCCAAATTGTTTATATAAATATTAAACAACAGGGGTACCAAGATACATCCTTGGCGCACCCCTCTAGCAAGTGGAAAGGAGTCCGACGTTTCACCCGTAGATCCATATCTTATATTAGCAGTTAGATTCCCATGCAGAGTGTATAGAAAATTCGCCAGAGCGTGATCCGTTCCCCGATCCAACAGCATCAACCAACGTTTGGCACTATTCACACAGTTAAATGCTGTAGATAAATCCATAAAGGGCAGGTACAGTGGACAGTGCCTGGCTATAATGTATTTGTCAACAATCAGATGTAAGTACAGTCACTGTTCCACCGTACCTAGCCCTGAGCGAAAACCAAACTGAAAAGAGCACAAGCTATTATTTTGGTTTACCCAGTCTCTCATATGCCTAAAAGCCACCCTGCCCGCAATCTTAACAGTACTATCTAGTAAGGAAATCGGATGGTAGCACTTAGGCAAATTCCAGTCCCATCCTATATATTTTTTAGAATTGGATTGTACTCGCTTCAAACTCACTTTACACTTTTAAAGTCCCTGTTTTCCAGCAACCACTTCAAAGGTTTGGCCACAAAAATCCCTTCACTCTGCTATGAAGGGCAGTGCTTAATTTGAGCGGGTGGTTGTTCGTGGGGGACACTGGCATTTATTTTTGGGAACTGGCACTTATTTTTCTGCAACTGAAGGGAACGTACGGGACCTATCGGGCCTAATTTGAAAATTGGAGGCCACAGTGCAATTAAAGAAACAGGCACGTGTGGTAAAGCTTATTCAGGCTTACCGAACGGAGACGATAAAGTCCCTGGCCTATAGGAGAAGAATATCTGACATACACCTCCACCTCCACAGATACCTCCACAAGCATGATTCCATAATTGGTGATAAATAAGGATGACCATAGGATTACTTCGACAATTTAGCGAAGTTCCCTGATTTTAAAAGTTTGATCCACATCCTGTGAGGTGGGACGCATTGGATATTGCCCTTTTGAAAACCTATAGGAGTCTCTCTATTGGGATTGACTCCTGTTGAGAACCATTGGGAAAACTGTGAATTTGATCTCACGCTCATAAATTAGGGAATCTTCCAAAATATCTTGATGAGAGACATTCATTCTTTATTGTCCTGAAGAAGGTGGCTTGATCCTAAGTTATACCACCGAAACGCGTCAACGCTCTTATCTATGGTTAAATTTGAGGAACAATGTGTTGCATTTAAACAATGAAATAATGCAATTACCCTTTTTGGATTTCTTCAAATTAACCGTTTTTAATGACAATAGTATATGTCTAATACGCTGTCTTTCTTGAATTATTGTGATTGTTTTTTAATTGTTGGAAAAAATTCTGCATCATGGAGTGTTTTTAACTGTTTTTATGATTTTGTATTCATTTGTATGATCTAAAAAGCCTTAAGATACAATATTAAATTTTGAATAATTTTTAATGGTTTGGCCTTCCCTTTCAAGACGGGTGGGTAGTACCTGTGTATGCTTTAAGGTGTGTGAGTGAAACAGTTGAATATAAGTTCTCCAAGAGTCTTTTGTTTTTCTAAAAAACCTATTTTTCTGCATCAGATATTTACTTAGTGGAAGAGTGGGAAAACACTCCGGAAAGACGGAGGAAGAGAAAGATGCCAAAGCCCTCACAGAGAAAGAAAGCTGGAGCCTGAAAGAGTGAGAAAAAGAAGCAGGGAGAGCCTGGTAGGTAATTAAAGAAGCACAAGACTTTCAGCCTAGGTATTCGGCGCATCAAGAACTTCGGAGCACAGCTTTGGGCACCAGCACTCTTTCTTTTATAAATTAGGCACTGAAGGAGAAGGGCATGTTTGACTGATTAGAATCTGTAGCATATCACCTCATGCTAGAGTCCTTGGGCAGATACTGCCTCAGGAAGGAGAATTCCTTAGAAACTCTTGGGGCTGAACTGGAAGGAGCAGGGGTGGAGCTAGGAGACAGATGGGAGAGTTCTGCACAGCTAAAACAAAGATTCACCATTTTGTATTGCTAGTCTCTGGAACTCTGGGATATTCTCTATGCCACAAACTGCTTGCCCAGGAAGAGAAGTACATCATTTTGCTGCAAAACCATCAATGGGATGCCTGGGAATTGCATTAGATTTGGCTAGATTTGAGCACCAATGACTACCTGGGTTGTGATTTAAAATACTCTGTTTGGCCTACTCAAAGAAGAGCCTCTACCTACATATAAAAGGAGTGAATACTTCACTGCATGCTGCACTGACGCAATCCTCCCTTTCTGCCAGAGTTCATCGGGGAGATCTGTCTCCTGCTTTGGCTGTGCTTGTAGAACTTTGCTGTATGACCAGTGGTATCAGCCTCCAGGTTGCCCATGATCCAGCGTTTGAGGACAAACACATTTCTATCATCTGGACCCATCTGGACCCAATTTAATACCTACCAGTCCCTTTCACGCTGGGTTAGTTTGAACCAATCTTGCCAATTTGCTCATTTCTTATTTTATCCTCTTCCTTTCTCGATGAATCTTTGATAGTGGTTAGGGATTGCCCAATAATATCAGAATTCTAAAGAAATATCATCATACAGAAATAATCATTCAAAATAAACTAAATGACACTGATGAAGACAGACTCTATTTATAAGTCAAAATGTTTTATCTAAATATGTGAATTACTCATCAAGTACAATAGAGCTTGAATGATAGATCATCACACAAGAAACAGCAATGATAACAAAACTCGATTGTACATCTCAAATGTCAGCGCAATGAGGGAGTGGATAGGCAAAGAGACAAATGGATAAAGACATTTGTAAATAAGATTTATGCAAATTCAGAATATCATACTAACCGATCACGCAAAGTTCTAGAAATCAGGAAAGCTACCCTCTGGTCATGAGAGTAAGCTGGGCATCCCCAAAATGAATTGAGGTGCAAAGATCAAAGAGTCAGGATCAGCAGAACAACAGCCAGCCAATGAATTTAGGAAACAGCAACACAGCTCTCTCCTCTCGCAAAGTAGGAAACGCGCTCTAGCCCCCACCCTCTTTCTACTAATAGTTATATACTAAATTCACTAAAAATCCAACCCCTCATGTATCATCACACGTTGAAACCTCATATTTCATTGGCTAAAAACAGGGGGTGTCTAGTCACTCCAATCTCGATGTGCCTAACTTTTCAACAGTTCCTTTGTATTTGGCAGCGCACGTCATCAGCCCTTCAGCAGAGGAAATTATGATATTGTAGTTCCGCGGCTGGTACATTTCTCCATCTCGAAAATGTATCAATCTTGCAGTACAAGTGTCCACATACTCCACTCAGCAAGGAAGTTCCATTCATAATGTTCATTTGTTTCCTCTACACAACCTTGGCCATCCTCAAGAACTCACGAAGGACAAATTACATATTTCTTGAGGCCTTCTCTGCAGAGCAGTAAAATTCACTCTAGGATAAACAAATACAAGTATGAGTATCATTGTTATTTTATAAAACTCCACTATTAATAACTCTATGAATGCTTTGCTTATATTCTCCAATGCTCTGCACATTATTTTCAAACAGTTTGTGAAAAGAAACGTGCAGCTTTTAGCTGTTATTTTCTGCTTTAATCGTGTGCATTTCCCAGCACATGCTTGCGCAGATTTAATTTTTACCCTTTTTAGTTTTACGCTGTTAATTTTCACACCATTTTGTTAATAATTCATACAATGAGGAGTTCAATTTGAGCAGTTTTATTTCGCGAAAACCCTGCTCCATCAATCCCACCTTTGATGGCGACTTGAGCCATTATAAAAAAACAACCCAAAAATCTGCATGTTATACTACTTAGAAAGCAGTAGTCTTCTTCTATTTCAACATAACTCCATCTATATCCTTTACTATTTCATAGTAATTTCCTCTTCTGTCTTCCAATTCTATTTCTTCTCTTTTTCTTTTTCTTGCTCTACATTTAGTATCTAGTGTTTGTCTCTTGCACTTGCAACACTTATATATTAATACCAGCATTAATATCCCCGTAGCAATAGCAATTATTGGCGTTAGTATTTTTCCTAACAAGCTATTACCAAAAGTAGAAAACCAATTACCTACTGAGAAGAAACCCTTACCAAGTCCCTCCCAAGCACCGTCAACCTTCAGTTCAGTTAAGTCTTCCCGTAAATGTGTAATATTTGAAATATATCCCTCTAGGCTCTTACTTTTGTCAGGGATATATGTGCAGCACTGTTGAATTTTCAACATACTACAGACTTCGCCCTCTTTTGCCAATAATACATCAAGAGCAAGTCCATTTTGCAGGACCATAGATCTTATAGCCACCATTTCTGTATCAATCATTAAGAACCCACCAGCAGTGTCTGTTGATAAACGATCAACCACTGTGGACAATTTTCTTATTTTACGTGAATTTAAAATAACCCCAACTGAAGGTATCAATGCTCCAAAAATATCCCCCACAATCTCTGCAGCACTAATTCCCCTTTTATTTCATGTTAGTTTACCCTTCTTTTCATTGGTTCCATGACTTTTATCCAAATGGTAGACTTTGGGAAAGACAATTCCCATATAACAACACCCATACCAATGTGCAGGCAACCTATAATAGGCATTCTTACCACACACATAATATATTCCAGGGAAAACAGGATCCGTACCACCTCTTATTCCCCAACCTCCAGTAATTAGGAAAATATGATCACATTCACTAGAACCAATTAAATAATTGTTATAGTCTGTTTTCTGTCTTAGTAGACAAAGCTTTCCCCTATGATGCCAGTCCAGAGTCATTGCAGCATATGTCTCACCCTTTTTGTAATCACCTTCTCTAAAAGCCCAAGGAGGTATATGGGACTTTTGCTCAAAGCTTTCTTCTTAAAACTCTGTCTCTTATCTTCCACTAAATTTATAAATTCAATCTCCTCCTGACGCAAACTACAAGTTAAATTATTACGATGTGCATACACAGTATCTATCGTTTTGGTAGTATGAAAGAACTCACCAAAGTATTCAGCATTTTTCGAACTATTCACCTTAATCATATTCTTTCTAAGAGGAACTTCAGAAAATACTAAATCATAATTTGAATTGAAGTACTGCAGGCTTCCTTTTTCATAGAACAAACTTGTTAGTACACTACATGAAACTCCGTATGTTAAAGCAAGGTGAGGATAAGTCACCCCATCAGACACAGACGATGGTAATTGCATGCACACGTAACAATCTCTCGCATCCAGAGTATCCACGTACTCATACAATAATTTAGTAAAAATATTTAACGAAAAATCATTAATAGAGTTATCCTGGTGATATATATTATCACCTGTTCTTTTCTCAATATTAGTCTTTGGCTCCTCTTTAAAATGTCCCACATCTATTTTTTCACTCACCACATTATTAGTAATATTATTCTTAGTAGGATACATAAAAGAAGGCACAACAACAATTAGTGTTAACCAAACAAATATTAGTAGTAAAACACTTTTAAAGCAAGACTTAATACATCTACATTTTAAACTTTGGTTTTGATATCCAGTCTCTTGAAAATTTGCCTTTGCCATTTTCAAAAATAAAAAAAGAAAATTTTAACAAAAAGAAAACTAAAAAACTAAAAACTAGGAAAAAAAATAATGAAAAATGATGTGTAGTGTATCCGAGCACTTCTTAAGCCTTCTTGCTTCACCCCTCTCTCTCTCTTTTTTTTAATAGTATCTTCACAGCCTTTGGTTCAATTCCAGCTTAGTTTTCTGCACTCCTCAGAGTGATTTTTTCAATCTTCTGCACCCCAATGTTTGTCACAGTTCATTTAGGGTGGCTCATAACAGTTGTTGTGACATGACTTGGCAACAATCTTTTCTCCACACTGCTCTGTGTTTTCAACTGCTTCTGCCACCACATATGTCCATTCAGGTGCTGTATATTTCTTGTTTGGAACTCTTTCACTTTTTGTTCTCCGAATTGTATCTTCCTCAGAGTCACTTTGTTCTGTTTGGCTCGATACTATTATTGCATTTGGAACTTTTTTCATTCAGAGTGTATTTCAGTCTTTTTACTCCTTCTGGCCATATATCTCCTTTTCTTGCCCTTTTCACTTGCACAGAATCACCAGATTCAAGACTCAATTCAAAACTTCTCTTGTTTGCTTCTTTTCTTGTTTCCACTTGTTCCTGAATCAAATTTCCTTCTTCATTAGAATTGACAACAGTCTCACGAGACCCAGTAGCTGGTGCCCACTTTATTCGACTATGTTCAGACTCTTTTTGACTTTCAGCCTGATCTTGATCTCTTTAATTTGTTTCTGATCTTTCAATTGAGTTGGGACTCTTCTTGTGTGGTTTGCGTGGATCCAATTTGGTAAGCCACCACACTTCACTGCTGTCGTCGTCACCAATATCACTTGGTATGGCTCCTGCCAACGAGGCTCCAAACAAGACTTCCTTACATGTTTCTTCACAAGGATCCACTCTCCTGGGCTTAGGTCATGTGCTTGTTCTTGCTGTGTTGTGGTTGCAACCTCTCCAACCTGATGAAACACAGAACGCACCACATTAGCCAATCCTTTGCAATAATCGAGCACTAGATCATCAGTTGTATTCATTAGTTGATTTGCTGGAACTATGGGCTGTCTCATCGCTCTCCCCATAATCACTTCGTGGGATGATATCCTATCTTTTTATCAGGAATACTTCTCAAACTCATCAGAACTAAAGGTAAAGCATCTGGCCATTTTAGTGCTGTGGACGCACATACTTTTGAGAGTCTCGACTTAATAGTGCCATTAATTTGTTCGACCATGCCTGAACCTTCTGGTCGATAGGCACAATGTAATTTTTGCTCAATTTGCAATGCTGCACAAATCATCCGAATTATTTCATTATTAAAATGTGTTCCCCTATCTGTTTCTAAAGAGACTGGAAATCCAAACCTGGGTATTATCTCTCTTAGCAGCAATTTAGCAACAGTTAGACTATCATTTTGTCTTGTTGGATAAGCTTCTACCCAACGAGAGAACAGACAGACCACTACCAACACATATTTCAAACCATTACATGGAGGGAGTTCGATAAAGTCTGCCTGCAGTCTGGTAAATGAAACTGCTGCTTTTCCAATTTGTCCCCAACTGACAGCAGTTTTTCTCCCTGCATTTTGCTGCTGGCAAGTTATGCATCTCTGGCAAAGACTTTCTGCAATGACCCTGAAATTTGGATTGTACCATGTTTGCTTAAAAAGCCTAATCATTGCATCTCTTCCTACATGTGTTAAACCATGGTACATCCTTGCCATTTGCGACAGCAAGCTGTCTGGCATTATTTGCCTCCCATTTGTGTACACCCAGACTTCATCTTCCGCCCTACGCGAACAACCTGCTTTGATCCGAATTTCTTTCTCTTCCTCACTAGCTTCTTCCTGCAATCTCCGAATTTATTCTCATGTCTCCACAGAAGAAAACATTAGATGACAATTTGTATCAGATTTCTGCGTTTCTTTGTTAATTGAAATTTAATTTTGGGCACAAAAATGTGCAACTTGATCAGCGTATCTGTTACCATTCGTTATATAATCATTCCCAGATTTAATTGCAGAACATTTCACAATTCCAATTTCTTTGGGCAATTGTAGTGCATCTAGTAACTCCTTAACGTAGTTACAATTTCGAATTGGTGAACCAGATGATGTCAATAATCCACGTTGCAACCACAATTGTCCAAAATCGTGCACAACCCCAAAACCATATTGACTATCCGTGAATATGGTTATTCTCAAATGTTTGCCAATTATACATGCTCTGGTCAATGCGACCAATTCAGAAATTTGTGCGGCACTCACTCCTTTCAAGCATGAAGCTTCAAGGACCATGACCACTGTACACACATCAAATGAAACACGTAAAGTACCTTTATCATCTCTCAGGCAAGATCCATCCACAAACATCACACAATCAGATTCAGGCAATAGTGTCTCTCATAAATCAGGCCTTGGTTTTGTACACAATTCAGTCACATCCAAACAATCATGATCTGCTTCATCCACCACTTCTTCACAACTTGGACTTGGTAACAATGTAGCCGGATTCAAATTCGTGCATCTTGTCACAGTCACATTTTCCGCTCCCAGAATCACTTTTTCATATCTTGTCAACCGACTACTTGTAAGATGCTGTGTTCGTGTCAACAAGATCTCAACAGAATGTGGCACATACACTCTCAAAGAATGTCCCATCACAATCGATTCACTCTGTTCCAAACTCACACAAGTAGCAGCAACTGCTTTCAAACATCCTGGCAATGCTGCAGCCACTGAATCCAACGTGGCGGAAAAATATGCCACTGGACGCTGTGCTTATGCATGCGTTTGCTTTAGAACTAAAAGTGCACAACCATCTCTCTCACAGCAGAATAGTGCAACATCCTTGCTGTAGTCTGGCATTCCTAATGCAGGTGCTCGACAAAGGTTGTCTCGCAACTCTACAAATGCCCTCATGCATTCTTAATCCAGTTCAATTGGATATGTGTCAATCTTTGGAATGGCTTGGCTGTCAGTGAAAAGCTACTGATCCATTGTCTGCAGTATCCAACAATACCCAAGAACATTCAAACTTCTTTCTGTGTTCTGGGAGGATTCATTTGCAAGATCACAGTTATTCGATCTTGTGTCACTTTCCTGACTCCTTTCTCAATTTTGTGTCCCAAATATAAAACTTCTTTTTGACAAAATTGTAATTTAGCAGGTGACACTTTATGCCCACCTACTGCCAAATGGTTCAGTAGAGCAATTGTATCTGTCACATATGCTTCTCTCATCTTTGATGCAACAAGCAAGTCATCAATATATTGCACCAAAACTGAGTCTTCTGGCATTACCAATGACTCCAAACATTTTTTCTAAATCTGATTTACAATTGAGGGACTCTCTGTATACCCTTGAGGAACTCAGCACCATACCAAAACACGGTCTCCAAACCAGAATGCAAACAAATATTGGCTATCCGGATGCAAGGGTATCAAGAAAAATGCTCGGCACAAATCAATCACGGGAAACCACTCCGCATCACAAGGAATTTGGTAAAGAATCACTGCTGAGTTTGGCACTTTTGGGCAACAAGGTATCACTATCTTATTGATTTTCCTCAGGTCTTGAACTATCCTATACTTCCCACTCGGTTTCTTAATCCCCATAATAAGTAAATTACAAGGACTCTCTAGTATCTCTCTCAGAATGCCTTGTTCAGTCATTTGTTCAATTACAGGTGTTACTCCTGTAATGGTCTCAGGACTCATTTTGTATTGTGGCGTTTTTGGAAATTCTGTACCTTGTTTGACTGATATCTGAATAGGATCAACTTCTTTCATTAATCCAATGTCTTTTCCTGAAACATCTCACACATCAGTCATCACTGTGTCTCAACTCAACAGGCAATTCCTTCGCTCTAAATAAAGGATACAAATCATTCACTTCTGTCCCTTGCCTCGCCATCATCATTTTGAACGCAATATCTTCATCCGGCGTCTGAAATGCTATACCATCTGGTGTACAATAGATGGTGCTATTCATCTTGCATAACAAATCTCTACCTAGCAGGTTAACTGGACCCGTATCACTAACCACAAAACGATGCGAGTCTCTAAAATCTCCTATGTGTACTTTCATTGGTTTTGTCACTGGAGTTTTTATCAATTGATTTGAAACACCTACAACTTGGATAGTATCTCCAGAGAGGGGTAGGTTAGGGATTTCCACAGTTTTTACAGTGGAACGGGTAGCACCAGTGTCTACAAGGAATGTAATTACAACACCTTCTACTTCTCCATCTACAAAAGGACCACACTGATCTACCTCTAGAGATGCGCCAAGCACGCACTCCTCCTCCCCTCAGGCACCGTCATTGAGATGTATCTGAATCACTCTCCTGGCACTGCAACCAATATTGTGAAGCCATTTGCACATTTTGATTATTATTAACTCGCTCTGCTGTATGAAAGCCCATATTCACACTGTATCTTTGTACTTGAGCTTTCACATTATTTGGCATTGGGGCTTGTGGTATTTGTACCTGTATAACTACCTGTTGTAGCTGTATTTGATTTCTGTTTACCTCTGCTTGCATTTGCTGATTAAAATCCTGATTCATTCCATTATTTTCTAGAAAAACCTTACACTCGCGTCTCCAATGTCCCAACCTGTGGCACGCATGACAAGGACATTTCTTTTTCATCTCTTCTTTGTTACCTCAACCCCTACCTCTTCCTTGAGTAGAAACACCACCATTCATCATAACACCTCCCATGTTAGAAATCTGACCATTCTGAGTATTCTGATTCTGACCCTTTCCTTGAAAACCTGTTTGAGAATAATCCACGAAATTACCCCCTTTCTGTGCTGCTTTCATCTGTGCCCACATTAATTTCTCTTTCAACTTCTTATGTCTCGATTCAATATCATCACTACAATATTTCGCATACCGTAAGATTTTATCTACACTCTTGTTTTGCCAGCAAATCAAATGCTGTTGAATCATGTTACTAATCTCTGGTTTCAAACCAAACACAAACCTATACACAAAATGTCCCATATCTTTGTCAGTTATACTTTCAAAACCACTATACTGTTTAAATACCTGTAGAAGCCTCTCATAGTAAGCATGTACTGTCTCTTTCATCTCCTGAGTTGTTCTATCTATTTTTACCCAATCTGTCTCTTTTGGTGAAATCTTTCCCTTCAAGTAGGTAATTACTTGATTATATTTTTTCATCACTTCATCTGATGGTGCTCCAGTCTTTGCACCTCTGGGATATTCTTCTTTTGGCCAATCTACTGCAAATTTACACCCAGTCCATAAATCAGGTGGAACCACAATATCAAACCATCTAAATCTTTCAGCAAGACCTTTGAAACATTTACAAATCTCTCTACTTGTTTGTACCACTCAACTGGTTTTTCTCTTAATCTGGGAAACTCATTTGTAAAAGACAGTATATCCTGTCTTGACCATGGAACGTGAACATATCCACCTCCTGGTACCTCTCTCATTGGATATATCATTTCAGTTGTTGTTGTCATCTCAGTCCCTGTCTCTCTCACTGGAAACATAGACGATGCATCTTTATTTACAAGCATTTCTTCTTTCTTTTGAGCCTACCTGCCTTTCCAATGTTCCAATTCACCCCATCGTCTCAATGTATTAATCAACTCTTTAATTTGTAATCGCTTACCAGAAGCATTCAAACTCTCCAAGTCTTTATCACTAAAATCCAATCTATATGTCTTTTGCAAAGCCTTTGATTTCTCTGTATCTACTCCATAAATTTGTGCAACTTCTGCAAATCTCTCATGAAGACTCATGTAATATTTTTACACAAAAACAATAATTCTTCTTCCTGATATTTACTCAATCTCTCTGGACTAATTGTACCGAGAATCATTTCCTCCAAACCTGCTTTTAATCTGCTTACATCCATGCTCGTATCAACCTTATTAGACACCATCTCTCTAATCCATTCATCCAATTCTTCCGGAGATGGTCCTATTGAACCTCCTGAAGTTGGTGTAATTTCTCTCACATTTTGCACTAATCTTCTAGGTTCCATTTGTACATTACGCTTTGGGGTTTCTACTGATCTTTCTGAGATATCAATCAATGTTCCTGTCTCACTCACATCAGCACCACCATTAACCCTATTAGCTTTGACAGGTACTGTCCGAGTATGAACTTGGGAAATATTCCGACCCTCACTATACAATGGAACTATGGGACCAATTGTCACAGGATCTGATAAAGCTTCTGATTCAAATTTAATTGAGGAATCTTTTGTGTCAAATCATCCTTTACCTGACTCACTACATTTGTATTTCTCACTTGCGAAGACTGAGGAACTTCTACTTCAATAAATGGAGCATTCGGAGTAGTTCTTTCCTGCTTTTCCTGATATGGTGGAGGCTTGTTTAGTAATAACTCCTCAACAATTTCATTTGGATCTAGATCTTAACATTCTAGATGTTTCTTTTTCTATTTACACTTTCCTACAGCTTGATCCTCTACTACAACAACCGGATATAAACCTTCACCTGCTGCAATCACATCTCTTCTCCATCTTTTCATTTGGGCATCCCATTTTGCCTCTGAGTAACTACTCACAGTATTTCTGTATTTATTTGCAGACCTGTCTCTGTCTCTCTTATATGCCTCGTGCTCCCATTCCTCAAGCACTTCGTACTGCATAGGTCTAGGGTTTAATCTTAATTGATTCATTTGTTATCTCAGATTCTCTAAAATCCTCACATTAAAAGTACCATACTCTGGAAATGCCAAATTCCCATCTCCTTCTGTATATTTCACCCAATTCTCCAACCAGGTACACGTATGATATCCTCGTTCTAAAGATATAAAAGAAGCAGGCGCACCATCAGGCGGTATAGGAATTCCTTCTCTAATAGGTATAGACTCATCTTTTCTAAATAAGGTCTTCATCATTTTCAATAACTTCATTCTTTTTCTTTCGCTACACTAAAAACCCAAACAAAACAAGGAAAACTCTTCCGTAAATCCACAAACGCTATTCGTTCACACTGCCCAATACCAGCGAGGCTCACACCAACCAACCAATAACAACACAGCACCCTTCCGTGACGTTTCACACTAACTGACCAATGCCAGCGCGGCTCTCTGTGACGTCAGTATAACTCCTACAACTGACCCTCCCTTTTCAAAAATAATTGGCAGTGAATTATAAACTCTTCTTAAAGAAAACAAGATTAGAAACAACACAAAACAAACCTGCTGTGTCTGCCCCACTAAAGAAAAAGATAGATTCAATTATTCAAAGGATTCTTTCACTACTACCGGAATATCGACCAGCGTTACTCCACCCTCAATCAAGTGAAAATTCTCGGGACTTCTTCAGCTGCGCTTTTTAAAGGTATCCAAATAAATCTCCACTATACTAACTTCAGAGTTCCCTATGCAATATTAACAACCCATCTGTTGCTTAATATCACACCAGCAGACAACGCAATACTACTTAGTGTATGCCACACTAAACCTGCCCATTAGGCTAATATCATCCCCGGATCTTAGGACCCTTCTTTCTAAGGTCAACGACGGACCACAACATATAACAATAGTACGATATGTTAATAACCAAGATTATTAATTCTGACCTATTAAATTGCCAATTTAATCCATAAAACCATTAAGTCTGCTACCAAAAACTGATGAAGCGTTTAGGGACAAGCAAATTTCCATCATCTGGAACCAATTTAAAACCTACCAGTCCATTTCATGCTGGGTGAGTTTAAATCAATCTTGCCAATTTGCTCATTTCTTATTTTATCCTCTTCCTTTCTCGATGAATCTTTGATAGTGGTTAGATTTTGGCAAATGATATCAGAATTCTAAAGAAGTATCATCATAAAGAAATAATCATTCAAAATAAACTAAATGTCACTGACGAAGACAGACTCTGTTTATTAGTCAAAATATTTTATCTAAATATGTGAATTGCTCATCAAGTACAATACAGCTTGAATCATAGATCATCACACAAGAAACAGCAATGATAACAAAACTCGATTGTACATCTCAAATGTCAGCGCAATGAGGGAGTGGATAGGCAAAGAGACAAATGGATAAAGACATTTGTAAATAAGATTTATGCAAATTCAGAATATCATACTAACCGATCACACAAAGTTCTAGAAATCAGGAAAGCTACCCTCTGGTCATGAGAGTAAGCTGGGCATCCCCAAAATGAATTGAGGTGCAAAGATCAAAGAGTCAGGATCAGCAGAACAACAGCCAGCCAATGAATTTAGGAAACAGCAACACAGCTCTCTCCTCTCGCAAAGTAGGAAACGCGCTCTAGCCCCCACCCTCTTTCTACTAATAGTTATATACTAAATTCACTAAAAATCCAACCCCTCATGTATCATCACACGTTGAAACCTCATATTTCATTGGCTAAAAACAGGGGGTGTCTAGTCACTCCAATCTCGATGTGCCTAACTTTTCAACAGTTCCTTTGTATTTGGCAGCGCACGTCATCAGCCCTTCAGCAGAGGAAATTATGATATCGTAGTTCCGCGGCTGGTACATTTCTCCATTTATTTATTTTTTGTGTGAAATCCATATAACAAAAAGTTTTTTTTTATCCATAAATACATCCATAAAATACATTAAATATGTCAAAAAATGATACAAAATTATTAAATAGCACCAATTTGCCGAAAGGGAGTAGATCCTAAATCAATACAGATAGATAATATAGACATTTAAGCCAGTATTCAGGAGAAAATATAAAGCGTAATATCTTAAAACAGCATCCACTGCCTATCATTAATACAAACAAAACAATTGATTGAACCTAAGGTACTTATCCGCGAGTATGTGCAAAATACTAAATATAAATTCGTCCTATATTCAATGATATAGCTAGGTTACAGAAAAATATCAAATGTCATATAATAGATTAAAACACTGGTATACATTGGAGTCAAACATACTGGGAATACCCCCCAATCGATGAGCTGAGTTTTGAGATCTTAATCAAAATAGTCTGCCCACACCCTCTCAATCTTCTTAAGTCCACCAATTCGCAATGTATAGGCCCGTTCACTTTTTTTACTTGCTTCATTTTTCGGACCCATTCATAACTAGATGGAATAAGAACTGATCGCCATCTCTGAAGCAGAAGTGATCTGGCAACAGCCATTGCGATATATAATAATTTGATCAGTTTGTCTGAAAGAAGAAGGTCCGGGTCATAGCCAAGTACTATTAGCCAGGTATTCATACCTATTAAAATTCCACATTCGAGTTTCAGATAGTGAAAAATGTCATTCCAGAACCTCTGAATCAAAGGGCATTGTAATATAATATGTAACCAGTTAGCTGAAGGATGGTTAAGGCAACGAAAGCACTGCGCTGATTGGTTAGAATAAATTTTAGATAGAAAAAGTGGAGTTCTATAAAGTAGCCATTTACTAAAAACAACATCCTTCGCCAATTAGCTCCCCTTAACGTACTAAAATTGAGATTATTAACTGCCGACCACATACTTGCTGTGATTTCCATCTCCTCATGTTTTGCCCATTTCGTTATGGCCTTCCCTCCATATCAGAACCCTTAATTGAGGCTAAACACTTTTTCCATTTCCCGGGTTTCTTAAAAACCATATCTTCTAAAAGATCATGTACTAAGCTTTTCACTGCGATGATCTGTACCAAGTCAAGTTTACTCAAGAACTTACTAAAAATATTGTATGACCCAAGAAGAAGGAAGTCATTTGGAATTAAAAAAGACATCTCAACTAGGTTCAACCATTTGTCATTCCTTAAAAAATCTGAAATTTTCCCGAATCCAGCCTTGGCCCATTTTTGTGTAATTACTGATGATTCTCTAATCCCAGATAGTAAAATAGGGCCAGATAACGGAGTTGCGGAGTTAATTACGGGGATAGAATATCTTCTATAAAAGGCCTGGCGTTTATGGAAAAACCACTGTATGCACTTATACCGTACTAATTTAGGAGATTTAACAATTGTTAATGGGCAGTGGATCTGATTTTCTTTACAAATTAAGTTCATAAAATAATTAATAAAAAGACCTGATTGTAATTCCGGCTTAAATCTAGACATATATTGTGCAAAATATGCAAAATAGTAATCCCTCAAATTTGGGAGAGCTAATACGCCATTTTCCAGCTCCTCATATAAAGTGCTAAGTGCAATTCGGGGGGGCCTTCTTTCCCCACAGAAAAGATGTAAACATAGACTCTATTTTAGTGAAAAATGAGCTCATTAGAGCACAGGGAATCGCCGAAAAAAGAAAATTAAATAGCGGTAGAACAGACATTTTTATCAATGCAGCCCTGCCCAATATGGTTAATGGAAGAGAGTTCCATCGAGAGAATAAATCCTGGATTTTTCGTAAAAGTGGGGCGAAATTGAAATCATATAAATCAGAAATTTGCGCCGAAAAATAAACGCCAAGGTATCTTTTCGGTTTTGTATTTATGCAGGAAAGGATATCGAGACGTAAATCCGTAAGTGCTCCGCCACACTGTATAATTTCTTTTTTTTATTTATTTTGTATCCACCAAGGGACTCAAAATGCTCGAAGATCTCAAAGGTTTTTGCTTGGACTTCCTTCTCAGGCTTTATAATGAGCATAATATCGTCGGTGTATAATTTCAGTTTTGCCATAGTTGGTAGTGGAGGGCGGATATCCGTACTATTCCTTATGGCAATCGCCAATGGCTCAATGAAAAAGGCAAATAATACCGGGGACAATGGACATCCCTGTCTAGTCCCCCGCTCAACCTTAACTTGGCCTACCCCCATGGTGTTGATGATTATGTTGGCTTCCGCGTTTAAGTATCATTTTTGAACCAACCCCGTAATTTTAGGAGGAATTCCAAAATTTGCCAGAATATAAAATAAGGTTTCCCAAACAACTAGGTCAAATGCCTTTTCAGCATCTAAAAGGAGGACTAGAGCTGGTATCTTCCGAGTCTCAAAGTAGTCGAGTGTTTCCGCTAAATAGTGCGTATTAGTGTCGAGCTGCCTTCCCGCAATAAAACCATTTTGGTCAGGGTGAATCAAATGCGAAGCTATTCGATTAAAACGGTTAGCTAAGAGTTTAGTAATTATTTTGTAGTCAGAATTTAAAAGGGTGATGGGACGATAAGAATTGGGATCTTTACTATCCTTACCTTTTTTTTAAAAACTGACTATATTCCCATTTCTAAATGACAATGGTATCACCCCACCCTCTAAAATTGAGTTGGCCAACAATAAAAGATAATCCGAGATGGTGCTGGAAAAGATTTTAAAAAATTCTGCCGGGAGGCGGTCTGGGCCACAAGCTTTGCCATGGGGAGATTTTTAATGACACCTTCCAGCTCATCTTTTGTAAAAGGACTCGCCATGCTCAATTTCTCGGCATCTGAAAGTACAGGCAATTCATGTCTCTGAAGAAAGTCTCTCAAGGATGTCTTATCAATGGACTGTTGTTGGCCATATATGTTCCTGTAATGCTGTAACATTATATCCCCTATTGCAGCCGGGTCGTCAGTGTGGGAAGCAGTTATCGGACATTTCAATGCAGTAATCTGGTTAGTTACGGCCTGCTCCTTTGCCTGCCACGCAAGGAACCTACCAGTGTAATTGCTCTCTTCGTAGATTTTTTGCCTGTGGTGCTGATAAAAAGATTCACTTTTAAGATAATATTTTTCACTGAGATCCCGTTTAGTTTGATCAAACTGCCGTTGGTTAAAAACTGAGGGACTACTGAG
The DNA here is from genome assembly GCA_963921515.1 of Calotriton arnoldi. Classification (NCBI taxonomy): domain Eukaryota; kingdom Metazoa; phylum Chordata; class Amphibia; order Caudata; family Salamandridae; genus Calotriton; species Calotriton arnoldi. The sequence continues at coordinate 174,540 of CAWUFW010015702.1, forward strand.
AAATGTGTCAAAAGACCTTTGCACTTTCTGCTCTAAGGATCGTTTTTCTTCCTTAGCTTTCCTAAGATTATCTGCATCCTTTCCGATAGCGAGTCCCCCTATAAATGTCTTAAATGAGTCCCAGACCACGTGCAAAGGTGCAGAGCCATAGTTTCGCTCAAAACATTCTTTGATCTCGGTTTTAATAAAAGACACCCAGTTCTCCTCTGATAAATATTGTCTATTTAGCATCCATCTTTTAGGGGCCATAGTGCCTTTACCCAACTCTAACTCAAGAATCACCATTGCATGGTCTGAGAATCCATTCTGGAGGAATCTCTGCTGGCTAAAAATCAATCTCCTAGAAATAAGAAAAAAATCGATGTGTGACGAGGTACGAAATCTACCTGATGAACAAGTATAGGCGATCTTAGTTGGGAATACTGCCCTCCAGGGATCCAATATATCCAAAGTCAAGCCATAATTTTGTAAAACTCTTAATGTTTTAGGTTTTAACTGTTTTTTGGACAAGGCAGAGGAGTCAATTTTGGGATTCATAAGAAAATTAAAATCCCCCCCTAAGATCAATTCACCAGGTACTTGAATTAAAGATTGAAAAAAATCCTCATATGGCATTGGGTTGTCCTCAACTGGGGCATATATACTGGCAAAAGTTAGAAGTCTCCCCTAGGTTACAGGTGGCCCAACACCACCTTCCACTCTGATCTTTTATAAAATTGACAACTTCGACTTGAAGTTTTTTACTAAGGAAAATCGCCGTGCCCCGATGAGATGCCGAAGATGCCGAGAATCCCCTATAAGCTGCCCAGGATCTAAACATTGGGAAATCTAATAGTTTCCCTGCTGGTATACGAGTCTCTTGTATTAAAATGGCCGCTGGATTTTCTGTCTTAATCCAAGCCTCGATGGCCCGCATTTTCTTTTTATTATTGAGGCCGTTAACGTTAAATGAGACTACTTTCAAAATTTCTTTTTTAGCCATTCGCAGCAGGTAAGGTAAATAAAAATGTACTGAAAAACTGAAATAATGAATCTAACAAAATATGAGTCTATAAATTCCCAATGGATGTATATGTGTATGGATTTTAAAAAATGGATTTCGTTTTTCCCCATGCTCCCTTTTCCACCCCTGTGACCCCACCCGACCCCAGAAGCCACCATGAGCTGACCGCCGTCCCTGCTCACATCTGACAAACTTCCCCCCTTAACTGGCACTATGACTTGGTGCCTAGTGCGACCGGTTCCCCTACCCCCCCCTTACTAAAAAAAAAAAAAAAGGGAAGGAAAATAAAATAAAGAACACCGAAGAGGACGAAGAGAAAACGAAGAGACACAATACAGGTCCAAAAAAGCAATCAATAACAGACCGTCTACAAGTGTCTGCAGATATGTACTAGCTGCAGGAAGGAACAGCAAAAGAACAAGTCGATAATACAGCATTGATGACATTTGTTCACTCACTTTGTATATACATGTCAAGAAAGAAAAAGAAAAAAAACCCATAGGCTATAGATGGCAACCTGCCTAAAAAATAGGCTTTAAAGAGAGGACTAGTACCAGGATAAGAGACCAAACCTAGGGGCCCATTAGGATGTCGGGCGGAAGCACTACCGCCGTGCTGGCGGATGCAAAAACCACCAGTCACCGCCTGCACGCAGCAGTCCACACGCCCGCCCGATTACGATGCGAAAAGTCAGCCAAACACCGCCGGCAAGCCAGCGACACCGTCCGCCATCAAAGTGCGCCCGTACACGTAGCGGCGCAGCACAATTGACACACACCGTCCGACGAAACACGTACCGCCCGGCGTACAAATTACGATGCCGCACACAAACTGAACCCACGGCTAAGAGACACCGTACGTCAAACCGAAGCGGTAACACGAACGCCGAGCACGGACACCGAAGAAGCGGCACCCCCGTGCATGAATCCAGCACTGCAGGCCCTCCCTATGCTCTATCTGATGCACCACCAAGGACGCAACGTACCGCGAAGACGCAGGTAGGCACACATACAACAAGTGCACGCAAACAGCGCACACAGTGCAAGGGCGGAAAAGCGGACAACCCCCACCCCCGCGTGTACACGACACATCTACCATAGCACCCACATATGACACACAGGCCAAATTGTAACATCTCGTAACACATGTGTACACACCACCTGGGACTAGGAACCAACCACCCCGTCACGGCCCCAAAGCGGCGATGACGCTGCCACACATGCGCACAACGCAGAGGCCAACCGCAGCGCCATGCATGCGTCGCACACAGACACAGGGACACAACCAAGCAGCACACACACCAGCCCCACCCCGAACGCACATGACACGTGACAGGCCTGCCACAGACATGTCCCCAACGCCCAATTCACGGACAACACCCAACGTCACACAACCGACGCACACATGTCAGTGAAGTCACGCAACAGCAGGACACACCCCAGTGCAACAAACATGGCGAAGCACACAGCGGCGGCAACACCAACTAGGAGAAGCAGGGCCCCTTCGGGAAGAGGAACGCCAGTACCACACTGAAACACCCATACCACCCTGCACATATGAACAAGACATACAAAACGGAACACCAAAGAGCCCGGGGACCGACAACAGGTGGCCCAAGAATAACACTCACACACAAGGCCCAACGCAGAGCGGAAAGGCAGCCTGCCGCCCACACAAGGGAGAGCAGACAGCACTGAATGACCTTCCATTCCAACTCCGAAACCACAGCCCTACGAAAGAAGCCGGTGAATACAGCCATTGTCCAATAAAAGACCAACACAGGCATGCAGAGGAGACCGACCACAGGGCAGATAGCGCATATCACAGAAGAACACAACGGACGGGAAAGAATAAAGAAAACACTCCCCCATGTCGGCCCCATGCAAGTTAATTGGAAGGAGTCACACATCACTGACCTTGAACTGTCTGAGAAGCATGTGGGATGAGGGCCCGTGTCCTCCGCACAAGCCAACAGAACACAAGTCCTGTCTCCCTACGACTACACAGAGCTCACAGCAACCTCGGAGCGTGCACATTGCAGACTGCACACACAGCCGGAGCACGCCACCACAACGCACCGCTGCAAAATGGCAACCGCAACACACCTACCCAACTACGCCGGACAGGTCAAGCTGTACAAAACCAACCTGATACATATATTGGGATGCGAACTCCTGTCCCTGCTGAACGTAAGTTACCGACTGACTTACCGCATCACATTGTTCAGCTGCGTCATACCCGTCTTCTACTGTCGGAGGTGTCCCTACCAGCATCCCGTGGAGATGTGTCTCTCCAACCCGGCATGTCTAAAGGCGGACCTGCTAGCACTATTCCTCCCTCTGGACGCACACGACAGGGCCTGCTCTGCCTATGGGGGCATGGCGTATGTGGCCAACATCGCACCCGCACTGAAATGGGACCACTGTGCCTCCACACGACGGATCATCGAGCACAGCTACATCGAATGTCACCCAGCATGCCCCATCATGGTCCTCCAAGGGACAACTTACGAACAACACCTTGACAGCCACCATCCGCTACATTGGCTGGCAAACATAAACACCACCAATGACATGGAAGCCCTGCTGGACGGCATCGCATACCTGACAACCTGTAAATTCGTCGGACCCCAACGCAGGTTCCCCGATTGACCTATGATGTCCAACCCCGCACCCATGCTTAGCTTCCGCACGGACTGGCCAGTCACCACCACAACAGCCATACCAAACGACCGGCAACAATTACCACACCATCAACGACATCGCCATGACATCGGATATGACCGGGACATGCACACTGTTCCCCATCACATCCAGGAACACCGCATGCATCGTGGGAGGCAGTGGCATGGGGTCTGTGTATCGCACCCACATGGACGGAACTGCACGAACAACCAGGACACGACATGGATCCAGCGCCCATGGACACACACACCGCTCAGTGGACATGAATAGGTCGCCTGGAGTCTGTGGGTGCTGCACCCCTCCCACCCCCGCCCCGGAAATCCCATACCAGGACCTTTGCACGGACGACAAGTGCAAACAACAACAACACGACCCCAGTGACTGTGACATGTCCAGTAACCACCACATTGCAACAACAAGTGGCACGCCGCTGCATGCACGCAAGCACATGCCCTGATGTCATCTCACATGCATGCGTGCATGAGGAACAACCGCAGCAAACCTGTCACATGGAACTGAGATGGACTGTGCCCATGATGCCAAGCGGTCTGGTAGGCTACTTGTATACCGTCTGTGTCAAAGTCCGCAGCTCCGCAGCTATACGTAAATGTACATTAGCACAGCCTTGGCCAAGTAGATGTAACTCTGAAGCCCACATCCCACATGCAACAGCCACTCACATGTAACCCCACACCCTATCCCATTTGTAATCATGCTCAGTATATCCTCAACATGTATTCCGCTGCCAGTAGTGTCCACTATACTGCATCACAGAGGACAGAAGACTCAATATAATGTTTGAAACCAAAACTGTCTCCGCTGACTCATTTCACAAGTACGAATGAGAGAGGATGAGAGTATGTGAAGTACACGGCAGTCGTGACATGACCATGTAGTCCACTGGTATTGGATGTCAACGCAAATGAGTAGCACTACTGTGGAAGACACACATGTGTCGTGTGAAGTCGTATGGACGCAGTGCTCAGGTGGGTGGGTGCGACGGGTAGATGCGCACATGCCAAGTTGGAGCACGCCGTGTTGGGAGGGGTCATGAACAGTACACCACCGCTTCCCTGGGCATTGTGAGAGGACACCTGTCAGGGGGAAGTGAACACGTGTGTGCACAGCAGCCGGGCACACGAACAATGCGGAACCAGGCGCACACGTCAGCCCACCCTCCGTGGACTAGCTGGATCCTGTTGTGCGCCCGCCATGCCTCTTGACAAGGCACACACAGCCCCAGTCGACCAGGTGTAACCCCAACATAGTCAATCCGCACAGGCGATACAGGGCACGGGATGGCAGTGGAGCATGGTGTGTGAGAGGTCTCCTCGCGCTCCTCCTGGTCATATCACGCAGGCAATAGAACCTCAACGTGTAGCATGGCACAAGTCAAATGGAAGTGTAGGGGGACGCACCTCAGCACGAGCAGCACTGACGTCACGGGAGGTGGCTCGCACCATCCCATCCATTGCCCATTATACCAACCACGCCACATGCCATTGCGACTAAGTGCAAGCGCGTGCGCCACCACCCCGAGCCCTCCCCAGAGAGGCCAAAGAGTGAATGTGTGGGCCATCAGTCACAGACGGACGCGGCCTGGCCGCAAGGGCAGCCACTGCCACTGGGTGTCGCAGGTGGCGGATCCGGAAGGCGAAGACTGTGATGCATAGTCCATGCAGGCCGGGTCTCCATTTGGGGCACCACGCAGGTGGACGGCGTCCCGCCACACATCATACCCTGAGACAGCCCACTCGTGCAACTGGACCCACACATACACTCCTTGCCCTCTCTGGTGCGAGCTTGGGGCTGCCTGTGCAAGCGCTAGCCTCGCAGGTGCACATGCATATTGGGGGAGCGAGGGGAGGACATGAGGGCTGGGGCGAAGATGACTGTATCACTGTCAGTGAGTACAAGGGATGACCCAGATGTGGAAAGGAAGAGACGTGTCCCGTGTGTACTGCAACTAGTCGCCAATCCAACTACCCCCCATGTCCGGAATGTAAGCCCGCACCTAGGCCCGCCCATCCGCCACATCGAATATACCACCAGCACAACAACCTTCCCATTCGAAACACTGACTGGGGGTGGCGACCAGTGAACAAACATGTGTAGCCTACCCACGCGTACATGTGGGCCCTCCATGATCCATGTCACCTGCGGCAAAGTCATGACATGTGCAATGAGGGAAGTGAGGTGAGCTGTCCGCCCCACGCACAGAAGGTGCATCAGCTCCACAGACCCAGCAGCGAGTCCAGCAGGGGTCACATGTGCAGGGGCAGCTGTGCCTGGTGTGAAGGCACATGCACATGGACAGCACATCGACCAATGTGTAGTCTGCCCACATCTACAGTCCATCATCATGCGGACATAGGAATTGTACACAGGGCAACACATCTTAGTGGGTGCACCCACCGTGACCAACAATGCGCAATCATCGACGTACCCGCCCTGTGCATGGCCCCCCACCCAACGGAGGCACATCCAGTGCCACCATCCCACACACACAAGCCTTCCACGGAACATGCTGTGTCCAATGGTCAGTACAGAGTCAGCGCCCATCTGGTGGATCCTGAACAGGAGACACATGCACACACATGATAGCTCCCACTATGTACGTCTGCCACCTGGCACGTGCAATGTAACCTCTCACCTGTGACGTGTGACTGCAAGCACACAGCCGTCTTGGCATGGGGCTGTCAATGTGGACACCTGTCAATGTTTCGGGAGGTGTGATCCGTACAGTGCTGTACATAGGGTGCAGTGCTGACACCTACTACTGTCTCATATCCCCTCATGCCACAGGTCCCACTTGTTTTGGCCGCTCAGCCTGTGCCCACATCGTCGTCGTCGTGTGCCATACTCATCCAGCCTCGGAAGCAGTGCCATGCTCAGCAGACATTCATGTTGCCGTGGCGTTGCCGCTTGACGAATATGCAGTCAGTCCCCATCAGCACGCCCCGCAAGTCATTGGGGCCTAGATCCCCATGTGCATGACCATGGCAGTGGTTTGCATCACTAGCCATTGCCATTGGTGGGAGACCTGTGTAAGTGTATTGTGGCCGTGCCGTCCCTGCTTGACAGCTGGGCTGTGACTCATGTGCTTGCTCAGTCATGTCAGTGATGTGAATGCGAAATTGCCATGTGTTGTGTTGCTCTGACATGTGTCCACTGCCATCTTCCCTAGGCGGAGACCGAACATTGACCGCCCATACCAATTGCTGGCGGACATGGAGGATACTGAGGTCATAAGGAAGTTTCGGCTGGACAGGCCAACCCTGCATCGACTGTGTGCCATGTTGGAACCCCATCTCCGTCCCCGCAGGGTGTATCCGACAGCATTCACCCCCACGGCTAAGGTGATGGCCGCCATGCATTTCTTCGCCACTGGGTCATTCCAGCACACAGTGGGCAGTGGAGGAGGGATGTCCCAGCCCATGTTCAGCAAGGTGCTGAGGGATGTACTGGCAGCCATGATGCTGTACCGAAACAGGTACATCAGATTCCCCAGGGCTCGTGAATTGGCGGCAGTGAAGGGTGCATTCTATGCCCTTGGCAGGATCCCACACGTCGTTGGTGCCATTGATTGCACACATGATGGCCTTGTTCCACCACAGGCCACTGAGCACCTGTACCGCAACAGGAAGCACACGCACTCCCTGAATGTGCAAGTGGTGTGCCTTGCGGACATGGTGATAACCCACGTGTGTGCAAAGTTCCCAGGCTCGGCCCATGACGCACACGTAATGCGCAACAGCATCTTGCCACGACTGATGTCCAATCTGCAACAGGATCGTGGCTGTATTGTCGGTGAGTATGTGGAGTGGTGTAGCGTGCTGGTTGTGCGATGCTGTCCCCTGTCCAGTTGGAATAGCAACGGTTCTCTGTGTCCCTCACACCCAGGTGACTCTGCGTACCCGAATGGGGCATGGCTGCTCAGTCCATTGAGGAATCCTCGCACCCCAGCAGACGATCGCTACAATGAGGCACATGGGAGGACCAGACGTGTGGTCGAGCGTACCTTTGGCCTCCTCAAGTCCAGGTTCAGGTGCCTGGACCGCACCGGGGGTGCGCTGGCGTACTCCCCACAGAAGGTGTGCCAGATAGTGGTGGCGTGCTGCATGCTGCACAATCTGGCCATTCGGAAGCAGATCCCCCTCATTGTGGATGACGGAGATCAACCAGGGCCCCAGCCCGCAGACCAGGACAGCTCGAGTGAGGAGGACAGCGGAGAGGAGGAAGCTGGGAATGTGCGCCAGCAGCTCATCGCCCGCTACTTCACTTAACGGTGAGTGTCCATGTACGACGGCTGATGTGTCTGTATTTGTGCAGGTGTGTGTGTGCTGTGTCAGGGTGGCCTTTTGTTCACTGCGTGCTGTGTGTCAACGCTCCATGCCCAGGTTAGTATGCCACTGATGGTGGCTGTGGCATTGTGCCCTATTGCTCTGTGCGATGTGTGTACATTGCTTGTAGTTGTTGACATGTACTGTGTGATGGGTGTGTGACACACTCATTGAATGTGCTCCTGTTCTGTCTCCCACCCCTAGGTCCCTACAGGCCCTCCGGTTCCATTGCCATGCCACGCATCAGGTGCCGTTCCGCTCAAGGTGGCCGTTGTATTCCGTACAATTAAAACACAGGGCACAGACAGCAGTTTGTGGAAGAGGTGCATTTATTTCAAACTGTGACATGTGATTGTGTGTAAGGTGATGACAAAAGTGGTGCGTGCAGTGACAATGAGCTGTCGGTCATGGCTGCGTGATGCTCAGGGTGTACCCACTGGTTCTATGTCCATAGTCCAACACACACATGCCATCCAGATGGCTGTGTGGAGTGGGATCGTAGTCCAAGTCAATGCAGTGGGTGGTCAAGGAAGGCTGGCTGGCTGCCTCACTTGCGTCTGGAGCGTGCGAAGTCCTCCCGGGAGATCTGTTTCCACTTCGGACGGCCCCTTCCACGTTTGCGAGGGGGTGCCTGCTTGCGACCTGCTGGTGGTTGAGGTGTGCTCACTGGCTGTGGACGCAGGGGAACTGGACACTGCTGCTCGACCCTGCGCCCCGGCAGGTGGTGGCGGAGGGGAGCTGCTGTCCCTGGCTGTGACCTCACCGCCACCACCAGCTGGCCCATGAGGTCCACGAGTTGGCCCATACGGGCGTCCATGGACCTCAGCACCCCCAGCACCTCACGCGTGTCTGTAGCTGACCTGGCCCATTGTCCTTGGGCCTCTTCATAGGCCCCAAGGACTCTGGCCATTTGAGGCAGGGCATGGCTCCCAGGGGAGGCTGGCGTTTCCCTGACCCTGCTCCTCCTACCAGTCCTGCTGCCACCGGCCTGCCCACTAGCCACATTGCTCACCACGGTCCTCACCCTGGCTCCCAGGGTGGATCCAGTCGTCCGGGCCACCACCTGCGCTGGGGCTGGGGCCAGCGAAGACGTGGTGGCGGTTGCGGCAGTGGTAGTGGCCGCAATGACCATGGGTGTGGCCGCAATGACCATGGGTGTGGCCGCAATGCCCGTGGGTGTGGCCGCAATGACCGTGGGTGTGGCCGCAACGACAGTGGCAGCAGGGGGCTGGGAATGTTCAGCAGCCCTGGATGATGGGTTGGTGGGTAGGAGGGGTCCTGGGGAGCGGCTGGGCCCTGCCACACTAGATGGGCCTGCTTGGTGGTCCGTGTCCGAAGAGGAGGACAGATCCTCCACATCCGTGTGTCCTCGTTGGGGGCTTGTAGGCTGGCTGTGCTGGCTGCTGTCTCCATCCCCAGCATCCAGCAGTTCGTCACCTGTGGAGAGAATGAGATTTGTTATTGTGTTGCACCTGGCGAAGTCTGTATTGGTTGTCTGACATTCTCCGTTCGTGCACTCTCGTGCACGTGTGTCCCGGAGGCGGGTGTGTGGCTGTACAATCTGTTGTTGTGTGTGCTTGGCAATGGGACTGTGTGCTGTGCACATGTGGCATGGGACGGATTGGCTATGCCGATGGGTGTGTTGCTGTGCTCCTACTTATTGTGACTCTGGTGTATGCGGGCTCCAGGCCCATCCTGGGTCTGGTTTGTACTTTGCTTTTGGGGTGCATATGGAACGCATTTGGCAACATGGGGGTCATGCCCCAGGAACGCATTTGGGATGGAATATGCTTTTGGGGTGCAAATGGAACGCTTAGGAACGCATATGGCAACATGGGGGTCATGCCCCAGAAACGCATTTGGGATGGAATATGCTTTTGGGCTACATGCTGTGAGCCATGGGTGCCGAACGTGACATGTGTTGTGGCAGCATGACAGTGCATGGTCTGAGGTGTGTGCATGCCTGACATACCCTGCATATTTGCTGTCTGTTGTGATTACTGGACATGGCATTGGACGCATCGTTATGAGTGTGTGATGGTTGTGTGCCACCCGACGTATTGCAGTTGTCCCATCTCCTTGGTGTGCGTGCTGCCCTGTGCCATGTGCATCACTGCAGTGCTCGGGGGGTGTGGCCCATGTTGTGTGTTGTTGCTCACAGTGTGGCGTGCGCTTCATTGACTTCTGGCACATGGTTGGTCATGGGCATGTATCTTAGCGTGACTGCTGTATGTGTGGCAGCTGTGCGGATGACATGCCTTTCATGAGACTGGGGCTGACGGATGGGATGGATGGTATGTTGTATGTGCATGGTGTGTCTGTGTGTTTGATGGGTTCAGTGGTGTTCGTGTGCATTTATGTTGTTCCGCTCTGTTGCGTCTAGTGTTGTTTGTCTTACATAGGCGTAGTTGTGGGGTGTGTGGTTGACAGGCAGTAGGGGCTACATGGACAGGACTTCAATGGTGTTTCGGTTGTGTGTGATGGGTTGCACAGTGGCTGCCGTGTGGTACTATATTCAGTGTGGCTTGTGCATGCAGACGTGGCTCCTTGGGTGTTGCTGTGTCTGTGATGGGTCATGTGGGGTGTGAGTCTGTGGTTCATGTCCGTGTGCACATTGTTCACTTGTTCGTGACAGTGGGCGGTGCTGCGTGTTCGTCTGCTACGTAACATGTCCCATGTGTTGGTCGTGTTACGGTCCTCATGCCTCCAGTAATCCAGCCCTGTCCAGTTTCCCACCTGCAGGTTGTTCGTGTGTGCACTGTACTGGATGCCACATGGTTCTAAGCGGGGGTGCTCCATGTTGCAGGTCTGTGGGGGTGGGGGCGGTGTTGTGGGTCGTGGTGATGGCTGGACACCCACTGACACCGATTGTTGTGGACCGTGATGTCTACCTTTCGGCTGTCGGTGTGCACTGCGGTGGCTGACACGTGGGTGTGGGGTGTGGGGGATGCTCCTCCTTGCTGTGCTGTGGGACTAGGGGCCTGGTGTGTGTTGTACTTGAGCTGTCCACCCTCCCACCCACTGCACTTTGTGTTCCTGCCACTTACCTGTTACTTGTCGGTTAGTGCAGCTATGGCGGACACATGGGTGTGGTGGGTGCTCGTTGTGGCGCTTCTGGCATACTTGGGGACCTGTTGGTGGTTACGTGGCTGGCTGAGTGTACACATGCCCCCACGTATCTTACAGTTGTTAGGTTTGGGCTGTGTGTGGTGGTGTCTGTTGCATGTGTGTGTGATGTGTTGTGTATTGTGTGCTGGACATGGGGGTGTTTGTCCCTGGGAGCTGTGGCATGGTGGTAGTGCATGTGAGTACATAGCGGTGTGCTGGTATACATTAGTTTGTACTTACCAGCCTCCACTCCCCCTGCTAATCCGGCGAGGATCTCCGGATGTATAATGACTCGCACCTTCTCCTCCCACGCTTTGAAGGTCTTGAAGAGCGCGGGATTCCCTCCGCCAGTGACGGCAGCCAGCTCTCTGTTCTTGCTCTCCTTCTTCTTGACCAGGCTCTTGACGTCATTCCACCGTTTGTTGATTTCAACTCTGTTCCTGGGCAGGGTCCCGACTGCATTGACCTGGTCTACGATCCGGTTCCACATTCTGTTTCTGGTGGCTAGTGGTGTGTGCTGGACCAGGTTCCCATAGATTTGTGGGTGCACCTTGATAATCTCGTCGACCATGACCGTCAGCTCAATGGGCGTGAACTTGGGCATTCTTTGTGGTGCCATGGTGTTTGTGGTGCTGGTGCGGTGTGTGTTGTGTAATGTGCAGGGGGTTTGTGGTGCCGGGTGTTTGGTGGTGGTGGTGGTTGTGATGTGTGCGTTTCTGTGGTGTGCTGCTGTCCTTGCTGTGTCACTGTGTCCTCTCCTCTCCTCTCTAGTTTGCAATGTTGCAAGGGGTTGTGGTCTGTGGGAGTGCTGCTTTTGTACTTACCTATGTGGGTGTGTACTCATGGTCTGTTGTTTTCAGGTGTGTTGTGTCTGGTGTTCTGGCCTTTGTATTTTTTGTTTGTCCAGGGGGGGGTGTTTTCGGGATGTGTACTGTGCTTGTGTATTTGTGCGTGCCTTGCTGTGTGGACTTGTTGGCCATGTTGTGTGCGATTGTTTTTGTCAGCGGATGGTTTCTGTGCAGGGACGTGGGCGCCATGGCTTCTGCCGTGTCAATTCTCATCGGCGTTGTTTGCGCTGGCGGGCGGTATATTTGTGGTTTACCCGCGCTCATGGCGGTGCGATCGTAATTTCACGTGCGGTGTGTCGGCCGTGAGGGCGGGCGGTTTTGTGTTGTCGTGCGTGTTTCCGTCCGTGGCGGGCGGTATCTTGTGTGGTTTTTCCGCCGATGGCGGTTTTCGGTTTGTGTATTCGTAATGGCGTGGTCGGTGTTCAGACGGTGTGTGCGGGCGGATTTTTGCCGCTTTCATGCCTGGCGGATTTTTCCACGCCTGGTATCGTAATGGGCCTTCAAGTGATCGAACATATTTTGGAGAACATTTGGGGAACATTTAAAGAACATTTCAAAAAGCATTTATGAACATTTGTAAATTAGCATGGCATTCGTGCTATGTCATATGTTAACACTAAAGGGTTCAAAGGCCCTTAGGATTTCCCCGACGAGATTTGTTGCAGTAATTCCTGTGCTTCCGGGACATTACAAAACACGTGAAATCTTCCTTTGACTAACACTTTTAACTTGCTCTGTTGGGCAATCATTGCCTGTGCCCCCTGTTCTTTGAATAAATGTAACATTTTTACGAACTCTTTCCGCCTTTTGGCTGCGGAAGCCGACATGTCCGGGAAGATACGACAAAGTGGAACCTCTGTCGAGGTAAATTGTCGCTGTTTAATAGCCTTAGTTAAGATTTGTTCCTTGACACTATAATCCCCATAATTGACCAACATAGTCCGTGGAAATTTAGCATTGGGAGGGAGATGGGCTGGCACCCGATGTGCTCGCATAAGAGTAAGATCACCATTAAACTCTGGGAGGACATTCTTTTTAATAAATGAATTAACCCATTGTATAGTCTGCTGGCCCTCAAGGCCCTCCGGAATACCCAGAATGCGGAGATTGGAACGTCTAGAGTGATTCTCTAAATCCTCGAGTTTATACTCCAATGCTGCTCTCTGGCTCTGAAAGGCGGTGACTTTGTTGCTCATAATTAAGACTTGATCCTCCAACTGCGAGATCCTGGTTTCTGCCTCGAGAAGCCGGTACCTTCTTCGATTTTAGTTAAGCGAGCATGGATTACGGCGATCTCAGCAGATTGGGAGGCTTTCAGTTCTCGAATCTCCTCCAGAATCAAGTTGAGGAGGCTCTTGGCGTCCCATTGCATGGAAAAGGATCTGGTTTCATGGGAGGGGTTGTCTTGAGTTGATTGATTGTCTTGAGTTGATTCTAGCCTTTCCTCACACTGCGAGGCCTGTGGGTCAGAGGGCATAGAGACTACTGAGATAGTCGGGACAGTAACTACATGAGCAGATGTAGCCATTGAAGAACCCCCCCCCTCCAAAGAAGAAGGCATAGACTCTCCTGGGATATTCAGGACTGCGTCCATAGGAGTAAATAGATCCGATGAAGAAGAAGAACCCCCCCCCCCAGAAGAAGGCACCAGCAGAGAAGGGGATGGCGGGGGAGAATGGCGGTCATCCACAGGATCTCCAAGACTCCCGTTTTTGCACAAATCCATAGAGTTGTCGATCAGAGGGGGCTCATTCCCTGCCACCTCCTGATCTGCAGATGACAAGCCAGGCTTAGCTCTGAAAAATAAAGGATACTTTTTAAGGTCCTTGGCTACTCTGGCTGAATCGAGCAGCTTCGGTGTCTTTGGTTTGATCGAATCCGATGAAATAGAGGTGCCTGCCCTAGGAGAGGGAAGAGAGGCAATAGAGCAAGGACTGGCGCTCGAATCAAGATCAAAAGAGGCACCACCAGTATGATTTTGTTTAGCGGCCTCAGAGCTTGCCATTTCAGCAGTATCGGTATTCACGTCAAGATCTTTCCTGAGAGCCGCCGCGCGGTTTGCCCGGGCAGCAGCCTGACCAACTCGTTTTTTCACCCTTTGGCCCAGGCTTGGGGAGTCGGAGAGGGCAGTTATTGTTCCTTTAGCTCCCTTATTGAGATTTCGCATAATGTAATTATAATGCTAATCCCTTAACGAAAGAACCAAAGTCACTGCTTGGGACCTCCCCAGCGACCCTCAGCCAAGTGACGTAGGGAGCTACCAAACACCGGTGGTAAGGAAAATATATGCACTTACCCCCTCTTGGCGAGAAACCTGGTGGTCCCAGTGGCAAAAAAAAAAAAAAAGGAGTAGAAGACTACAACTCCCAGGAATCCCTGCGCTAGGACTGCATGAAGTAACCAGGAAACAGTCAGGCTCGTGGAGTATGGAGTATGGAGTATGCAGGTTAGCCGGTGAACTGCCTCAGGAAAATATGCTGATGAAATGGTGTCTGCAAGTTGAACACCAGTCTGTTGAAGGCCCACTAGGCAGAGTGGGCAGACTTGTTACATCCGGGGTCCTTTCAAAGGAAAAAAGGAAAAAAAGGAAAAAGGGGCCCGCCAGTGCATTCCAATGCTCGCACTGCCTCGCACTGCCTCAGATCTGTGGAGCTCCTGTTACGTCGCGCTCGCGAAATTGCGTAACTCAGCGGAGCTCAGCGGCTCGGCTGCATCCAGCGGATCGGTTCAGTTCTCTCCCGTTCCTCCCGCATCTGACGTCAGCTCCTCATTTCGGAAAAGGAAGGGGAGGTGTGGTCTACGGCGCTCTCAGCCGGTCGTCATCTCCAACCAGAGAGAAATAGAGCTTGAATCATAGATCATCACACAAGAAACAGCAATGATAACAAAACTCGATTGTACATCTCAAATGTCAGCGCAATGAGAGAGTGGATAGGCGAAGAGACAAAAGGATAAAGACATTTGCAAATAAGATTTATGCAAATTCAGAATATCATACTAATCGATCACGCAAAGTTCAAGAAATCAGGAAAGCTACCCTCTGGCCATGAGAGTAAGCTGGGCATCCCCAAAAAGAATTGAGGTGCAAAGATCAAAGAGTCAGGATCAGCAGAACAACAGCCAGCCAATTAATATAGGAAACAGCAACACAGCGCTCTCCTCTCGCAAAGTAGGAAACGCGCTCTAGCCCCCACCCTCTTTCTACTAATAGTTATACTCTAAATTCACTAAAGATCCAACCCCTCATGTATCATCACACATAGAAACCTTATATTTCATTGGCTAAAAACAGGGCGTGTCTAGTCACTCCACTCTCGATGTGCCTAACTTTTCAACAGTTCCTTTGTATTTGGCAGCTCACGTCATCAGCCCTTCAGCAGAGGAAATTATGATATTGTAGTTCCGCTGCTTGTACATTTCTCCATCTCGAAAATGTATCAATCTTGCAGTACAAGTGCCCACATACTCCGCTCAGCAAGGAAGTTCCATTCATAATGTTAATTTGTTTCCTCTACACAACCTTGGCCATCCTCAAGAACTCACGAAGGACAAATTACATATTTCTCCTTTCTACATTCTAATAAGCAAATTAAACCTAAAAAGACTTTTGAGGCCTTCTCTGCAGAGCAGTAAAATGCGCTCTAGGAAAAACAAATACAAGTATGAGTATCATTGTTATTTTATAAAACTCCACTAATAAACAGTCTATGGGGCATATTATCAACAGCCAGCAATAATTATCGCTAAGCGCGCTTAGCGCGAATTTAATTATTGCCGGTTATCGCTGGATTGCATCGCCGAGATAGCGCGTTATTATCAACGCTTATCTCCAATGCGATAAAAAATCCAGCGATAGCGGCGAAATGTGTGAATATCGCTGGAAATCCAGCGATAAAACCACAGCGATAGGGAAATCCTTGATAATAGGGCAGGGTGGACTTATCCTGACAATCCACCTCCCATAGGATAATATAGCTAAGTCAGTTTTAAATCAGGCGTTCAGATACCAGCGATAATCGCGGTTAGCGCTACTTTTATTATCGCTACGAGGGTTCGCGACCGGATTGATAATAGGGGGAAGTTGTGTTAGCGACAGTTTTCATGTTATTTTAGTAAGGAACGCCTACTTTGCATGTCATTAGCGATAAATATCGCTGACATGCAAAGCGGCAGGATAACCGGCAGCTATCTCAAGGAAACAAGCACTAACGCATGTTAGCGAGTCCTTGGTGATAATGCGATAGAAATATCGCCGCATTTCCGGCGATATGTGCCAGAAAAGCGGCGATACTTTCCTTGATAATATGCCCCAATGAATACTTTGCTTATATTCTCTAACGCTCTGCACATTATTTTCAAACAGTTTGTGAAAAGAAACTTGCGGCTTTTGGCTGTTATTTTCTGCATTAATCGTGTGCATTTGCGGCCTACACTAACTTTCCCAGCATGCGCTTGCGCAGTTTTAATTTTGACCCCTTTTTAGTTTTACGCTGTTAATTTTCACACCATTTTGTTAATAATTCACACAATGAGGAGTTCAATCCGAGCAGGTTTTATTTCGCAAATACCCTGCTCCATCACCCATAAGGCTAAAGAGCGAAAAGACCCTGCCAGACAAGCCTTTTTGCTCCATGGGACTTCCTTCCTTCCTGAGGCTGAAGGGTGCAAATGACCCTGAAACAGAGGAAACTGCTTGCTATGTGGTTGTAGTCTGGCTCACAAGGCGGAAAATTATATTTTTGTGGACCTAGAAGCTGAATTGTGGGAAATCTGTACAATTGAAAGAATATGACGTGCACCAGGTGTCCATTCGGAAGATTTACAGACTTTACTTTTAAGGTAGGTGAAGGTGAAAGAACTTTGCACATCGATGACAATCATTCACAGATGGAAAACATTCACTAAAGGTAAGATCTTTTCACTATAGCCAACAAGGTACCTCCCACTCAAGACATGCTCCTTCTAGAAATGTTTCTAAGACATTTGTATTCTGCATAAAGATCGGGTGTGATTTCTCCCTCTGCCAGCCCAGAAGACCTGCCAGAGATCGAACGTCACTGCTCTCGTGACAAAAAAGAGAACCTCAGAACATTCTAAGCCTTGCTCGGTGAAGCACACCAACACAATAAGGAAACATAAAAATAAGAATGTACACGTACATTACAACAACATTTTTCGTTCCTGTAGAGTTTCTAAGTCTGAAGGGAAAACCTTTCAGCAGGACCGACTATCAGCTGCTATCCAGTCACAGGTTGAGCATGGAGGGTGCTTTGGTCTTGGTCAAGTGCATGAAGGACACTGTGCAACAATATCATGGTTTGCATTTCCCTTAAGATAACAATGAACTCCTTTTCCCATCCTTTATTGTGGGTTTTATTTCATCCCTACATCAGACTTTGTACTTTTGTGACATTTCCTATTTTATTATTGTCTTTACATTTTTTTAGACAGGCTGTATTGTTTGTTATTCTACCTTTTGCGCAAATTTCATGTGCATTTTTACAGAGGAATGTTTTGCTCTTTGAACCAAGCTAGAAAAAGCCAGGAATGTCTCACAGAAATCAGTTTACCTTTGGAGGTCAGACGGTTGGGGCTTGTGAGATTTATGTCACAGGCTCACATCAAGACTATGGAGCTCATTACGATGTGGGTGGGTCCGATACCGACGGCTCGTCAGTGTTGGAACCACTGACATCTGCCCCTGCGGTCCGTCCGCCACATTACGGTGCGGTGGGCGGAGGCATCAGGCAGAGTGACCGTCCGCGGTGCTTCCGACAGGCTCAAGGAGTCCATAAGTACATCGGAGGGTCAGTAATCCCTACAATAAGGGCGGTGTCTGCTCAGGCACCACTTTAGGGATTACAATGTCCCTTTCTGTCTGCCCTTTCATGGTGGTTCACCCCCCCATGAAAAGGCAGGCGGAAAGTGACTTTGGGGGCCCCTAGCAGGGCCCCCTTCTCCCCTGGCCCTCCGCTGTGGGGCCTGGGGGCCATGATTCAGGCACCGCATGGTGCCTGCCACATGGTGCCTGCCACACGGTTTTTAAAGTGTTTATTTTCTTTTGGGGCACGTGCTGCAGTCCGCAGCACACGCCGCAATAGAAAATATACATATTGCGACCGCCGTGAAGGCGGTTGCAATGTAATCAGGGCAGAGGGACCGCCGACTTCTAGTTGGGCGGTCCTGCTTCTGCCACGGTGCCGGTCGGACAACAGTCCGACTGGCATCGTAATCAGGCCCTTTGACCTTACTCCCAAATTCAAACACTCAGATTCCCTACTGTGGTCACTTCACTACGCTAACTTTGAGAGTTAAAAAATGACTCCTCATTGATGCCTTTCTATAATTAAGTCGATTTCAAGCTTTTAGGAGATTCAAAAAATTCTCAGGCTTGTGTACGCAAATCTTTGATAAGGTATGTGAATAGCTACAGACCTAAAACAGTGTTGGTGTTCAACCCAAACTAATAATCACCCCTTGATCCATAATTGGATGCACCTATGTTCTCGCCCCCTAACCCTAAACTTACCACTATGGAAGACCCACCACACTAGGGGGCCGATTCCGATGTCGGACGGACTCAGGTCCATCCGACATCGTCCAGGAGCCGTAACCGACCGACCTGCTGTCGTCGGTTACGGCCCTGCAAGTACGATGCGACCGAACCCTGTTCGGTCGCACCTCATATACTTCACAATGGGAGCATGCATTCCGAGCGGAATGCATGCTTGCATTGTGAAAAGCAGGGGTGCAGTTCATCCCTGCACCCTGTGGCCGGCACCCCAAGGTGCCTGCCACCGGGTGCAGGGATCAACAGAGGGGCACCATAGGTGCCCCCAGGCCGCCATTCGGTGGCCTCGCACCCATGGGGGCCCTACTGGGGGCCCCAAAGACAGTTACCGACTGCCTTTTCGTGCCGGAAAGACCGGCACGAAAAGGCAGTGAACTACTGCCATCGTACTCCCTCGGTCGTGAAGAGGCGGCCGGGGGAGTACTGAAGGATTTCCGGACGGCGGACGGGCTCTCCGAGCCCGTCGTAAGCCATCCGGAAATCCCAGTTGGATTCCTTTCCGACCGAGCCCATCGGAATGGCTCGGTCAGAAAGGAATCCGACCGGCACGTTCCGATTCGGTCGGAAGGGCTCCGACCATCGTTCGGTGCCCTTCCGGCCGAAATCGGAATCGGCCCCTCAGTGTGAATATCTATAGATCTTGACAATGTGAATATGGGTCTGCTATTTGCTTCGCAGGTAAGGCCTTCTTTTTTATATGTAAGATGATCTTAAATGTCCAAAAGTGTTTCAGTCAGGCACAAAATCACTATATATGAGTGCAGGACTGCAGTGTGTTCATAGTGCTATCAATTAACATATCTATAGATTAATATTAAGGGATGCATCCACACTTTTTTTAAAGAAGCCTTTTGTATGGGGCAATTCCTCCAACCAAATGTTCATGCATTTGTAGCTGCTTCTGTAATACCAAAGGGAACTAAATATAATCTTAATCATTTGTAAGTAAGGCATTATGTTCAAAATCACCCACAATACATTTTGAAAGAAGTACATTTCAAATGACTAACAGTTGAACATGGAACAATTGAGAAACCAGAAAGTATTAAATCCCCCTGGGTACACTCCTTATCTCAGTATTCACTCTCCACATTCATACCAAGTAGGGAGAGAAATTGAGGTCTTTGAAAGGGGTAGAGATAGGTATCCAGGAAATTTTAGAAAGTACCTTTCGTGAATCTAATATTCTTTCTCAGGATCATTTAAATGCTTCAAATTTATTGAGTGAGGACCTCTGTATTACCATTAAGCCCACCGATAAGGTGGAGGGGTGGTTATATTTGATACCTTTGACTATGATGCTTGAGTAATAAAGTTGCTATCAGTTAAGGAACATTTGTCAAAGGGTGTCTCAAGGTAGTTTGGATGGATTAAGAATGGAATCCTTTAAATTAGTAGAGAAGGCAAAAGACAATAATTGGATCTGTGAGGGTGAGTATAGGTGTTGTTGCAGGGTGTTCCAGTAATTCCCACTATGTATGGATTACCTAAGATTCACAAAGATGTAATGGATCCCCATTTTAGACCTTTTGTTTCCTGCTTGGGTTCATTGATGGCACCAATGAGTAAATATGTGGACTTCCTTTTAAAACTATTAGTAAGTCTACAAAGTTCTTACATCAAGGACTTGGCACATATGATCTCTAAGGTGATACAATAAATTTAATTTGAGATGTCTTGGTTGAATTTGATCCTCGAAGAGTGAGTATTGAATTTTTAGTTTGGTGTGTGACCATGATTCTGAAGAATAACATTTTCTTTTTTAAAGACGATTTGTATGGAGAGGTGTGGTGCAGCGGCCAGGGCAGCTGACTTCGGAGCACGGGGCTCACGGTTCGATCCCCGGTTCCGGTGGCAGCTCAGCTCAGCACCATGTGACTCTGGGCAATAGCTCACTTAATTTCCACGACGGCCCCCAGCGCCTTGAGACCCGTAAGGGTGAGTAGTTCGCGCTTTACAAATACGGATTTATTTACAATTGAAAGTAACGCGAATGGGAGCCACATGTGCTCCTAGTTTAGCATGTCTACCTTGCTGAAGGGTGTGAGCGAGCTTTGGTCAGAAGTGTCAGGTGTGGGGGCCTGTGAAAAAAAGCATGTTTACAACAAAGAGTCTCAATTTTTTGAAAATGTGAAACATTGGTCCCACTTCATAGATGATATTTTCTTTATTTGGAGAGGACCAAATGACCAACTGGATGAATATATCTAAATCTCGGTGATGATAATCTCAAAATTACAGTTACATAAAGCATATACAAATGTGACTTCCTTGCTATTTAGATTAAGGACATTTTAGGATATTTAGAAGATGAATTATTCAGTAAACCAACTGACAAAAACATATTACTCCATTATTTTAGTTACCACCCAAAGAGTCAAAAGGACAACATTCTTTTTGGGCAATTCCTGCGACTTCGGAGAAATTGTACCTCTATTGAGGATTATAAAAGGCATTGTGAGTTTTTGAAAAATACATTGAAGGATAGAGGTTATCCTAAAAAATAAGAAAGCATTCATACAAGTGAGCTAGATGCTATGACAGGGAAAGTATGTTTCAACAGAATAATGGACAGAGGATTAATGAGAGAATTGTGTTAGTGAGCAACTTCTCAGCAGTACGTTAGAGGATTAAAAATGTAATTAATAGACATTGGAATATCTTGAATAGTGAAGATAGGGCAAAGGTGGAGAAACCATTGTTTGCTTTTTGTAGGAATAGAAATTTTAGGAACAAGTTGGTTCATACATATATAGAGAAATGAACCCAAACACTAGTAAATCTGAATAAAGAAAGGATTTCTGATAATTATAGATGTGGAGGGAGTAATGTATGCAGACAGCGTGTAAGGGATGTCAAGGTATCTTGTCTGGGAGTGGTGCATGAATTGCCTGGGTAAAAACATGCTATATTTGATTATCTGTCAATGTGGCTTTGGTTATGTTGGGGAAACCAGCCGTGAATTACGAGTCAGAACTAATGAACATAGGTCTGCCATCAGAACAAGGAAGGCAAAAGCTCTTCTAGTGGACCATTTCCTGGAAAAAGAATATGGGAAAAGTGAGTTCTGTTGGTTTATTTTAGAAAAAAGTGACAGCAAGGAAGAGAGGAGGTAATGTTGACAAAGTAAGAAAATTTAGAGAGCAGGTATTCATGTCAAAATGTAATACCTTTAGGTGTGGACTAAACAGCAGAGAAGATTGGGAACGTGTAATTCTTGGGTAAGATCAGTTAAATGATTTTTACATATATTAAGTATTTACTTAAGAAAAATAGGGGATAAGATATAGACCCGATCCCACTGGTGTCTGAGAGGTGATATGTGGAAATAGATTTATTTACACTCCCCAGGGGATCCAATAGGTAGGGCTGAATTAGAAAGGTTTATGATGTGGTTATGTTTCAACTCATTGGGTACTATTGATTAGAGGTGCAAACTTGTGATTTGCCCATACGGGGTATGGAGTGATTCTGGAGTTGGATGAATCCGGGAGGGTATTGCTCAACAAGAACACAAGGGTGTAATATTATAAGACTAGACTACGAAACCCCTCCAAAACGGCCCCAGTGTTTGACAGGCTGTGATTATATTTGTGGGCAGGAGAGGCACAACATAGCATGGGATCTTTGCAGCACTAGTGAGAAGTTAGATGGTAGCTTTGAGGGCAAAGATGTAGACTGCTGTGGGTGCTGTAGTTTTTATTTGGGTTTTATTGTTTATTTGGAGGTTAATTGCACTATTGGTGGGTTACTGAGTTACCCCTTGTGCACAGATCGAGAGACAGAAGAGGAAATGTTAAGTGAATATAACTGATTTAAAGATGGCGCCTCAAGAATATGTTAGTGTTTACCAGCGCCAGTGCGAGGTTACGCTAGACGTGCATTACATACCTTGGAAATAGTTATATGATTGGAGGATGAACTGATTATATTCCGTTTTTATTAATATTTAGCAAATGATAAAAGAGAAAATACTGGACGAGAAAGTGAACAGCTGTCATTTAAAGATGGAGCCAAAAAAAATTCCCTGGGTTTGTTTTGATCATATGTGGTAGGTCACATGACACACAGCAGCCGAGGTGCGAGGACAATCCCAGGTGTTTCAGATTAAGAGCATATAAATACTGAGATGATCACAGCATTTGGCATTTCGTTTTTTTGAGGCTGGTCACTGATGAATGGTTGAAGGATAGAGCCTAATGCTAAAGGTTAGTGCGATTACAGATCATGGGTTGTTGAATATTAGCATAACAGTAACCCAGGATTTGACGTCGAGGATTTTAGTCATGGGAGGTGATGTGCTTTTCTCCTATATTGGGAAATTAAGGTTATATTTTTGCCTTAGGTGAATTTTAAATAATTTATTGAGGAGTTTTGAACTCATGGAAGGAGATGTATATATATTTTTTTCTCTCACAGAGGGCTTAGAGGGATATAATTTAACCTTTGGCTATATTTAATAATAACCAATTGGGAAATGCAATATGTTACACGCTCGTGGGTATAAATTAGATTGAGGAATTTAATATATGATTCCTCCCTCCCCTTTAGATTGATTAAAGGTGTCATATTGGAATACGTTTAAGTGCTCCTCTCAAGGTTGGTGAGAGCAGGATGATTATTTATAGATACAGTTTGTTTGGGAGGTTGTTCGCAAGCACAAATTTGGTGCCATAATTAGTTTTAATGCAAATCATGTTGCCCTTTCAGGAGAAAAGGAAATTATATTGTGAAGTAGTCCCATCAGTGATAGATCGATCATTTTACCTTTGGTTACAATAAGTAGGATGTATTTATTGGAACACTCATATATCCTGATACAGAGCATCATCCTGACATATTGAGGTGAGATGTTTTAAAGGTTTGGGACTGGCTAGATGCCTGACTGAAATATCATAATATAGTCAACTATCCCCCTTTTTCTTTAAGTATAGGTGACTATATAAAAATTGCACTAACATGGAGGGAAACAGATGATCGCCCATATATACCCTGTTGAGGAGCATGTGAGGGGCAGAGGATTATAAAGGATTGATGATAACATCACCAGTTGGTGGGTGTTCATAACCGATAATAATTGAGGATAAAAATGAGAATGAGTAAATGTCAATCTTGGGAGGTGTGGTGTTTATTTGGATAAGTGACTAAATTATACTTGATTAAGTGAAGATGATTTGTTGTGTGAAGTTGTGCATGTAAAATTTTAGATGTGTAAAATACTTTTATTGTGTTTAAAATGGAAACAAATTAAAGCCATGTATATTTTTTCTTAATCTTCAGTGGTATATGGTTGTGTTAGTGTAGGTTTGGTGTGTATGTGGAGTGTGAATATTGAGACAAGGAGTGTACCCAAGGGGAATTTAATACTTTCTGGTTTGTGGAACCCTGTCCCCTTGGTGTGAGGGGTCTCTCTCAATTTTTAGTACTGGAAAAATTGAAACTGCCTATCATGAAAGGGTGAGGGTCAGTTTGTTTTACTTCGCATTCAGGGGGCTATCGGGGGCTCTTTTATTTATGTAGACCAAGGTTGCGTTGTGCACGAAATTTGAGGATTTTAGGGTTTTCATAATTACGATTCTGTGGTAGAGTTGTCATGGTATCTTTGTATGAGAGGCATGTACATTGGTACTTATGGCTTATTTTATGATTTCACATTCTTGCGTTATTACATGTTTCAAATAATCCAACATCACAAAGATAAGAAAATGGCTTAATGAGACCATAACATAATGAGAGCCTCCACACTCCTATCTCCAGTGGTAGTTACTCTGTTAATGTAACCTTCTTCAAACCAATCAATACATTCCAATGTACCATACCAAAGAAAAATGGTTAATCCATCAAGCACAGAGATGTGATGGGACGATGCCACAGAAACTCCAATGTATATAACTAAACAGAAAGAATAGTGCTATACAGACAGGGGTGTTATATATTTTGGCCTTATTCCCTCACTGACTTTGCACTCCATCTCTCTTTATAACCTTCCTTAACCCTAACCTTACTCATTCTTCTTCCCACAGCACACTGCTGCCTTCTTCACACCTCTTATTTGTGTGCTGACTTAACCCTCTGCGTTTTCCATATCTTGCCATCCGTGGTCTTCTCCACTTTGTTCTGCTTTTCCTTACCTTAATTGGGAGAAGAAAATTTAATTTCTCCTCTGCGCACACTATTTCATAAATTTATTTTAACCTGAATCTCCTATTTCAAACTCTGAAGTACATTTTTCATCTGTTTTGTCTTTGAAACCACTGCACTATTTTTCTTAATTTACTTTCATCCAACTCCATTCTCTTACATCTCACCAAACACCTTTGCCATAATACTCTCACATCTCTCTAGAAGGTATCTTTGCCCCGTTATCCATCAGCGACATGGTAGGCTAACGGAATACAATACAATGCAAAACTTTAGAATACTTACTGTTGTTACCTTTCTCGCCACTTTACATTCTGACCACTTAGAAAATTGATCCTGTAGCACTCCAAAATATTGAGGCTGCTTTAACTGTCACCATAACCTTCTAGATACCACTCATTACATTATAGCAATAAGATTCCAGTAAAGGCAAGCATTGGCAAAGCCAATATTTCTGTTGTTGGCTTTTTAGGGAAGCTGCCCCCAGCAATCTAAAAACAAACAATGCCTAAAGGCAAAAATATTTTTTGTTGCCATCAAAATTCATTCATTAACATAGTAGTCCCTACCACTGAAAGGTACGACTTTATGTGTTGATGTGCTACTTATGAAAAAGTGCAAAAAGAACAGATGATGGACGGAAAGCTGAATTAATCAAACATTCACATGGGTTAAATCCATCATTTTTTTGCACGCTACTCCATTCCAGTTTAGACCCAGCCATATGCAAATCAGTCTTGACCCTGTGCCCCATGGGAATAGTCCAAGCCCGAACTGCCAGGCCAGGTCCTCCCGGACCAGAAACAAGCATCCTGGGCCCTGTTTCATGGTAACACCCATCATCAGCCAGGCTAGCTTTAATCTGGTGGCTTAGCAAGCACGGGACCCACATCTGGGCATATCCTTTCCCTTACGGCGACAAATGCAAAAAGAACAGATGATGGACAGAATGCTGAATTAATCAAAGATTCACCCCCAGTCACAGATCTGGGTTAAATCCATCGTTTTTTTGCAGGCTACGCCATTCCAGTTTAGACCCAGCCATATGCAAATCCAGTCTTGACCCTGTGCCCCATGGTAACAGTCCAGCCCGAACTGCCAGGCCAAGTCCTCCCCGGACCAGAAACAAGCATCCTGGGACCGGTTTCAGAGTAACACCCCATATCAGCCAGGATAGGTTGAATCTGGTGGGTAGCGAGCACGGGACCCAAGTCTGGGTATACCCTTCCCACTTACGGCGACAAATGCAAAAAGAACAGATGATGGACGGAATGCTAAATTAATCAAAGATTCACCCCCAGACACAGATCTGGGTTAAATCCATCGTCTTTTTGCACGCTACGCCATTCCAGTTTAGACCCAGCCATATGTAAATCAGTCTTGACTCTGTTCCACATGGGAACAGTCCAGCCTAAACTGCCAGGCCAAGTCTTCCCCAGAACAGAAACAAGCATCCTGGGACCGGTTTCAGGGTAGCACCCCTCAACAGCCAGGCTAGCTTGAATCTGGTGGTGTAGCGAGAACAGGACCCATGTCTGGGCATACCTTTCCCACTTACGGCGACGGATGCAAAAAGAACAGATGATGGACGGAATGCTGAATTAATCAAACATTCACCCCCAGTCACAGATCTGGGTTAAATCCATTGTTTTTTTGCACGCTACGCCATTCCAGTTTAGACCCAGCCATATGCAAATCAGTCTTGACCCTGTGAACCCATGGAAACAGTTCAGCCCGAACTGCTAGGCCAGGTCCTCCACAGACCAGAAACAAGTATCCTGGGAGCGGTTTTAGGGTAACAACCCTCATCAGTCAGGCTAACTTGAATCTGGTGGCGTACCGAGCACCGGACCCACGTCTTGGCATTCCCTTCCCACTTACGGCAACAAATGCAAAAAAAACAGATGATGGACGGAATGCTGCATTAATCGAACATTCACCCCCAGTCACAGATCTGGGTTAAATCCCTTGTTTATTTGCACGCTGTGCCATTCCAGTTTAGACCCAACCATACGCAAATCAGTCTTGACCCTGTGCCCCATGGGAACAGTCCAGCCCGAACTGCCAGGCCAGGTCCTCCCCAGACCAGAAACAAGTATCCTGGGACCGGTTTCAGGGTAACTCCCATCATCAGCCAGGCTAACTTGAATCTGGAGGCGTTGCGAGCACGGGACCCACGTCTGGGCATACCCTTCCCACTTACGGTGACAAATGCAAAAAGAAAAGATGATGGACGGAATGCTGGGTCCAAACTGACAAGGTGCAGCCTACTTTCAGGACAAGGTCCTTAAGATTGTTCAAGATCTTACCCTCCTTGGAGGGGAGGAACTGGCCCTTGTGGACCTTACTCAGGACTCCGGGAAGAATATTTTTACCACTTTTTCACAGATTACGTTTCAACAAACGAAGGAACTTTTGCTGGGCCTAAAATCTGGTGCTCCATCGGACCCGTGCACGCCTTCCATACTTAAATTGGCCCCAGACCCTGTGGCCAATTTCCTGTGCAAAGTGTTTACTGCCACACTGAAATCTGGTTTTTACCCGGCCATCTGGATGAAAGCCATTGTTTCAACACTTCTCAAAAAACCCAATGTTGACCCAAAGATCTGAAGAATTTTCGTCCAATCTCTCGTCTCCCCGCCCCTGCCAAAATCCTGGAGACATTCATCAATAAAGAATTGATGAACTACGTTGAACCACAGGAGATCTTGGATCCCTCTCAGAACGCGTTCAGCGCTGGTTACTGCACTGAGTCTGCTCTTATTGCGGCAACTGATTGTATCCGTGTGCAGGTTGATCAGGGCGGGGTGGCGGTTCTGCTAATGCTTGACCTATTGGCAGCTTTCAACACTGTCTACCCGGTGCGTATGACTCAGCGCTTGCGGCAAGTGGGAATTGCGGAGAGTGCCTTGCAGCTTCTCCACTCTTTCATGTCAAACAGGGCCCAGATCGTCAGCCATGGAGGCTTTAGAGCCGAGGCCTTTAGCTTTCCTTGTGGAGTGCCTCAGGGCTCGTCTTTGAGCCCCACTCTTTTGAATCTCTATGTGAACCCATTGGCCAATCTGGCGCGATCTTTTGGCTTTCAGGTGATCTCATGTGCGGATGATACGCAAATTATTGTCTCCATTTCTAATGACCTGCAATTGGTTGCGGAGAGGTTCAATCACTGTATGTCCAGTATTATCTGTTGGATGAAGGACAACTCACTGAAGACTAATGCAGACAAGACTGAATAGCTGGTATTTGGTTCGCAAGACTCCATCTGGTCGAACTCCTGGTGGCCGGCAGTCTGTGGTCCTCTCCCTGTCCCGGTCAAGACAACAAAAAATCTGGGGGTCCTTTTTGATGATGGTCTGGGCTTTGACGCACAGGTCAGCCGCACAGTGAGCACTTGTTTTTATATACTGAGGATTCTGAGAAAGGTTTTACCTTTCATTCTGGCCGAACTGCATCAGTCTATCATCATCACTCTAGTCACCTCTCGGTTGGACTATTGCAACACTCTGTACCTGAACATGAATGCGGTCTCCCTTAACATGCTCCAGGTGGTACAGAACATCGTGGCAAGGCTGATTCTTAGAATTCTCAGGTGTCAATCTGCCAGGAATGGGATTTGCTCCCTGCATTGGCTCCCCATCAGGAAACGTATATGCTATAAGGCTTTGAGCATGGTATTCAAGGCCATGCATAGTAAGAGTACACCACACTTGAAAACTCTCTTCCAATGGTACACCCCTGGAAGGCTCAGGAGATCTTCCTTACAGAAAAAACTTGCTACTCCCAGATTTTGCAGGACCAGATGGGGTGGTCACTCATTCTCGGTAGCGGCTGCCAAGCTTTGGAACTCCCTGCCCTCCTTCATTTCCAACTCAGACTCTGGCGCTTTACATCTTAAAGTGGCTGTAGTTGCGCTTTCGTCTCTGCTTCATGTTTTTGTCTGCTTAGTGCCTTGACACCCTTGGGTGTAAGTGCGCTTTATAAATATTATCCTATCCTATCCTAAACTGGGGTGGCGTGGTGAGCAAAAGAACGATGGATTAAACCCAGATATTTATGACTGGGGGTGAATGTTTGCATTGTTAAGCATTCCCTCCATCATTTGTTCCTTTTGCTTTTGTCGCCCTAAGTGGGAAGGGTATGCCCAGGCCTGGGTCCCGTGCTCACTGCGCCACTGGATTGAAGCTAGCCTGGCAGATGAGGGGTGATGCCCCGAAACCGGTCCCAGGATTCTTGTTTCCGGTCCAGGGAGGACCTGGCTTGGGAGTTCGGGCTGGACTATTCCCATGAGGCACAGGGTCAAGACTGATTTGCATATGGCTGGGTCCAAACTGGGGTGGGGTGATGAGCACAAGAACAATGGATTAAACCCAGATCTTTGTGACTGGGGGTGAATGTTTGCATTGTTCAGCATTCCGTCCATCAATTGGTCCTTTTGCTTTTGTCGCCCTCAGTGGGAAGGGTATGCCCAGACATGGGTCCCGTGCTCTCTGCGCCACTGGATTCAAGCTAGCCTGGCTGATGAGGGGTGATGCTCCAGAATCGGTCCCAGGATGTTTGTTTCCAGTCCAAGGAGGACCTGGCTTGGTAGTACGGACTGGACTGTTCCCATGAGGCACAGGGTCAAGAGTGATCAGCATATGGCTGGGTCCAAACTGGGGAGGCGTGGTGAGCAAAAGAGCAATGGATTAAACCCAGATCTTTGTGACTGTGGGTGAATGTTTGCATTGTTCAGCATTCCATCCATCATTTGTTCCTTTTTCTTTTGTCGCCCTAAGTGGGAAGGGTATGCCCAGATGTGGGTCCCATGCTCACTGCACCACTGGATTCAAGCTAGCCTGACTGATGAGGGGTGATGTCCCGAATCCGGTCCCAGTATGCTTGTTTCCGGTCCAGGGAGGATCTGGCTTGGCAGTTCGGGCTGGACTGTTCCCAGGAGGCACGGAGTCAAGACTTATTTGCATATGGCTGGGTCCACACTGGGGTGGCATGGTGAGCAAAAGAATGATGGATTAAACCCAAATCTTTGTGACTGGGGGTGAGTGTTTGCATTGTTCAGCATGCCGTCCATCATTTGTTCCTTTTACTTATGAAAAAGCAGCATGCCCTAACCCACTGCAAAGTCAGATAATAGCTGAAGTCAGCTGACCCCAAGGGTATTTAGACAGAATATCGAAAAAAAAATATCCCCATGCAAAAATATTGAATCTAAAATATCGTGATTATGAAATATCTTCAGCAAGAATATCGATGTCAAGAATATCGATTTGAAGGTAAGTAATATCGATTTTTTGAATATAGAAGTCATTAATATTGTTTGCAAAAATATAGGGGCCCATTACGATGGCAGGCGGAAGCACAACCGCCGTGCTGGCGGATGCAAAAACCACCAGTTACCGCCGGCACGCAGCAGTCCACACGCCCGCCCAATTACGATGCGAAAAGTAGGCCAAACACCGCCGGCAAGCCAGCAACACCGTCCGCCATCAAAGTGCGCCCGTACACGTAGCGGCGCAGCCCAACTGACACACACCGTCCGACGAAACACGTCCCGCCCGGCGTATAAATTACGATGCCGCAAACAAACGGCTCCCACGGCTAAGAGACACCGCACGTGAAAGAGAGGCGGTAACACGGACGCAGAGCACGGACAACGAAGAAGCGGCACCCCGGGCATGAATCCAGCACTGCAGGCCCTTCCCATGCTTCTGCTGATGCACCACCAAGGACGCAACGTACCGCGGAGACGCAGGTAGGCACACACACAACAAGTGCACGCAAACAGCGCACACAGTGCAAGGGCGGAAAAAGCGGACAACCCCCACCAGCGCGTGTACACTACACATCCACCATTGCATCCACATATGACACACAGGCCAAATCCTAACATCGCGGAACACATGTGTACACACCACCTGGGACTAGGAACCAACCACCCCGTCACGGCCCCAAAGCGCCGATGACGCCGCCACACATGCGCACAACGCAGAGGCCAACCGCAGCGCCATGCATGCGTCGCACACAGACACAGGGACACAACCAAGCAGCACACACATCAGCCCCACCCCGAACGCACATGACACGTGACAGGCCGGCCACAGACATGTCCCCAACGCCCAATTCACGGACAACACCCAACGCCACACAACCGACGCACACATGTCAGTGAAGTCACGCAACAGCAGGACACACCCCAGTGTAACAAACATGGCGTAGCACACAGCGGCGGCAACACCAACTAGGAGAAGCAGGGCCCCTTCGGGAAGAGGAACGCCAGTACCACACTGAAAAACCCATACCACCCTGCACATATGAACAAGACATATGAAACGGAACACCAAAGAGCCCGGGGACCGACAACAGGTGGCCCAAGAATAACATCCACACACAAGGCCCAACGCAGAGCGGAAAGGCAGCCTGCCGCCCACACAAGGGAGAGCAGACAGCACTGAATGACCTTCCATTCCAACTCCGAAACCACAGCCCTACGACAGAAGCCGGTGAATACAGCCATTGTCCAAGAATAGACCAACACAGGCATGCCGAGGAGACCGACCACAGGGCAGATAGCGCATATCACAGAAGCACACAACGGACGGGGAAGAAAGAAGAAAACACTCCCCCATGTCGGCCACATGCAAGTTAATTGGAAGGAGTCACACAGCACTGACCTTGAACTGTCTGAGAAGCATGTGGGAAGAGGGCCCGTGTCCTCCAAACAAGCCAACAGAACACAAGTCCTGTCTCCCTACGACTACACAGAGCTCACAGCAACCCCGGAGCGTGCACATTGCAGACTGCACACACAGCCGGAGCACGCCATCTCAACGAACCGCTGCAAAATGGCAACCGCAACACACCTACCCAACTACGCCGAACAGCTCAAGCTGTACAAAACCAACACGATACATACATTGGGATGCGATCTCCTGTCCCTGCTGAACGTAAGTTACCGACTGACTTACCGCATCACATTGTTCAGCTGCGTCATGCCCGTCTTCTACTGTCGGAGGTGTCCCTACCAGCATCCCGTCGAGATATGCCTCTCCAACCCGGCATGTCTGAAGGCGGACCTGCTACCACTACTCCTCCCTCTGGACGCACACGACAGGGCCTGCTCTGCCTATGGGGGCATGGCGTATGTGGCCAACATCGCACCCGCACTGAAATAGGACCACTGTGCCTCCACACGACGGATCATCGAGAACAGCTACATCGAATGTCACCCAGCATGCCCCATCATGGTCCTCCAAGGGACAACTTACGAACAACACCTTGAGAGCCACCATCCGCTTCATTGGCTGGCAAACATGTACACCACCAATGACATGGAAGCCCTGCTGGACGGCATCGCATACCTGACAACCTGTAAATACGTCGGACCACAACGCAGGTTCCCCGAGTGACCTATGAAGTCCAACCCCGCACCCATGCTCAGCTTCCGCACGGACTGGCCAGTCACCACCACAACAGCCATACCAAACGACCGGCAACTGTAACCACACCATCAACGACATCGCCATGACATCGGATATGACCGGGACATGCACACTGTTCCCCATCACATCCAGGAACACCGCATGCATCGTGGGAGGCAGTGGCATGGGCTCTGTGTATCGCACCCACATGGACGGAACTGCACGAACAACCAGGACACGACATGGATCCAGCGCACATGGACACACACACCGCTCAGTGGACATGAATAGGTCGCCTGGAGTCTGTGGGTGCTGCACCCCTCCCACCCCCGCCCCGGGAATCCCATACCAGGACCTTTGCATGGACGACAAGTGCATACAACAACAACACGACCCCAGTGACTGTGACATGTCCAGTAACCACCACAGTGCAACAACAAGTGGCACGCCGCTGCATGCACGCAAGCACATGCCCTGATGTCATCTCACATGCACGCGTGCATGAGGAACAACCGCAGCAAACCTGTCACATGGAACTGAGATGGACTGTGCCCATGATGCCGAGCGGTCTGGTAGGCTACATGTATACCGTCTGTGTCAAAGTCCGCAGCTCCGCAGCTATACGTAAATGTACATTAGCACAGCCTTGGCCAAGCAGATGTAACTCTGAAGCCCACATCCCACATGCAACAGCCAATCACATGTAACCCCACACCCTATCCAATTTGTAATCATGCTCAGTATATCCTCAACATGTATTCCGCTGCCAGTAGTGTCCACTATACTGCATCACAGAGGACAGAAGACTCAATATAATGTTTGAAACCAAAACTGTCTCCGCTGACTCATTTCACAAGTACGAATGAGAGAGGATGAGAGTATGTGAAGTACACGGCAGTCGTGACATGACCATGTAGTCCACTGGTATTGGATGTCAACGCAAATGAGTAGCACTACTGTGGAAGACACACATGTGTCGTGTGAAGTCGTATGGACGCAGTGCTCAGGTGGGTGGGTGCGACGGGTAGATGCGCACATGCCAAGTTGGAGCACGCCGTGTTGGGAGGGGTCATGAACAGTACACCACCGCTTCCCTGGGCATTGTGAGAGGACACCTGTCGGGGGGGAAGTGAACACGTGTGTGCACAGCAGCCGGGCACACGAACAATGCGGTACCAGGCGCACACGTCAGCCCACCCTCCGTGGACAAGCTGGATCCTGTTGTGCGCCCGCCATGCCCCTTGACAAGGCACACACAGCCCCAGTCGACCAGGTGTAACCCCAACATAGTCAATCCGCACAGGCGATACAGGGCACGGGATGGCAGTGGAGCATGGTGTGTGAGAGGTCTCCTCGCGCTCCTCCTGGTCATATCACGCAGGCAATAGAACCTCAACGTCCAGCATGGCAAAAAGTCAAATGGAAGTGTAGGGGGGACGCACCACAGCACGAGCAGCACTGACGTCACGGGAGGTGGCTCGCACCATCCCATCCATTGCCCATCATACCAACCACGCCACATGCCATTGCGACTAAGTGCAAGCGCGTGCGCCACCACCCCTGAGCCCTCCCCAGAGAGGCCAAAGAGTGAATGTGTGGGCCATCAGCCACAGACGGACGCGGCCTGGCCGCAAGGGCAGCCACAGCCACTGGGTGTCGCAGGTGGCGGATCCGGAAGGCGAAGACTGTGATGCATAGTCCATGCAGGCCGGGTCTCCATTTGGGGCACCACGCAGGTGGACGGCGTCCCGCCACACATCATACCCTGAGACAGCCCACTCGTGCAACTGGACCCACACATACACTCCTTGCCCTCTCTGGTGCGAGCTTGGGGCTGCCTGTGCAAGCGCTAGCCTCGCAGGTGAGCATGCATATTGGGGGGCGAGGGAGGACATGAGGGCTGGGGCGAAGATGACTGTATCACTGTCAGTTAGTACAAGGGATGACCCAGATGTGGAAAGGAAGAGACGTGTCCCGTGTGTACTGCAACTAGTCGCCAATCCAACTACCCCCCATGTCCGGAATGTAAGCCCGCACCTAGGCCCGCCCATCCGCCACATCGAACATACCACCAGCACGACAACCTTCCCATTCGAAACACTGACTGGGGGTGGCGACCAGTGAACAATCATGTGTAGCCTACCCACGCGTACATGTGGGCCCTCCATGATCCATGTCACCTGCGGCAAAGACATGACATGCGCAATGAGGGAAGTGAGGAGAGCTGTCCGCCCCACGCGCAGAAGGTGCATCAGCTCCACAGACCCAGCAGCGAGTCCAGCAGGGGTCACATGTGCAGGGGCAGCTGTGCCTGGTGTGAAGGCACATGCATATAGACAGCACATCGACCAATGTGTAGTCTGCCCACATCCACAGTCCATCATCATGCGGACATAGGAATTGAACACAGGGCAACACATCTTAGTTGGTGCACCCACCGTGACCAACAATGCGCAATCATCGACGTACCCGCCCTGTGCATGGCCCCCCACCCAACGGAGGCACATCCAGTGCCACCATCCCACACACACAAGCCTTCCACGGAACATGCTGTGTCCAATGGTCAGTACAGAGTCAGCGCCCATCTGGTGGATCCTGAACAGGAGACACATGCACACACATGCCAGCTCCCACTATGTACGTCTGCCACCTGGCACGTGCAATGTAACCTCTCACCTGTGACGTGTGACTGCAAGCACACAGCCGTCTTGGCATGGGGCTGTCAATGTGGACACCTGTCAATGTTTCGGGAGCTGTGATCCGTACAGTGCTGTACATAGGGTGCAGTGCTGACACCTACTACTGTCTCATATCCCCTCGTGCCACAGGTCCCACTTGTTTTGGCCGCTCAGCCTGTGCCCACATCGTCGTCGTCGTCGTGTGCCATACTCATCCAGCCTCGGAAGCAGTTCCATGCTCAGCAGACACTCATGTTGCCGTGGCGTTGCCGCTTGACGAATATGCAGTCAGTCCCCATCAGCACGCCCCGCAAGTCATTGGGGCCTAGATCCCCATGTGCATGCACATGGCAGTGGTATGTCTCACTAGCCATTGCCATTGTTGGGAGACCTGTGTAAGTGTATTGTGGCCATGCCGTCCCAGCTTGACAGCTGGGCTGTGGCTCATGTGCTTGCTCAGTCATGTTAGTGATGTGTATGCGAAATTGCTATGTGCCGTGTTGCTTTGACATGTGTCCTCTGCCATTTACCCCAGGCGGAGACCGAACATTGACCGCCCATACCAATTGCTGGCGGACATGGACGATACAGAGGTTATCAGGAAGTTTCGGCTGGACAGGCCAACCCTGCATCGACTGTGTGCCATGTTAGAGCCCCATCTCCGTCCCCGCAGGGTGTATCCGACTGCTGTCACCCCCACGGCTAAGGTGATGGTCGCCATGCATTTCTTCGCCACTGGGTCATTCCAGCACACAGTGGGCAGTGGAGGAGGGATGTCCCAGCCCATGTTCAGCAAGGTGCTGAGGGATGTACTGGCAGCCATGATGCTGTACCGAAACAGGTACATCAGATTCCCCAGGGCTCGTGAATTGGCGGCAGTGAAGGGTGCATTCTATGCCCTTGGCAGAATCCCACACGTCGTGGGAGCCATTGACTGCACACATGTTGGCCTTGTTCCACCACAGGCCACTGAGCACCTGTACCGCAACAGGAAGCACACGCACTCCCTGAATGTGCAAGTGGTGTGCCTTGCGGACATGGTGATCATGCACGTGTGTGCCAAGTTTCCAGGCTCGGCACATGACGCACACATAATGCGCAACAGCATCTTGCCACGACTGATGGCCAATCTGCAACAGGATCGTGGCTGTATTGTCGTGAGTATGTGGAGTGGTGTAGCGTGCTGGTTGTGCGATGCTGTCCCCTGTCCAGTTGGAATAGCAACGGTTCTCTGTGTCCCTCACACCCAGGTGACTCTGCATATCCGAATGGGGCATGGCTGCTCAGTCCATTGAGGAATCCTCGCACCCCAGCAGACGATCGATACAATGAGGCACATGGGAGGACCAGACGTGTGGTCGAGCGTACCTTTGGCCTCCTCAAGTCCAGGTTCAGGTGCCTGGACCGCACCGAGGGTGCACTGGCGTACTCCCCACAGAAGGTGTGCCAGATAGTGGTGGCGTGCTGCATGCTGCACAATCTGGCCATTCGGAAGCAGATCCCCCTCATTGTGGATGACGGAGATCAACCAGGGCCCCAGCCCGCAGACCAGGACAGCTCGAGTGAGGTGGACAGCGGAGAGGAGGAAGCTGGGAATGTGCGCCAGCAGCTCATCGCCCGCTACTTCACTTGACGGTGAGTGTCCATGTACGACGGATGATGTGTCTGTATCTGTGCAGGTGTGTGTGTGCTGTGTCAGGGTGGCCGTATGTTCACTGCGTGCAGTGTGTCAACGCTCCATGGCCAGGGTAGTATGCCACTGTTGGTGACTGTGGCATTGTGCCCTATTGCTCTGTGCGATGTGTGTACATTGCTTGTAGTTGTTGACATGTACTGTGTGATGGGTGTGTGACACACTCATTGAATGTGCTCCTGTTCTGTCTCCCACCCCTAGGTCCCTACAGGCCCTCCGGATTCCATTGCCATGCCACGCATCAGGTGCCTTTCCGCCCAAGGTGGCCGTTGTATTCCGTACAAATAAAACACAGGGCACAAACAGCAGTTAGTGAAAAAGGTGCATTTATTCCAAACTGTGACATGTGATTGTGTGTAAGGTGATGACAAAAGTGGTGCGTGCAGTGACAATGAGCTGTCGGTCATGGCTGCGTGAAGCTCAGGGTGTACCCACTGGTTCTATGTCCATAGTCCAACACACACATGCCATCCAGCTGGCTGTGTGGAGTGGGATCGTAGAGCAAGTCAATGCAGTGGCTGGTCAAGGAAGGCTGGCGGAAGGCTGGCTGGCTGCCTCACTTGCGACTGGAGCGTGCGAAGTCCTCCCGGGAGATCTGTTTCCTCTTCGGACGGCCCCTTCCACGTTTGGGAGGGGGTGTGTGGTGGCGACCTGCTGGTGGTGGGTGAGGTGTGCTCACTGGCTGTGGACGCAGGGGAAGTGGACACTGCTGCCCGACCCTGCGCCCTAGCAGGTGGTGGCGGAGGTGGTGTTGCTGGCCTTGCCTGTGACCCCACCGCCACCACCAGCTGGCCCATGAGGTCCACGAGTTGGTCCATACGGGACACGAATTGGCCCATATGGGCGTCCATGGACCTCAGCACCCCCAGCACCTCCCGCGTGTCTGTAGCAGACCTGACCCATTGTTCTTGGGCCTCCTCATAGGCCCCAAGGACTCTGGCCATTTGAGGCAGGGCATGGCTCCCAGGGGAGGCTGGCGTTTCCCTGACCCTGCTCCTCCTACCAGTCCTGCTGCCACCGGCCTGCCCACTAGCCACATTGCACACCACGGTCCTCGCTGTGGCTCCCAGGGTGGATCCAGTCGGCCGGGCCACCACCTGCGCTGGGGCTGGTGCCAGCGAAGACGTGGTGGTGGTGGTGGCGGTGGTGGTCGGTGCGGCGATGGTGGCGGTTGCGGCAGTGGTAGTGGCCGCAATGACCGTGGGTGTGGCCGCAACGACAGTGGCAGCAGGGGGCTGGGACTGTTCAGCATCCCTGGATGATGGGTTGGTGGGTAGGAGGGGTCCTGGGGAGCAGCTGGGCCCTGCCACACCAGATGGGCCTGCTTGGTGGTCCGTGTCCGAAGAGGAGGACAGATCCTCCAGATCCGTGTGTCCTCGTTGGGGGCTTGTGGGCTGGCTGTGCTGGCTGCTGTCTCCATCCCCAGCATCCGGCAGTTCGTCACCTGTGGAGAGAATGAGATTTGTTATTGTGTTGCACCTGGCGAAGTATGTATTTGTCGTCTGACATTGGCAGTTCGTGCAATCTCGTACATGGGTTTCCCGGAGGCGAGTGTGTGGCTGTGGCATCTGTAGTTGTGTGTGCTAGGCAATGGGACTGTGTGCTGTGCACATGTGGCATGGGACGGATTGGCCATGCCGATGGGTGTGTTGCTGTGCCCCTACTCATTGTGACTCTGGTGTATGCGGGCTCCTGGCCCATCCTGGGTCTGGTTTGTACTTTGCTTTTGGGGTTCATATGGAACGCTTAGGAACGCATATGGCAACATGGGGGCCATGCCCCAGATTCGCATTTGGGAGGGGATATGCTTTTGGGGTTCAAATGGAACGCTTAGGAACGCATATGGCAACATGGGGGCCATGCCCCAGATTCGCATTTGGGAGGGGATATGCTTTTGGGGTTCAAATGGAACGCTTAGGAACGCATATGGCAACATGGGGGCCATGCCCCAGATTCGCATTTGGGAGGGGATATGCTTTTGGGGTTCAAATGGAACGCTTAGGAACGCATATGGCAACATGGGGGCCATGCCCCAGATCTTCATTTGGGAGGGAATATGCTTTTGGGGTACATGCTGTGAGCCATGGGTGCCGAACGTGACATTTGTTGTGGCAGCATGACAGTGCATGGTTTGAGGTGTGTGCATGCTTGACATGGCCTGCATATTTGCTGTCTGTTGTGATTACTGGACATGGCATTGGACGCATCGTTATGAGTGAGTGATAGTTGTGTGCCAGCCAACGTATTGCAGTTGTCCCATCTCCTTGGTGTGCGTGCTGCCCTGTGCCATGTGCATCACTGCAGTGCTCGGGGGGTGTGGCCCATGTTGTGTGTTGTTGCTCACAGTGTGTCGTGCGCTTAATTGACTTCTGGCACATGGTTGGTCATGGGCATGTGTCTTAGCGTGACTGCTGTATGTGTGGCAGCTGTGCGGATGACATGCCTTTCATGAGACTGGGGCTGACGGATGGGATGGATGGTATGTTGTATGTGCATGGTGTGTCTGTGAGTTTGATGGGTTCAGTGGTGTTCGTGTGCATTTATGTTGTTCCGCTCTGTTGCGTCTAGTGTTGTTTGTCTTACATAGGCGTAGTTGTGGGGTGTGTGGTTGACAGGCAGTAGGGGCTACATGGACAGGACTTCAATGGTGTTTCGGTTGTGTGTGATGAGTTGCACAGTGGCTGCCGTGTGGGACTATATTCAGTGTGGCTTGTGCATGCAGACGTGGCTCCTTGGGTGTTGCTATGTCTGTGATGGGTCATGTGGGGTGTGAGTCTGTTGTTCATGTCCGTGTGCACATTGTTCACTTGTTCGTGACGGTGGGCGGTGCTGCGTGTTCGTCTGCTACGTGACATGTCCCATGTGTTGGTCGTGTTATGGTCCTCATGCCTCCAGTAATCCAGCCCTGTCCAGTTTCCCACCTGCAAGTTGTTCGTGCGTGCACTGTACTGGATGCCACATGGCTCTAAGCGGGGGGTGCTCCATGTTGCAGGTCTGTGGGGGTGGGGGGGTGTTGTGGGTCGTGGGGGTGGCTGGACACCCACTGACACCGATTGCTGTGGACCGTGATGTCTGCCTTTCGGCTGTCGTTGTGCACTGCGGTGGCTGACACGTGGCTGTGGGGTGTGGGGGATGCTCCTCCTTGCTGTGCTGTGGGACTGGGGCCTGGTGTGTGTTGTACTTGGGCTGTCCACCGTCCCACCCACTGCACTTTGTGTTCCTGCCACTTACCTGTTACTTGTCGGTTAGTGCAGCTGTGGCGGACACATGGGTGTGGTGGGTGCTCGTTGTGGCGCTTCTGGCATATTTGGGGACCTGTTGGTGGTTACGTGGCTGGCTTAGTGTACACATGTCCCCACGCATCTTACAGTTGTTCGGTTTGGGCTGTGTGTGGTAGTGTCTGTTGCATGTGTGTGTGATGTGTTGTGTATTGTGTGCTGGACATGGGGGTGTTTGTCCCTGGGAGCTGTGGCATGGTAGTTGCGCATGTGAGTACATAGCGGTGTGCTGGTATACATTAGTTTGTACTTACCAGCCTCCACTCCCCCTGCTAATCCGGCGAGGATCTCCGGATGTATTACGACTCGCACCTTCTCCTCCCACGCTTTGAAGGTCTTAAAGAGCGCGGGATTCCCTCCGCCAGTGACGGCAGCCAGCTCTCTGTTTTTGCCCTCCTTCTTCTTGACCAGGCTCTTTACGTCATTCCAACGTTTGTTAATTTCGACTCTGTTCCTGGGCAGGGTCCCGACTGCATTGACCTGGTCTACGATCCGGTTCCACATTCTGTTTCTGGTGGCTAGTGGTGTGTGCTGGACCATGTTCCCATAGATTTGTGGGTACACCTTGATGATCTCGTCGACCATGACCGTCAGCTCCATGGGCGTGAACTTGGGCATTCTTTGTGGTGCCATGGTGTTTGTGGTGCTGGTGCGGTGTGTGTTGTGTAATGTGCAGGGGGTTTGTGGTGCCGGTGTTTGGTGGTGGTGGTGGTGGTGGTGGTGGTAGTGATGTGTGCGTTTCTGTGGTGTGCTGCTGTCCTTGCTGTGTCACTGTGTCCTCTCCTCTCCTCTCTGGTTTGCAATGTAGCAAGGGGTTGTGGTCTGTGGGAGTGCTGCTTTTGTACTCACCTATGTGGGTGTGTCCTCATGGTCTGTTGTTTTCAGGTGTGTTGTGTCTGGGGTTCTGGCCTTTGTATTTTTTGTTTGTCCGGGGGGTGTTTTCGGGATGTGTACTGTGCTTGTGTATTTGTGCGTGCCTTGCTGTGTGGAGTTGTTGGCCATGTTGTGTGCTATTGGTTTTGTGTGCGGATGGTTTCTGTGCAGGTACGTTGGCGCCATGGCTTCTGCCGTGTCGATTCTCATCGGCGTTGTTTGCGCTGGCGGGCGGTATATTTGTGGTTTTTCCGCGCTCATGGCGGTGCGATCGTAATTTCACGTGCGGTGTGTCGGCCGTGTGGGCGGGCGGTTTTGTGTTGTCGTGCGTGTTTCCGTCCGTGGCGGGCGGTTTGACTCCGACTCGGACGATGGCGGGCGGTATTTTGTGTGATTTTTCCGCCGATGGCGGTTTTCGGTTTGTGTTATCGTAATGGCGTGGTCGGTGTTCAGATGGTGTATGCGGGCGGAATTTTGCCGCTTCCATGCCTGGCGGATTTATTTACGCCGGGTATCGTAATGGGCCCCATAGTTGTTTAAAATATCGGTTTTTACTTAATGTATGTATTTTAGTATATATTTTAAATGTATGTGATGTAATTTTTTTGTATAAGTATTGTTTATGATTTTTAATATATGTGTTACATTTTTAGTAGTTATTACATTTAATTTAATTACATTTTCTGATTTTTAGTTCTGTAGTGGGTTGTGGGTTTATAGGGGACTAGGGTGGGAAGTAATTTAATTATAATAAATTCATCATTATTTTTTATTTAATATTATTTATTTAATTGATAATTAATTGTGCTTTTAATTTTTTTTGGTACATTTTTTGTGTGGGTCTGTGGGGTTTATAGGGGTAAAGGGTGGGAAGCAATATATTTGTAATTAATTCATAATTAGTTGTTAATTAATAATAACTAATTAATTGATAATTATGTTAATTGAGTAATTTTTTTAAGGTGCAGGTTGTGGGGTTATAGGGGCAAAGAGTGGTAAGTAATTTATTTTTAATTAATTAATAATTAGTTGATAATTAATATTAATTGATCAATAATTATGTTAGTTGTTTTTAGGTGTGGGTGTTTGATTAATTTATAATTAGTTGTTAAACACTATTAGTTATTTAATTGAAAATTTATTTTAATTGTGTAATAAAAAACAAATTAAGTTTAATTTTAGGTGCGGGTTGTGGGGATTATATGGGTAAAGGGTGGGAAGTTAATTAAATTTAATGAATTTTAATTTGGGTTTTAATTAATAATATTTGTTTAATTGATAATTAATTATGTTAATTCTGCAATTATTATTTTTTTTTAGATTTTATATATGGGTTGTGGGTTTTGTAGGCGCATGGGGTGGGAAGTAAATTAATTTTCAGTAATTGATCATTTTTATTAAATTAATAATATTTATTAATTTAATAATTAATTATGATAATTGTGTAGATCATTTTTTGTGAAATGTTATGAGTGTGTTGTGTGTTTTGTGGGGGTATATTGTGGGAAGTACATTTTTAATTAATGAAAATTAGTTTGTTGATCAATATTTATATTAATAGTGTAAAAAAATATAGGTGCAGGTTGTGAGTTTTGTGGTGCTATAGGGAGTGAATTAACTAAACTAAATTTTTGTCATAAATAATGTTTATGTTAATAAATAATTTCTAAATAAAAATATTTATTTGTATGAAAATTATTTCTGTATTTTATTAATAATAATATTTGTGGGTATTTTTTTTTCTCTTTTTTTTATTTTAATTTTATTATCCTCATACCACCAAGAGCGTCTGCAACTCTCAAAGGACCGCTCCATCTATCTATCTGCCCAGCGATCACTGCATTCGCCCAGGGTCCTG
Source organism: Calotriton arnoldi (assembly GCA_963921515.1). Taxonomy (NCBI): domain Eukaryota; kingdom Metazoa; phylum Chordata; class Amphibia; order Caudata; family Salamandridae; genus Calotriton; species Calotriton arnoldi. The sequence goes on from CAWUFW010015702.1 coordinate 217,033, forward strand.
ACACCTTACAGGACCTTCACCGTTGTTGGTGCCTTGGTATAATCATTGAAATGTATGGCCGGTACCCAAAGGACAATACCAAGATGAAAAATCAGTCCATATCCCCGGTAGGTAGCTAGTTTCTATACTCTGAACTAACCACCAAACCCTGACTGCCGCCCTAATCCAATCTTCAACTTTTGGAGGTATAAGGTCCCTCTACTTCATACAGATTTCTCTTCTAGCAATTAATATCAGATAGAAAAGCAGCCCTCTCTGTGATCATCTCAGGAGATTGCTTGTAATGTCATCTATTCCAAAAAGTACAAGCAATGCACTCAGAGTAATCTCCACACCCAGAATATATTTCAAAGAAAGTTCGATGTCTCCCCAATAGTCTCTTAACCTAGGGCATTGAAAAAAAATATGGACATTCTCAGCGCCCAAATAACCACACCTTATACACTTAGGAGGGGGCTGGGGGGCAAACTTTGCGATTTTAAATGGTGTCCAATAAAGTCGGTTAATAGTGAAGAAGTGATTCCTCTTCAAGTTTGCAGGTTTGACGATAGAATACAAGAGCCTCAGGGAGTTATCCCAAGTCAATTTAATATCCATCTCCTGGAGGGCTCCTCTCCATACTAAATGGGGAGGCGATAGCGTCTTCTCCTCAGCCTCCAAATGTTTCTCATACCACCTTGCAACCTCCTTGCTCTTTGATCTTGTATCTTGGAGAAGAAGCTCTAGCTCCCAGTCGCCCCCTATCTCCTGTTTTGATGCCGCAAACCAAGAAGACAGTTGGATAAACTTAAACGTGGACAGGATATTTCCAGTTTTTGCCTTTAAGACTTCCCAAGGATACAGCTCCTCAGTTGTCATCATATCTGCCCAGAGTGGGAGACTTAAACTGTCTTTCAAGCATATCGGGGTACCAGGGGAGACCCAAACTGGGGCCAGATCTGAGTAATAACCTAAGCCCCACATTCTCCTCTACTTGTACCATAAGTTTAGCACGGAACTCAATACTTTTGATCAGACTTTCTTTAAAAATCTGGGAGCACAATATTTGTAGGTATTTGTGATATGTATTTAACATTGTAATACGTTTTTATTTTTAAAATGTTTTAATATTAAATATATTTTATTCTATTTTTCAACATATTTATATATTTATTTGTTTACTTTGTTTTTAAAATATTTTATTTTGTTGAAGATATTTTGTTTGTTTTTAATATTGAACTGACTGGAGTGGGAATAGTAAATTTTACCCCTCTGCTATCCAACACTTTCCCTACTGTTGCACTTATTGGAGTGGAAATAGTAAATTTTACCCCTCCCCCATCCAACACTTTCCCTACTGTTGTACTGACTGGAGTGGGAATAGTACATTTTATCCCTCCGCTATCCAACACTTTCCCTACTGTTGTACTTATTGGATTGGGAATAATAAATTTTACTCCTCCGCTATCCAACACTTTCCCTACTGTTACACTCATTGGGGTGGGAATAGTAAATTTTACCCCTGCGTTGTGTGATTTGGGAGTAGTAAATTTTTTATATATTTATTTTAGTAGTTTGCGTAGTTTGGCATAAATTGTAGTGGGAATAGTATAATTTATTTTATGCTGTTATCATTTATAATATTATGTTTTTGCTTATTTAAAATTATAATATTTTTAATTATTAATATTTTTATTGTGTAAAATAATTTTTACTAAATTTAAAGAATTTTAAGTTGTTTAATTTTTTTATTTAATTAGAAATTAGTTTAATAACTGTTTTGTAAGTAGATATATGTAAATATATATTAATTATTATATGTGTTTAACTTTTTTAAATTAAGTTTATTTGTTATATTTGCTTAGACATATATTAAATATATTTTTAATTTTTTTAATTAATGTTACTATTTAATATAGTTAATACTTAATATTTTACTTTACGTATATTTAAAAATCGATATTTAATACAACTATATTAATGATATGGATATTTTTTTGTTGTTGATATTTTTGTACTTACCATTATGAAGATATGATGACGATATTTTTGTCATCGATGTTTTGGTCCCTATATTTTTGTATATCGATATTTGCAGGGTCGATATTCTATCAGTGAACCTACCCCACGATGCATGCTGTAGTAAGTAGAAGAAAACTTTAAATAATGGATAAAGTCTGGTTGAAAACCCCTATATCTAAAAGAGCTTGGCTAACCCCAGACCTAAAAAAAGTTGGCTGCCAGCCTCCTGGCTTTGCTATTGCTTTTTGTAATGTTTTTGTAAATCTTTATTACAAATGCATAGAGAGGATTGGAAAGATAGCTAAATACAGAGGCTTTCAAAGACAGATAGTGTTGTACAGCTATACAGTGTTACACAGCTAACAAGATTAACAGATGGACAGAGAGACAGAAAGACAAATAGATAGGTGGTTGCATTAAGATGACTGCAAAGATAGATAGCTAAATACAGAGGGTTGCATACATAGAAAAGGATAGATAAACAGACAGAGATAGATAGATAGATAGATAGATAGATAGATAGAGTTGTAAGGTTGGACAGATAAAACAGGAAATTGGAATAAACGCCTAGCTTCAATCAGTGATATAATATATTAAATGTCTATAGAAACATGATATACAAGAGCAAACTAGAAAGCCATAGAAGCACATCATGCATGCTAAATTTGTTTACAAGTATAATTGTAGTCCTCAATTAAAAGACATTCCAGCCTGATAAACAGGTGTGCAATTATAGATGCACCTCATTGAGTGCATATTAAAACGAGGATAACTTTACTCAATCTGGTATGCTGTGAAATAGCAGCAGTCAGATAAAAAAAGCCAATCCAAAAGAAATTTACAAAAGCATGAGCAGGAGATGGGATCTGATAAAGCTGGAATGTGCCCTGTGCTCACATTAAAATCCTCCTGCTATCACATCAGGCACTAAACACAAAGACAAGATTAAAGTAATAAGAAAGTAACAACTAAGAGGTTGATTATGACTCTGGGGTTCTTGGGACCGCCGTACCATTTGTGGAGGTCCGACCGTTGCCTCCTTGGCGGTCCGACCACCCAATTATGATGTGTGCAGTGGGACCGCCTCCAGACCGCCACTACCGCCATGGGAATTATGGGCCTGATTACGATGACAGTGGGACCGCCACCGTCTGGGTGTCGGTGGTGGTCCCACTGCCATCGGACCCTGAAGGTCCGCCCGCCGCATTACGTTGGCAGGCGGATGGTGGGCGGTCGGAGAGACCCATTGCCACGGATCCGACGGGCTCAAGGAGCCCGACAGACCGACGGACGGACTGCAATCCCTACAATGGTGGCAGTGCCTGCTCAGGCACCGCTATAGGGATTACAATGTCCCTTTCCTCCAGCCGTTTTATGGCGGTTAACCCACCATGAAAAGGCTGGCGGAAAGTGACTTTGGGGGTCCCTCTAACCCCCTGGCCCTCCGCCATGAGCCCTGGGGAGCACCTATGGGGCCCCTTAAAAATCCCTGTGCAGGGATGTTTGCAAACATGACTCGTAGTATTGAAGCTTGTGCTGCAGCCCGTTTTCAGGATGCAGCACAGGCCCCAATGCTATGGGGCATGTTTCCGACCACCTCCACGGTGGTCAGATCGTAATCTGTCTGGCGGGACCGCCAACTTTCTGTCGGCGGGTCCCGTTCCCGACAGGATGTCGGTGGAACGCTCGTCCTACCACCATCATAATCTGGCCCTATGACCTGCCTTTCCGCTGGCCTTTTCATGGCAGGGACCCCAACATGAAAAGGTCAGTGGAAAGGCAGGTAAAGGGCCACAAAAAGGGCCCCACAGCGATTTAGTCCATGGGGATTGTGGCTGGGGGCACATGTTTTGCCCCCCTATGCCTGTACTGTCAGTGTGCGCACTGTTTGCCATGCAGGACATGGTGCATGGAAACAGTGCGCCCTACTTGTGGGAAGTGCAGCAGTGAGGCCGCCACCTTCAGGCTCTCTCCTAGAGCCGAAGCATGCCACTGCCATGGCTGCACATCTGGCACATCACCAGCCCCATGGTAAGCTTGTGATGCAGGGGTCGAAATGCCGCCGGCCTGGCGGTTTTCTCTTAACCGCCGCGGCCTGACGGTGTGCCTGAGGAACTCGTAATCAGGTCCTATAACACTAGGACTGAAGAGAACTACCTTGTGTATGGTTGTGCTCCTTGGGAAAGTGCAATGACTCACAGTGACGTTAGCCATTGGCTGAAGTAGCCTGACCCATTCCCCCATGCTGTATGCTGTAGTGGGCAGAAGAAAAATGTGAATGACAAAACAACAGACCAATGGATGAAGAGAGCTCACTAAAAGCCCCTTTAAGTGTAAGTATGGTATAAGTATAATTTTAGTAAAATCCAAAGGTCTTTGCTAATGCCAGACCTAAAAGGAGGTTAAACCATAATGGACAGAAATGTGTGTGAAATGCTAACTGTTTTTTTAAGCATTTGGTGCAACATTAGTTTTTTATATTTCTGAAATTTGTCTTTGGACCAGTGTAACTGGAAGGTGTGACCAAATTGCCACAAGTGTTTCATGGGAACTTTTAGCTTTGTGTTTGCTTACTGTCTTTAGGTAGTTGATGTAAAAAGGGCCTAGCTGCAAGTAGGAGAGGTGAGCTTTGCAGAGAGAATTTTGATGGTAGCAGGATCATTCTGAGTATGAGGTGCTGTACAAAGTGGAGGATAATCCGTAAGGGCTCACTTGAGATCACAGTACAAAAGGTAAAATGAGAGTATGTAATTGTGAAAAGCTAGAGAGCATACTGTACAGTTGTATGTGATTCCCGGAGTCTTCTCCACAAATATATGTTTCCTCAAATTTTTCAAATGAATGTCTTTCCTGAATCTTGACTCTAACCTGGTGCAAAATGTTCCTTGCAGTCTGTGTTTATTTTCAGGACCACATTAAACTCTTATTTCTTTTGTAAGGTGGGAAGCCCACCGTACCTACTTCATCTCCTCCCTGTCTACTCTCCATTTTCTTTCTACTGATCTTCATCACTATTCTTCTACATCAGCCATGCCCCTACTACTACTTTTTTCTTTACTGCTGTCTTTTTTCTCTGCCAATATATATTGGTACCCCTAGTTAAACACTAGTATGTCTACCCCTGCATAAACCTATGGTCCACTACCTATACTCTAGTACCTCTAACGTTCATATAGCTGTTTCTCTACCCTTACCTATATTGTTTCTTCAAAACTGATTTATACCCTAGCACCTCTATCTATGCCACAGTAGCTCTACCCCTCCTATACCCTACTGTGACTATCTCTACCTATTCCCTCATACACCCTTGTACCTATATCAAAGTACCTCTATACATAGCTATCCTAAAGTACTTCATCTGCCTCCTATACCATTTCCCTTACCCCTACCAATACCTTTTTACCAGAATCCCTACTCATTCCCTGATCCACTACTTGTATCTAAAACCTACCACCTCTACCCCTCCCTATATGCATGTACTGCCATCCAAAGGCTTTCTTAGTATATCTACACCTACTTATGACACAGCCCCACAACCCCTTCCTTTATCATAGTACCTCTTCCCCTGTCTATGCCTAAATATCTCTTCCCTATCTATACCCTAGGACATTGGCCCCTGGCTATGCTCTAGTACCCCATCTGGATCTATACCCTAGTTCCTCTACCACAACTACATTATAGTTTAACTATGTAAGGCCCCCTTATGTAACTACCTAAGTGCCTCTTTTTCTCATTACCCGTTTTCTTGTATCATTTTCTTGTCCCTTTCTCTTTTCCTTTTTCTGTGACATTTTTCGAGGTAAAGGTTTTTCCACATTTTATAAATTCACCAAAATAAAGTTTTAGCAGACTGAGGTAGTCAAGATGTTAAACTTAATTTTGGATTTTTTTTGTATATTTTCCTGTAGGTGAGATCTATCTACGTGTTTGCATTATACACATTGACTGTTTTAGGCAAAAGAAGACTAAGATCCTGCCTTACAAAAAAATAGTACATTTACATCAGTAGCTTTACTGCCACATCATTCTGAAGTATATATATTTTTTTTATTCATTTTTTATTTTCGTTTTTCCTACAGGCTTCTTGTTTTCTCCGCACCTAGTCCAATTTGGGGCTGGTCTTCCATCTTGGAAACAAATTTACTGTTTGTCTTGACAGGGAATATGTGTTGAAAAAGCTTGTTGATGCTTATTTTGTAGGTGTTCGTCTTCTATGGAACGCTCACTATAGGCACCAATGAGCAGATTTATTCACACATAGGGCCCGATTACGATGTCGTCAGGAAAGCATACCTACCAAATCGGTTCTGGAATGCTTTCCGAACAAGTCCACCGCAAGCTGCCCAAACGACGGAGTACGATGCATTGCATGTAAACTCCCACCGACTTATTCGGAACGCAATACGTCCGACCGATTCATCCAGAAACAAGCCTGATGCGACCGACTCGTTCGCTAACACTGAAATATAGCATTCAGGGCATGATTCAGACTCGGTTTACCCCGCAAACAGATGACGATGCATACGACACGGTTTATGAACCGTGTCGGTTTGTGTCACAAAAGGCAACTGGAAAATGTCAAATAATGTCAAAACAAGCATTGGCAACGCCCCCAAAAAATGTATTCAAAATATCAGCCACACCAACCAATCCACCTATATAAAGGGCCAGACAGATGAGCATGATCCTTTGCACCAACTGAACAGCTGAGAGGACACAGAAATAGCCACAGACTCACTGCTCTCTGCCTCACACTTCACCCACCACACAACTTGCACACATTTTTATTTTGCAAAAGTCTGCTCTCAAACACACACTCTTTTACTTATTCACACTCACCCTCACCTTCACACTCACCCTCACCTCCATCTTCACCCTCACCCTCACCATGCCCCCGAAGAAGCAGCCAAGGTTCACAGAGAGGAGTTGGAAGTGCTTGTAGATGAAATACTCTGAGTAGAGCCACAGTTATTTGGGAACCAAGTCCAACAGACCCCCCCTGTCCCAGAGAAATAGGATGTGGGACAGGATAGTCAACAAGGTGAACGCTAAAGCACCTTGACTGCGCACAATGGATGATATCAGGAACAGGTACTACGATGTGCGAAGGAGGGTCAAGAAACTGATGGGCAGAGAACACGCCGAGAGCCCTCCTGCACCACTCGTGCACCACACTTCCTAGGAGGAGAAGGTGCGTGACATCCTTCCGCCGGAGGGCTCTATGGAATACCAGGAGCACAAGAGTCTGGTGAGTACTCACTGCACATTCCAATATTGTTACCAATTACACATCCATAGACATCACTGTCAAGGCTACAGTGATACAAATTACTGTTTCCCAAGTTTCTTAAAACTAGAGTAAGTGAGCAGGTGATGTGTATGCCATATTGACTAACAACATACCTGCAATGAAAATTAAAAGTTATCACATTAAAAACCATGTACATACCACTTACAAACTCACAGCAAGGCCTTCTGCTTCAAACAACAGTCACTAGCATCAGCCATCTTGCCAGCACAGTTACACACACTCTCAGGAAAGCTGAGTCCCAAGTAGGCTGGTTGGGATGGTGGGTGTGGGCACAGGCCTGATGGGAGTTGTAGTCACAGCAAACACTCCTCCTCACACCCATCCCAAATAGCTCATCTGGGCCTATGGCTACCTGACAGTATGGGGAAGTGCACTTGCAAGATGACTGTCACTGCTACATGGTGTTGATCTTGAAGCCAAATACCGCCATGGCCATGTGCTACAAACACCATGCCCCAGTGTCGGCCATCTTGCCAGTACATTCCCATTCACTCTCAGGGACTGCATACTCCCACGTGTGCTGTTTGGGCTGGATGGGAAGGTGTGTGAAGGACAGGGCACAAAGGGAGTTGAAGTCTGTGCATATACCTCTCCTCCCACACAGCCCAACAAGCCCAACAGGAAACATGCTTACCTGATAGTGAGTGGAAAAGTACTGGCCAGATGGCTGACACTGGGGACTGGTGTCAGGAGCACAAGGCCTACATGGGAGTTGGGATCAAAATAAACAGCAGGCCCCAGTGTCGGACATCTTGCCAGTACATTTACATTCACTCTCAGGGACTGCATAGTCCCATGTGTGCTGTTTGGGCTGGATGGGAAGGTGTGTGGAGGACAGGGCATGATGGGAGTTGAAGTCTGTGCATATACTCCTCCTCCCACACAGCCCAACAAGCCCACCAGGAAACATGCTTACCTGATAGTGAGTGTAAATGTACTGGCAAGATGGCTGACACTGGCGACTGGTGTTAGGAGCACAAGGCCTCCATGGGAGTTGGGGTCAAAACAAACAGCAGGCACCAGTGTCAGACATCTTGAATGTGTTGTGTAGTTCCTATAAACCTATATAGGATCTGTGCATTTAGACAAAATAGACTGTGGAATTGGTGTTCAGACTGATTCCAGACACCCCCACCGAGCATGTTCGCCTGTATACCAGCTAGCTCACAGTGCCACTAGAAACTCCTCTTACCAAGGAGGGAATAGTTCTTGTCAACTATCGAACATGACAACTCTGTCCCATCAGGGATCGTGGAAACAGTACAGTACTTTTCGCTCAGTCACTCGTGCTCACTTTGTCTCAGAGAGATACACAGAATAAACGGTGGGGACATTTTCAATAAGCATTTATTGAACCAGCGTCATTCTGGAGTAAAATAGGTGTGCTGAAACAACCATTAGACAGAAACAGATATAAATGATTAGAAGCACCAACAGAGTAAAAGGATGGTAGATTTCTACCATTGTGCTAAAACAATGAATACAGGTAAGTATATAAAATACATGACAATAAAATGCTTACTCCTACGGCGTTCTACCTTGCTGTGTCATGTCGGACTTAGGATGACAGAAGGAATGACCCTTATACATAGTTATTATGCAGGAGATGGTAGTCCTGCTGAGTTTCCAAGAATCCTCATGCATAATGGATGAGACTAGTTTTCAGGGAAAACCCCACGTCCTGTAAGCAGTACTGTAACTAGGTAAAAGATCAGTCCCAAGAACTGTTATGTAGTGTAATGGTAGTGGAGAATATAGGTGAAAGGTTAGGTGGCTACCTGAGCCTCTATTGGATAACCTATATGAAACATAACAAATGTACACTTTACTTATTGTCTGGACATCAGTATTCATGATGGATGGTTGGGCTGCCTGGGAGGAGGAGTGTCTGCACTGAATACATCTACCATCAGGCTCTGTCCTACACACACCTTCCCACCAAGCTCAAACAGCACACCTGGGACCATGCTGTCCCTGATCGTGAGTGAAAATGTACTGTCAAAATGGCTGACACAGGGGACTGGCTTTCTGGACCACTAGGCCCTGCTGGGAGTTATGGACAAATAGGCACCAGTCATCAGTGTCAGACATCTTGAAAGTACATTCCCACTCACTGTCAGGGAAGCTGAGTTACAGGTAGGCTTTTGGTGCTGGGTGGGAAGGTGTGTGTGGGACAAGGCCTGATGGGAGTTGTAGCCATTGCAAATACTCATCCTCCCACCCAGCCCAGCTGACTCCTCTGTGGTTATGCTTACCTCACAGTGAGGGGACGTGTACTGGCAAGATGGCTGACACTGGTGCATGGTGTTTGGTGCACAAGGCCTGTTTGGGAGTTGCCTTCAAGTTTAACATCATGCAGCAGTGTCAGCCTCCTTGCTAGTACACTTCCCCTCACTGACAGTTAGCCATCATCTCAGCGGAATAAGCTGAGCTGGGTGGGAGGATGAGTATTTGGAAAGGCTACAACTCACATCAGACCCTGTCCAACATATACATTCCCACCCAGCACAAACAGCCCAACAGGAACTAAGCTTACCCACAGTGTGTCCAAATTTACTAGCAGGATGCGTTTCACTGGTCACTGGTTTCTGACTTTTCCACAACTACCAACAGGGCCTTGTGCTCCAAACACCAGGCACCAGTGTCAGCCCTCTTTGTCAGTACCTATACACTCACTCTCATGGAAAGCATACTTCCAGGAGTGCAGTTTTTGCATGTAGGAATGCGTGTGTGTAGTACAGGGCCTGGTGGGAGATCTGGCCATTGAAAACACTCCTCCTCCCACACAGCCCTACAGGCACACAATGAAGCATGCTTAGCTGACAGTGAGTGTAAATGTTACAACAAAATGTCTGAGTTTGGTGAATGGTCTTTGGAGCACAAGGCACTAATGGGAGGTGGACCAAAGGCAGACACATTTCCACAGTCTCAGACATCTTGCAAGTACATTGACACTCAGTGCTAGGAAAGCATACATCAAGGTTGTGTGGTTGGGCGGGAAGGTGTATGTAGGATTGGGCCTGATGGGAGTTGGAATAACAGCAATCACTCCTCCACACACATAGCACAACCACTTCATTGGGGGGGATGTCTACCTCACAGTGATTTCATGTGTACTACCAAGATGTCATACACTGTGGACTGATGTCTGAAACTATCACAACTACCACATTTTTATCTGTGCTACAAACACCAGTTACAGGGAACAAACATCTTGCAAGTACACTTACCAGCATTGTCTGGACAACACTCTTCCTGGTGGCCTGGTGGGGCTGGATGGGAGGAGGGGTGTAAGTTTCACTATTAGTACACAAGCACTCAAACCTCTGTTCATCAAAGGTCTTTGCCACAAAATGGCATGATTCGGAGTTTGTGAACTCATCTGTCTATGGAGGCTAGGTACAAAATACATGATCTGTGTAGGCACAAAGCTAAGCAGTAACACATTGTGCTACTCATAGCTATTCACATGTGCATAATGAGATGAGAACAAGAAGCACCTGACTCACAACAATCCCAAAAATATCTGAAAAAGATACCAGACTGTGAGTGTGTATCGAGCCACACCAATGTGACTGCTAAAGACATGCACTAAGCCCAGTACACAGGCCTCAAAAATAACTACATTGGGTGAGAAAGAGTACGTATGTCGCCGTGAAAGTACAGATGTGGAAAACACCAACACACCTGTGTCATTCACAGGGTGTCACAAACCAGTTAATGTGTTTGGACATGTAATATCAACTAAACACCACATGCCCATGTTTGCACAGAGCTAGACATGCTCATCAATCCCCATCTTGTCCAAATTACTTTCTTCTTCAAAAACATAGGCCAGCATTATGGCCTAGGAGGCCAATCTATAACATAAGCTCATCAATAGGTTCAGTAGCCTAAATAATGGGTATGATTTGATGGGCTGTGGACATTCACATCAATCTTTGTGTCTTTTATGTACCCACAGGCTGAGCTGGGAACACCTCTGGAACAAACCAAGACAGCCAGTCTCAGACTCTGATTGACCCTGAGCTCTCCGGCGTTGAGGTCTCTCAACCATCTTCGGACAACGATGAACTACCTGGCACATCAGGTGTGGGTCAGGCCACAGCACCAGCTGCAGTAACATTACCATCCTCTGCGACCACTCCCGCCTCAGCTGACAACACCCAGCTGACCCCTACCCCCACGGACACACCAGTCCGAGCCACCACTGACAGCACAGCAACACGGGGCACTCTGGAGTTGGCAGACAACAACACCACTATCAACGAGGAAGGAGGCTCAGTGTCGACTGTGCCACCACCAACTGGTCCTGCTCGGGTGGGTAGGGGTGTTGGGAGGGGCCGTGGGGACCTGCACCATCATGCAGCTGGTGCTGCTGATGAAGATACCCCACACCTATCCCGGATCCGCCACACATATATGAGGGTTGCACCGGAGATTTTGGCCAGGTAGTTGGGATCCTCAGGACCATGCAGCAGGCAGCCCACTATGCGAAAATGGACAGGTACATGAACAAAATTGATGACCTGACTGCGGTGCACAGGGACATTCTCACCTGCCTCTGCCAGATTGCCACCATGTCCACACCCCCCTGTGTGCCCACAACATTTGGTGTATCAACATCTGTACCAGCCACAGGGAGGGATGTGGACTCTGGCGGAGAGCCCCCTGCACGGCCCCTGCCTGCACCTGAGTCCCCCCCAAACGTGGGAGGGGTCGTCCAAAGAAGCATCCCTGAGAGACCAAAGGCTACGCATCACCCCCAGGAAGTGACAACCTGCTCCTGATACCCTCCATTGTGTGTCAAGCGTTCACTTTGTTGACTGTCATTGAACTGTCCAACATTGGCTGGAGGGTCTAAGTTGGACTTTGGACTCAAATAACTGTAGATTTACTTCTGAAGACTTCATCTACAAACACTACCAACTCCTCTCTGCACTTTGTTTATTATGTTTTGTTGAGTACTCCCCCATTCTGTGACTTTTTATCATTACGTCATGCACTAAAATAAATCACTTTGCACAAAATACTTGCTCATGTTGTGACTTTGAAACACAAATGTACAGATTGAAATGACGCACAATATCACAAAGAAGAAAGTGACAACTTTATTGGATAAGAAATCACTTCAGAAATGTTAACTACTGGCTAGGGAGTAAATGTAACCTGTCACAGCATGACTGATAGAGACATCCAGGTTATCACAGAACCCATGGTACATGGTACTGATTCAATTTAAGTCTACTGTCTGCAAAGATATCACCGTTTGCAAGCACAAACAACATTCATTGTCAGCAAACCAGATCATCATGGAATATGTTTTGTTTCAGAATAACCTTTGGATGTGTGTAAACAGACAAGGCACACCTCAATGTGAGGCACAGGTTTATTCTACCGATACAACCTTGTACCTTAACCCAAACTCAAAACACATCACACAGTAACAAAATGCTCACAAGTAAAAAGAAATGACCATCAGCTCTGAAGGAAGTGCATTCCAAGGAATTCCACAACTGTTCAATGTTGGAGTATGGCACAGTATCATGGGTCTTGTGAGGTCACAACTCTGCAGTTAACATGGCAAAGTACCCTGTTTAGGAGAAATATAGAACAGAGTCAGGAACTCAGGAATGATGTTGCTCAATGTTGCTAACAGTCTCAGCTAAAGCATACAAATGTCAGTGTGAACACAAGCTAGTATTGAGTGTATCATTGTACATGTCACCTGTAAAATTTGATTAAGCAAATCAGTGCAAACCTCATGATAATTGAGATACACTCAGCAGCATACATACACATTGGACAAAAAAAACACACAAACAAACATTTTGGGGTTGACATCGCTCATTGAATACTTACATTCAGGTGAAGAAGTTGCAGATAAGTTCTTGTCGAAAATCCCCAACATCATCCTCATCATCACTGGCATCATGTCCCAAGCCTGGATCCTCCCTTGCTGGTGCTGCTAGTCTCCGTCATCCAGTATCAGTGGAATTTCCTCCCAGATTGCAAGGTTGTGCAGCATGCAAGCGGCTGTGATAATCTTGCACACCTTCAAGGGGCCATATTGTAGAGCTCCTTCTGTCCGATCCAGACACCGGAACCTTGTTTTCAGGACACCAAATGTATGCTCAACCACTCGCCTAGTACAACCCTGTGCCTCATTGAACCGCACTTCTTCAGGGGTGACTGGGTTGCGCAGAGGGGCCAGCAACCAGGGAAGGTTGGGGTATCCAGAGTCACCTACATAGAACACAGAAAAAAGGTCAGTTGTCTGCCAACAGAGCACTCGCTGACATGCAATCAACACACACTACAACATACACATGAAACATCACCTACCAACAATCCAGGCACGGTCACGTTGCAGCTGAGAGATCATGTGGGGGACGAATCTGTTCCTCAGGATAGAGGCATCATGTGCAGAGCCAGGGAAACGTGCACAGACGTGGGAGATCGACATGTCTGCCAAACACACCACCTGGACATTGATGGAGTGGAAGTGCTTCCTGTTGCGGTAGACCTATTCATTGGCCTGTGGTGATACCAAAGCAATATGGGTTCCATCAATTGCTCTAATGACGTGGGGTATATGTCCCAAGGCGCAGAATTCGCCCTTGATGTCAGATAAGTCACCTGGTGTCGGGAACTTGATGTACTGGTCCAGGCGACGTATCAATGCCTCCAACACATCACGCAGAACATCATCTGTGACATTCCACCAGATGTTGCCACAGTATACTAGAAAGAACCAGTGGCAAAGAAATGTAATGCAGCCATTACCTTCACCTTGGGGGTCAGTGCAGTCGGATATGTACGACCAGGCATCAAATCTGGTGTCAACTGATCAGCCAACGGTTCAATTATTGCCCTGGTGAAACGGTATTTACGAATTTGGTCATGTTCTTCCATGGGCTGCAGGTCTGGGAAGGGCCTGTAGACTGGTGGTCGTCTGCGATACCTATGTGTAAAGTGTAAACATAATTGTTGTTAGATACAAATATACAAGATAACATGCATCAATACAAACAGAACATGATAAATGAGCACAAAATATAGTATGGAACATTTGTAACACATGCATAAATGAGTATGGTTGATCTTAGATACATATCACAGCATTATGACCCTTGCCAGATCTGTTACCACAGTATGGTCACACATCAATTTGAGTGCCATACTGACAAAGTCACTGCTGTCCGTCACCATTCATGTCAATGAAGCAACACATACTAAACAAATAAACACAAAATAAGCTGATATAGGTGTATGAGAACAATTGCATGGTTAAAATGTACCCACATAAGGATCAAGAATTGGCAGATATGTGGGACACCACATACATACAGTGTCCCACTCTGAAAATTATGCACACTACTGTCCATGATGGACACCGTCATGTTGTCAGGTCAGCATCACACATACAATTACATACACAAACCATTAACTATCTTGGATTTGCATATATGACGCCTTCATACACTTGAGTCTGGGACAACAAAGATATACTGGTAAAACACACAACAAACACATCATTTGTTTGGATGCATATTGTCATAGACTAATCATTCAAATGTAAATGCTTTAACCATGAATCACACACAAATTCTTTATAGTCAGGAATCACACTGATTGCACACTGGGTCACAGACTCACCTAATGCCATGAACATGTTAAAATATGGACTTGTACATCCCCATGAAGTCATTGACACTGTGACCAAGCCTAGATAGGTCATTTGAAAACCTAAGAAAATTGTTGGTATTAGCCACAATTTCAGTGTGTCATGTGCCTCTCAAAGATAGCTCCTCATGGGTGTGTGAGCTATTCATATAAAGGTCCATTTCAGCTTTAAAAATCTAACTACACACATGTAATGCTCAAAACATACAACAATCACAGAAGTGTCTGCCCTGCAGAATGATCATTCAAAGGATGCGGTAGCCGCATCCGAACCAAATAGGTTACAACCATTGGCTGAAAGTTATTATGGTGACAGACGCGGGTGAGTATTCAAAAGATGCGGTAGCCGCATCCGAACTGAATCGGTCACAGCCATTGGCTGAAAGTTATTATGGTGACAGACATGGGTGAGTATTCAAAAGACGGGGTTGCCGCATCCGAACGGAATCGGTCACAGCCATTGGCTGAAAGTTATTATGGTGACAGGCACGTGTGGTAGTAGTAGTAATTTATTTGTTGATTAGTTAAAATCATTACAATCAGCAAAATCCACGTACAAAATGAAATTTAAAATAAGAGAAAAAAAAAAAAAATCATAATCCATTCATATTTGTTTAGCGGCTACAGTGTAAAATTATATCCAAGCAAGTTCTACAAATAAACCTCAACATAATTAATTTAGCAGCAATGGAGGGCAATCGAAAAATAAAGTGCTTTGTGCTAAAAGCTGTAGTTTACATTATACCATGCATTACTCTAAAAATACTTTGTAACAATGTAAGTAGCAGCAAAAGAGAAACAGCCGTAGTAAAGTACATTTGGGCTAACATTGGAAATAAAGTGCATTTGTGCCAGCAGACTTTAGCAGCTATGATTTAAAATATACCAACACTACCCCAAAAACACTTTATATCAATATAAAAAGCAGCAAAAGTACATTTGCGCTAACGTCCGAAATAAAGTGCATTTGTGCTAGCAGACCTTAGCAGCTATGGTTTAAAATGTACCGTGCATAACCCTAAAAATACTTTGTAACATTGTAAGTGGCGGCAAACGAACACAGCCAAAATAAAGTGCATTTGAGCCAACCTCCCTATTATAATATCCCCACTGTCATTAAACATTTATTCTCTGTAAAATGTTTAATTAACTAATTCAGTGATAGTTCTCTTTAAAAATGGTAATAAAAACAATTATTTGATTTTCATGTCATAATAATGGCCACCTCGATTGTAAGTGTTACTATATTATTAAGCAGAATCGTCATAAGACAACAGTTTCTTTTCAGCTATAAGGATAAACTTAACAAATCGGGAAATTAGACGAGCCGAGGCTCCATTGAGGCATGTGATAATAGCATTTCTACAAGTTCTTACCCCCAATTCATTAAAAATAGGTTTTAAAATGGATTTTTGCTCTTCTAGCAATTGGGGGCATAAAGTTACTATATGCACTAAGGTTTCCTCACAAGAACCGCATAACCTCCAAAGACTGGATGGCCACTTATTTTCCCATTTTGGAATTCCATCTTTAGTCGGGTATCTCCCAAACCGTAATAACATAAATGTATTCTTAATTAAAGGTTTTAGATGGAACAACAAATACGGTTCGGGTACCAATTTGCTAAAAGAGTTTGCAATTGACCATGAATGTTTTTTTTTCCTAAGTTCGTCCTTATCTATTATGGTCGATAATAAAATGGCTGATTGATTTATTGTTTTTTTGTAAACAACTTTGCTCCTAATTTCTTCTTCTAGGTTTGGACATTCGAAATTACGTAAACACTCACTTAAGAATGTTTTCCAGCTACTCGCATACTCTCTTCTCATCATCTCATGCCAACACTGATTTGCAAGGGAACCCTCTTCAGCACGAGACAATGACAATAGGGATTTTAGAAATGTGGATTGTCGTGCCAATGTTTGTCTTTTCAGACCAAATTCTAGTCTTATATTGGCACGACCAATATATCTAGGAATCCTAAAGACTGATTCATAGGTTTTTATTTCAATGTCGTCGAGGATTTTTGCATCTTTACCACGGAAGATAATCGAACCATAATCCAAAGATGGTATCAGCTTTGCTTTCATGACCTTCAACAGGTGCTCGTGGTTTGGGCATGATAGCTTATCCCTCAATTTTCTAAAAGCAAATGATAATGATGTTCCCTTAGCCTCGAGGTTACTAAAATGCTGCCTAAACGACATGTTATCATCAAATGTAATTCCTAAATATTTATATGATTTTACACATTCAATAACCAAACCATTGATGTTCCATTCTTTCAATCCTAGTTTGGTTTTCCCTATAGTCATTATTTTTGTCTTTTTAGTATTTATTTTAAGTCCATTTTGGGAAACATATTGATTAAAAGAGTCAACTAACCTTCTTAGACCTATAACAGATTGGCTCAATAAAATGGTATCGTCGGCGTATTGTAGATATTTGATCTCCTTACCTAGAATAGTGGGAGAATGGGCATTAACATGTTTTATATGGGTTGGGAGGTCAGACATAAAAAGATTAAAAAGACAAGGGGCCAAGACACAGCCTTGTTTCAGTCCAGTATTGGTCTCAAGACCATGTATTGGAGTATAACAATTTGATCATATCTAATAAAATATTAGGTATACCCCAATTCAATAGCTTCGCCCATAACAGATTTCGCGGTACTGAGTCAAAGGCGGCTTTTAAGTCAATAAAACAAATACACAACTTTTGTTTCCTGTATTTGGCCCTATCACCCAGTAAAGTCAATAAAATCAAATTCGTGTTAGTCGATTCCCCTCTTCTAAAACCGGTTTGTAAATTTGGAATCAAATCTTCCCTTAAAGCCCATGCTTCCAGTTCTTCCAGAAGACAACTTGCAAATATTTTTGCCTCTACATCCGTTAGGGCGATTAAACGATAGTTTGCGGGGTTGTCTTGGGGTCCGCTTTTATATATCGGCTGAATGATACTTTCTTGCCATGATTCAGGAACGGAACCAGATTTAAGAACGTCATTGAATAAAAATGTTAAAACCTCTGGCCAATACTTAGGATTTGCTTTAAAAATTATATTAGGGATTCCGTTCGGACCGGGGGCTCCATTCGATCTAATTTTGTTTATTGCTTTTTTAACTTTCTCTACCGACCATGGCTCTTTGTCTAATAGACTGAGTGGGTCAAGGGCATTTAAGCCCAACCCGCCATCCTTTATCCTTTCTTGCGTATTATGGTGAGCAGAGTCAAATTTATTGGGGTCAGACTGGGGGACCGAAGGAGCAACATAGAGATTGTAGATAAAATTTGCCCAGCTCGATTCTTCAATGTTGGCACTGTTCCCTCTATGATTACCAAGTTCAAGATTATTAATAATACCCCAGAATGACTTTGAGTCTTTAATTTTACACGAAAAATGTAATTTAGACCATATTCCCTCATAGTAGTCTTGTTTAGCCTTCCATATTTCATTCTTATATCGCTTTTTAATTGATTAAGTTGTTGAGACCCAAGGAAATTAAGTGTTCCATTCGCTTTTCTATACAGTGCTCTTGTTGCTCTATTAAGACTTCTTTTAAGATAGAGTAACCGGTTTGAAAACCACCCTGGTTTTTTTGATATCATAGTCGCACCTTTTGATGTTGTAGGACTAGGAAAATTATCCAGAAGAGCGGAACACAAACAAGGCCAGAGATCAACCATGGACTTTCCTTCAACTATCGCGTCTTGAGCTTTTGAAATTAAAAGAGATAGAGCTTCCAATATATCCTTTTCATTTCTCTCATTCCATACTAACCTTTTAAGATTAAAAGGAGTGGGAGCAATTTTCATTATTCTTGTTTCAGGTAATTGATCCAGAGAAAGAGCCAAGGAGATTATTTGAGGACTGTGATCACTCTCTATCCTCGGTATTACACGGTAACTTTGGAGCAAATTTAACAGATTCTCAGAGATTATAGAGTAATCAATAATAGATGGGTTACCCGTTTTTTTGAATGTCGGTGTGTGATCGTCGTCTTGCAGTATCCTGAGATAAAATTTTATAAACTGGGAATTAATCCACTGGGACAGAATTTTCGAATATATATTCGGCCTATTACAAGAAAACAGGTGCATATTAAAATCACCAGAAATAATTATCAATGAGTCTAAATGGTCATAGTACAACACTTTTACTATTTCCCACAAGCTCGAAAGTTGGGTAGATTTAACCTTATATTTTGGACTTATATAAATATTTAAAAAGATAATAGGTTGCTTAAAAACTAATTTAATACACTGTAGCCATGTTACCTGAAAGTCAATCTCAAAATGTTTAACATCCAAGTTCAAGGAAACATAAGTGGAAAGGCCACCACTGGCACGACCAAAAGAGGCCTTTCGGCGAGCCACATTTGAATATTCAAAATAACCAATAAGGGGTTCACAGTCCATATTCCAAGTTTCCTGGAACATTAATATGTCGAAGTCCCTAAGGAAACTTATTGCATCTGGATCCTCAAGAAGTGATTGAAAGCCATTTGTATTCCAAGAACAAATTTTAAAAAGTTTTGGTACTTTATTAAGGGAATTTAGGCATCAATCATACTTCACAGGGCTTCCTTTTGCCAATGTTGTCGGGAGCCAACTCCAATCTTCGACCGGAGCTGTTTCTTTCTTTGACTCCTCACATGTTCGAGTTCCTGGTTGACAACTCCTAATCTTGATCCCAAACGACAAGTTTAACTTTGTTGATGGTCCTGAGGCACCTTTCAGAACTCTAACTTGAGTTCCAGGTCTTGAATTCTGCACACTGATCTTTAAGTCCGAACTGCAAGATGTCTTCGTCGGAATCAACAAAGTCGGGTATTGGGTCCCAGAGTTTCTCCAAACTTTGATGCCCCATTTCTCAAATTGATTGTTATTGGTTATAATTTTGCTGATGATTTCTTCATTTTGCCAAGTTGTTACAGTTATTTCATTATTGAGATTATTGTGATCTTTCTTAAACTCAACTGATTCTAAATCGTCTGAGGTTACGTCCTTCAAATCAGCAATTGCATTCAATAGTTTCAAAATATTGCCACGGTTCAGGATGTCGTAAGGGCCTCTTGTGATGTACTGTGGACAGAAAACTACTTTCTTGGACTCGTGTGAGGAATCTATAGCTTCTATTTTTTCTTTATTTATTTGACAGATTGGATCCCTCATCCCAATGGTAGGTACCAGGACTGAAAGTGCCGATTTTCCTAAAACAGGAACTTCTGTTATATTTTGACCGAGGATAATTGGTTGCTCAGTGATGTACTCGTTACATTTCTGATTGGTGACATTATTTATGATTTTCTGTGTAAAGGTATTTTGTTCTCCACACTGTTTGACCATTTCTTTAATTGACTGGTCTCGCCCAATGACCCCTGACTTTGATGGAACAGAAATTTTGGACCATATACTATCGTTGGTCACGTCTGGGGCAGGGAGGCCAGTAGCCTGACCTTTTTGGTCAACCATTGATTTGTCCCCAAGTGCTTCCACAGATCTAAAAATCGGAAATAGTTCCTTCCTATTGGGCTCTTTAGACTCTTTATAGGCGACATCCCTAATAACTTTTTTTTCCTTAGTTAATTTGTTGTGGGTTTTCCTTAGTCTTTTTCTTGCCCTTTTGGACAGAACCTCTGAATTTGAAGTAGCACATGATGTTTGATTTGCTTTAGTTTGTAAGATGTTGAGGTCATCCACTGTTGTTTGTTCCCTAGGTTCAGATCTTTTGAACTCATCTTGAGATATCTCAGTCATTTTCAGAATAATGTCGTCATTTATAAGTTGATCTTTTTATCTGCAACTTTACTATTTATCCTAGTTGAGCTTTGATGCTGACTTTTGCCCATTGGATAGTTTACTTTTGTAGTTTGATTTCCACTATTCTCTTTTTCCTGAAGATTCACAGTCTTTTCTACATTACTCAATCCTGATGGATTTAAATGATTTGTTGCCAAAATGTGTCGATTTTATTTTCATTAAGAATTATTTTATTTTGAACCGTTCTGCCCGACATCAATTTTACTTCTTGTACCATAGAACTGACGATTGACGGTAAATCTGAGATTTTGTCAATCAGTTGCGCACAAGTACAAGTTACTAGTTGATTCTCCTTGTTTGATTGAACTTTGGTTATCAAGTTAGCCAGTTGGAGAAGTTTTGCATCAATTCCAACTACATGGATAGCCAATGTATTTAATAGATCAACTTGAATATTTAGTTTGTCTGAGTGAAAGTTAAGAGCGCTAGTGATGGAATCCATTGTTTTGAGTAGACTCTCCCATATTCCACGATCTGGGCTAGAAGAGTTGTTTTCTATATCACCAGATCTGGCCCGATAATTCCCATCAAATTTTGCTAGTAATGATAAGTCAACCGAGCTGAACAGATTATTTGAAACTGCATGTGCTTGAGCTTGTGTAAATTTGCTTTGCTCCTTTGGAATGAGCACATTCTCAGCTCTGACATTACCAGGAACCAGTAATGACTTGTTGTTAGTGAAGCTGTTTTCCAGGGTTATGCTTGACTGATCCGGGTTAAATAACCTTATGTTACCTTCTGGGTCATTTAGGCCATTGGGGCTAGATGATATCTCTGGTATCGATATTTGTCTCCCCTATTACTTTCTGCCTCGTTTGCAGCTGAGGCTAACAAGAAGACCTCGTCACTTAGGTTTTGGTCCAAGCCAGAAGATATATTAATCACTGAACCAGTCACACTTTGACTGCAATCCTGCGATTTAAGGGTCTCCTTTCGTCTGGTTGGAGTTACAGATGAAGGGACATCAGCCATGGATGCCGCAAAAGATTGTAAAACATGGCCTTGCACATGAATTTGTGCTTTAAACTGTAACAGGCCAGACGGTTTTAGGATTGAAGTCGCGGCAGGCATTCCTGGGCCAAGATTTTTATTTTTAAGTTGGAATTCGCTATCAGCTTTTATCACCTCTATTTCTGAGGACAACTGAGAATGTAGTATTGCACACGATTCCACTGAACAGTCTCTCTTTACACTAGTAGATGAAGATGGGAATACTAAGGAGCCGTTACCAATATCCCTTTTACGTTTTTTTGCTGTTTTGGCTGTTGCTTAAAGAAGCCTTTGATGGACAGTTGGTTAAGGTGGACTTGATTTTTATAATCTTGAGCAGAATTTTTAGGGGTGACTGCCAATGTAGCTGAATCATTCGGGGGAACTTCTTTTGAAGTGCACTTCATTGTGGCAACACACGTATCTAGACATTCTTCATTCTTTCGCCGCCGTTTTGATTGGGATCTGGGCGGCACCCCTCGCTGTCGACCAGATCTCATTGTGTACGGGGAAAATCAAAAAATTTAAAAGACTTATATCCGGGCCTCAAATGCCGCACGTGCGCTGGGCTTGTCGATGATAGTCAATTTTATCAGAAATGTCTTCCTGATAATGGCGGACTGGTAAATTATCTAAATTCTTAAACGACTGAACCCCTATCTCCTCTAGGGTTCTTTGCCCGCCCTGCTTGGCTTCACTCGTCCACTCGTCCTACTCGTCCATTCCCGGCTGCTCACTTACTTGTTTGCCGGGAGCCGACAAGCTGCAGTTGGCGCCAGACAGTGCGAAAAGGACCGCAGGGAACTGCCAGACGGAGTAGCACGGTGTAGCACGGTGAGATGCGGCAGGACCTCCAGGGCTCGCTTCTTGCTTTGCAACCCTCGTTTGCTCAATTCAGTACGATCGGTAATTGCTGCCGATTTTTTCGATTTGCAGGTTTTTTTCCCTTGTGGGAGTCCGGGTGCCACACACAAGGACCCGCATGCAAGGGCTCGCACGATGTCCAAACGTCCAAGCGAACCCTCGCTCGGGCGTCCCCACTGGCGTCCTCACTGCAAACCCGTTGCCTCGCCGCATGCAGGGGCTCGCATGCAGGGGCTTGCAGGGCGCTCACCCAATGTCGAAGCGTCCACGCTGGTGTTTACTCGCTGGCGCCCTCGCTGGCGTCCTCGCTGGCGTCCTCGCAGGCGTTCTCGCTGCCAACTCGTTGTCTCGCTCACTACCGCACTCTGCTGCCGTCTGCTTCCTGCGAGTGGAGGTAAGCTGAGGAGCTTCAGCCGCTGCTAGGGGGATTACTCATGATTCCTGTCGAATAGCAGGATTGTTATCCCTCCCCCCGGGATCTGGAGCCTCTGGCTGACACTACGGCCCTCGCTGCTTCCATGGGCGCTGCAACCTTCAGTGCTGCCTCACTGCCTCCTCCGTGCGGCAGTTTTGCCGCGAATCGCGGCTCCCGGGCTCGGCTCGGCACCCCCGCCGAACCCCTCGCGGCACCGAAGAGTGGCGAGCGTGCAAGAGCGGACAATGTTTCACTGCGGGGCTGGTATCTCTTGCCGGTCGCTTGCCGGTCGCGGTTCTCCCTCTTGGATTTCGCGGGTTTCGCGGATTTTGCAGGTTCGCGGGTCTCAGATCTCTAGCGACCCCGCACCGCTCCGCTCTGCTCCACCGTCTTTGCTACGCTGCTACGCTGCAACATGTGACCTGAGAAGTCACAATTAGAGATCACAGGCACGTGTGAGTATTCAAAAGACGCTGTAGCCACATCCGAACCAAATCAGTCACAGCCATTGGCTGAAAGTTATTATGGTGACAGACGCAGATGAGTATTCAAAAGACGCGGTAGCCGCATCCGAACCGAATCGGTCACAGCCATTGGATGTTGGTTGTTATGGTGACAGATGCGCATTTCGATTCCTATCGTCATCGCGTGGAAACCGAATCAGTAACCTCCAATCACCAATTAATCAAAGTCACTTGTGGTCCGATGAAGAGTTTTTGAACATCACGGTAGACGGGTCGTTTGCAAGCAATGTAATGAATCGGACTGATTTGGATAATGCAACCCACGCAAACCTATTGCTTTGGCAGCATGGAATTAAGGCCGCCTCTGCTGTTTAGATGTAAGTCTGTCTGTTCCCTTGAGACTTCACTTGCCTGCACTACCTGCATCATCCCTGCACCTCCCCATCTCTCTACTGCTGTGTCAACATCCTCTGGGAGCTACTATGGCACGTACAGTGGACAGGGCCCCGTCTTTCAGCAAGGAGGAGAACCAGGCCCTGTTGGACACCCTCCTGCCACTGTACAGCCAGCTCTATGGCAAACCAGAGGAGCAGGTGAGTGATGATCACACTACATTTTCATTGGACATGTGCAATCACCATGCTATACTACCATTAGGAATCTCATTGGCAAGCATGTAAAATGTTATCTGTAACTTTGAAAGTGTGTAGCTACCTGTTCTGGGCAGGTACAGGCTGTAGGAGTGTGTGTAATGGAGTGAACATCTTATCACTGTTCTCATGGGACGGAGTCATCATTGAACCCAGGACAACTGCACAGAATGCCATATGCCTAGCCCTTAGACATTGTTGCCAAACTTAGCATTAACAGTGTGTTCAGGTGTCTGACTCAGAAACATGTTGCATGTGCACTAAGGTTCTGTCACCATGTCATCCTTACAGGTCAACGCCCATGATAAGGCTAAGATTTGGAGGACCATCGCCAAGAAGGTGCGCTCCGTGGGGTTGGAGCTTCGGCGTGTCCGTCATTGCCACAAGAGGTGGCAGGACCTTCGTGGCTGGGCCAAGAAGATCGCTGAGGTCCAGCTTGGCCTATCACGTCCTGTCAAGAGGGGTGGGTGCCGAACACTGACCCCCCACATGCTCCACATCTTAGCGGTGGTCTTCCCTGACCTAGATGGGCAGTTGAAAGCCAGACAGTAGTAAGGAGGGGGTGAGTATGTGCCTTGTCGCACAGATTTGTTAGACATGCATGTTACAGTACCTTAGCCTGCTGCCCCTTTTTCAGGTTGTAAGTCAGCCAAACCCACTGATCAGTTTTGTAAGATGCATATGCACAGAGATAATTTGATGCCCAGTTCTGTCCCTTTCATCAGGGAGGAGTGAGTCAGTTGTGTTCAGGGAATTGACCGTAGTGCCATGCTCATGTGATCACAACAAATCACAGAAACATGTGCATGGAGGTAACCTTCTAGAGTAATGTAAATGCCCAACATGTGCCAGCACATAGACTAATGTATGACCTGTTCTCAGTGTGGTTTCCACAAATGTGTGAGGCATGTTGTTATTGGAGCAAACAAGTGTGAATAGGCCATGCTTTACATCCCTGCAGCAGGTGACATCAAGATTGAGGCATTGGTGAGTTTTGCTTGCTCATTGTGCCACTGTTAGGTCCCAGCCGTGCTGCTCAGTGTTATGAAATGTATCCCATGGGCCAATTACAGGTATGCTAACTCTGGTCATCTGCCACACTGGCCTGCCACATGATTGTGTGGAAGATTCCAATCTCTCCACTCAAAGGAGTGAGTCCATGTGTCTGACTCTGTAACAGTGACAGCACATGCCATTCACTGACAAACACAGGTGGTCACTGGTTGAAACATGGCTGGAAATGTGAGGTCTGATGTTAGATACACATTCACAACAGTGGCCGTGTGTGTAAATGCTGTTGACTATACATACTTGGGGCTTTGTAAACCATGTGTATGATGCATCACTGTCAGCCTGAGAGGTGTAAAATATGCATCATCTTGAAGTGAATCAACAAAATGAGATGGGAAAAAAGAGCAATCTAAGCTGTCGGAAGTGTGCAATATGTCTAATGGAAGTGAGGGACATTCAGACTTGGGCCATACAAATGGGGACCTCTGCAGTATACACCTATGTAATCCGTGGTCTCGTCTGCTGACTGTTTATCCCAATGTATGATTCACTGAAATAGATTTGAAGTTGAAATCACACAATATACTAGATTATACTAGAGAGAGGTTCCACCATATGCATAATGTTTGGATTAGCCGCATGAGATGAATACAGATCAATTTAATAATTGCGGCCACTAATATTTATTGGGAGTGTATTTAGGCATTGACAATCATAACATCTTCAAATTATTGTTCAGATGTTGGAGTTTTGTTATGATAAGAGATCGAAATATAGACTTACATAATATTGATGGGCTTGTCCAGACATTTATTAAGATCTTATTATTTGTGTCGATATTCAAAAAGTAACTACCATTTCCATTGCGCCCCTCAGGCTACCTTTGTTACTGGTTATTGATTTCTATCTTAGCTGGTATTGGTAGGAGCAGGACTATGAGAGCTAATAGACCATTATATGATCTCTATTTCAGTAGTTTCTGTCATGAGCAAGACTATGATAGCTAATAGATCACTATTTGCTCACGTTGTAAAAAACGGAGAAGAGATATGCGATTTTAATGTGTCGCCGAATTTAATGAATTAACTGACGAAAACACTACAGTTCCCATCAGCACTGACGTAAAAGTGTAGTCTTGCAAGAAAGATCTACAGTTCCCATCAGCATTGACGTAAAGTTGTAAAAAACGGAGAAGAGAAACGCGATTTTAATGTGTCGCCGTATTTAATGAATTAACTGATGAAAACACTACAGTTCCCATCAGCACTGACGTAAAAGTGTAGTCTTGCAATAAAGAACTACAGTTCCCATCAGCATTGACGTAAAGTTGTAGTCTTGCATGATGCGACTGAATCGCGACGTATTAATATTAATACATTTCACCTGCAAGACGCAATCACTTTAAAAGAGCCTTGGTTGTCCTGGCCTCGTTACCTCCATTCCCAGCTCAGTCGGAGCACGAGGCAACGACGGACAGGTAAGGCGTGAGGAAGTAATTTCTCGCCAATACCGAGTTGTAGTACGTGTTGGCAGAAAGTGACTTTTTGTTCTTTAGCCTAGATTTAGTTGAGAAGCTATAGAGTGGCAAGGTCTATATAGGACAAGCAATTGTTGTCAACTATGTTTTACGACTATTTTTGCCACTATTATTTTTGCCATAGACATAAGCAGAAACGCTATCCGGTTTAGCGGTGGCGTGGTATTAGTCCTAGATATAACCATAA
Organism: Calotriton arnoldi; assembly: GCA_963921515.1. NCBI lineage: Eukaryota > Metazoa > Chordata > Amphibia > Caudata > Salamandridae > Calotriton > Calotriton arnoldi. The sequence goes on from CAWUFW010015702.1 coordinate 243,971, forward strand.
GAGGAATAGTTGTGATCACTTCGGTGTAAATATGTGTGAGTTAGATAATGAATAGCGATAACTTTCACATTGGTTATATGTAAGTTAGTATCGAGTTAGAGAAAGTCCACCTTATATGACAGTATGAAGCGCAGTTACAAGTGTGACTGTGCAGGCTGGCTGTTCATCATTAATATGCTTTTTCCTGAGCTTGCCATGGATCGATAGTGGTTTTGTTTACCCAATGTGTATACTTAAAAGACACACTCTCTGAGAAACACAGTGTAGAGAGAAAATGTGATCCATGTGATTAACACATGTTGATATATTAAGCATGTTTTAAACAAAAACCTTCCCCCTTCCCTTCCTTCCCCCGTTTTTTCCATGTTGGGCCCTGTGGCTACGCCTGGCAGAGCGGGGTCTCTCGGACTGGAGTTGGTGCCGGGTGAGGTGAGGTTAAGTCCTCGTATTCTACGGGTGAGAATAATTGCTAGTCTATTTATTAGATCTATACAAAAGTTCTTTTGATTTAAGAGCTGACTGTGTGATGTGAATCATTTGACTTTGTTGTCACTATTAATGTTATCCTTTGTGCTTTGCAGATGTCCTACACATCTGGTAGATTCAGAGGATCAGTACAATATCAGAGGTTGTATCAAATCCAACCAGGATGTATGTATAAATTAAATTTTTTCACTTTTGGGAATAATGCAGTAGCAGATAAGTTTATGGTGAGGTCCTGACGAAAGCCGTGGACCGGATGTCCAATTGGCTGAAACATGTCGACCGTTCGTAAGCAGTAATTTGTTTGAACTGCTGAAATAATTCTCCCACTCTTTTTCACTGGTTTTAATTAGGATTGCCTTAGATATTGGCTGAAGATTAAGTTCTTTTTCTTTTGGCAAATCCAATTTTAATCACGTACTTTATATCTTTTGCACTGCACTTTTTCTATTGGAGATTATTCTCCTATTTTCTATTGTGTCTTTCTTCTTTTCTGAAAGACCTAATAAAGGAGACAATCTATCCAGTATGCCTCAATGATCAAGAGGATAGAAGGAAGATTGTTTAGGAACCCAAATGATGATAAAGGTTCACTTCGGCGTGTGATGGGATTCCTATAATCCTAATGGGTTATTTCATCTTAACTTTTCTAGTGACACTTAGGGTCTTAATTACCAAGCACATAGCTCTATTTCAGTGAATCATACATTGGGATAAACAGTCAGCAGACGAGACCACGGATTACATAGATGTTTGTGTGAATAATGGAATAGGGGATTTAATCCGTTTAAGGTCTATAAATTTTCCCTATGACCCTCCTGTTGTTTTTTTTTTTTTTTTTTGACCTCTGCAGTATAGACAGGATTGGTACCGGTGTTGACTGGACTCATAAGAATGGAGGTTCAGTACTGATAGTCTGTACAGACAGTGCACCCAGACGGGCCATTGGCATGGTGTTCCACCAGAAGCATTGTGAGGAGGCAGTTATTAGACTTGGAAGTGTGTTGACCATTGATCACATCTGAAAATGGTGAGCTGTTTACAATGTGCACAACATTCTGATTCATCCTCATGACACTGTGCATAGATGACACAAGACAGTGGGCCACCTGCCTCTCACCCTAGCTATGCCTACTACCTTGGTGAATTCTCAATCAGAGTCAGATGTGTGACCTGACATTAGAGAACCTAAGTTACAGGACAAATGAGCACAATCACTGTTATCTGTGTGACATGACTTATGCAATGAGTACGCGAGCTTTATGTTGGACAAGGATGTCATTTGACCTGTGACATTAGAGACAATGTTTCCCAATTTGATGACAAGGGATTGCAGAATGGATACCATGTCTCAATTCAATTGTGTGAATCCTATTCCCGTTGTGAGCTCTATACTCCCTTGCAGGAGATGAGACAGGTATTTCAGGACACGAGACCATCAGGTGCAAAAGACGTTACATCACCTGCTACATAGTGAAGTAGTCGACATTGTGGTCCTGGCAATTGATGTTAATACACCCAATGTTGCAGATAACCACATGTGCAAGGGAGCAATGGTTAACTTGCAGAATGACAAGTGCCATGTATGTAAATGTATGTAAAGGCGATAGCATTAGTAAAAATTATGTAGTTGTTTGAAATGTGAGGATTCGTGATGTCACCTATGTGTCAAGTACATACAGATGACTTATGTGAATCTTTTTTCATTTTTATTCACAGCATCAGCACCGGCCAGCGGAGGAGACAGTGCGACGGATCTAGGGAGAGCAGATAGCCAGTCTGGGACCATTGCCGAATCGGACGTGGAGGCATCCAATGGTGGGGTGGATGAGGGGAGCCACACTGAGGGCAGGTCTGCAACTCCACCTACAACATCTGAGGACCATTAAAGCTCCAGTGATGACTCCCTGGTGGTGGAGGACACAGAAAATGATTCCTCAACATCGGAGTCCACCACCATCACCACCACCAACACTCACATCTCCATCCTACCAGCTGCTCCCCATCCCACTGTCCATGGCTGCTACTGTGGCAGGGGAGCTGTCTCCTTTGGGACAGGCACCTCACCCCCTGCCCCTGCCTCCCCTGCTGCCCTCAGTGTGGAGGCGATAGACATCCTGAGGCAGATCTCTGTGGGGCAGACATCCGTGCTGAATGTCCTCCATGTGCATACCACTATTTTGACACAAATGCTGTCATTCATGGAGGGCATTCACTCTGAAATGTCTGCCCCACAGAGATCCAATCAGTCACTGGCCTCACACTGACGGCAGCAGTGTCCCAGCTCCAGCAGTCCCTCCCCCTCCTACCTCTTCCTGATCCACAGTCCCAACTAGCCTCCTTGACCCAAGCACACACACAAACATACACATGCACACACTTCAAAAGCCACATGCAGCACACAAACACACAGAGACAAAGGCAAACCCACACACAGGCACACTCAGGAGACAGGCAGCACACTCACCACCAGGGACATACCACCAGATGACACACATGCATCCACAGACACTCCGCAGACCTCAGAACCCTCTGCCTCCACAACACCTGCCCTTGCCTCTCCTGTTCCCCCCTCTGGCCAGAAAGTCTTCCTATTTGACCTTGGCCTCTTCCCTGCTGACCCATCCACACCCCATATAAAAAAGAAGAAGCAACCCACCCCACGGCCCAGACATCTAAATCTGCCCCCCCCCACCTTGGAGAAGAAAAGGCAAACCCCCCCACACAAGCCCAAAACCCCTCCACCAACCCAGACTACCCCAGCCAAGCCCTGTACTTTCCACCAAAAAAAGCACTCCCAAAAAGTCAGAGTCCCTCCCCATCCCTGTATATACAATTCATGATTATACCATCCCCAAGATGGTTAAACCAAGCCCCCCTCTATCGAGCACTCCCACTACAGCTGCCCCCCCCTCAGTCTGAGTCTGCCACTGCAGTGGAGCCACTGCCCCCTCAATTGGACACAACCACTGCAGTGGACCCAACCACCCCTCAATTGGACACAACCACTCCTCAATTGGACACAACCACTGCAGTGGACCCAACCACCCCTCCTGATCCCATCCCTCCCAAAACCCAAACCAGTCCTCCCTAGTTTTGTCCCTTTTGTGCCTGGCATGCCCCCTAGATGCCCCTCCCAGGGGAAGTGACCCCTTGCAGTTTCAGTGCAGGCAAGAGTAGATGGCCAGGATGTTTGTGCCCATTGCACATATGGACAAATATGGACTGGTCATTGGCCTTATGTTGGTTATAGTTTTGGTTTTAGCATGCAGAATAAAGCATGTCTCCAGTTTTTTCCTGCTGATTTCTGTGTCCCACAAATTGGTTATGACTCAACTGTAAATCATGTACAATTGGTAGTGTAAGTATCCAATGATGTTAGTATGTCATGGATTGCATGTGGTCCATGGAGTATGTTACCTTTCACAATTTGTATTCAAGATTTTCTTGTCTACATTTGCTGGGTGTCATCGTCCACATCAGTTTTGGCTATGAGGGTGACATGAAGTTGCCAAGCTTTTCTTTTTACATCACAATTGCACATAGGTCATGCTTTCATATGTCAACATAGTGCAAGAGTTTCAAATTGCAATAATTCAGGATGAGCATGCTGAATATGTTTGTGATGTGCGAAAGTCACCTGTCTCACCATTACATCAAGGTACATATGGAGTTTGAATACGTGGTTGTGACTTTGAACACACCCATGTACACAAGGTAATGGTACAATACTTATATGTGACTTGATAGTGGTTGACCCATGTCTGTGTCTTCTTTAGATCTGGTACACTAGTGGCAATGACTACCATGCGGCAGGTGGCATGCCACTGTAGGCAATTTCCCTTCATGGCTGTGTACTCATCTAATACATTGACTGAGCCCATGGTGAGTGTAAGGTGAGGGGTATTCTCACAGTCTTCAGACCCTGTTGCCTCCTAGGACTTAACTTTCTGCAGATATTCCAGTTCTTCAAGGTGTCTTTGGTCTTAATAGTCCAATGCTTTCTTATTCATACGTGAGTCAGGCCATCCTGCTTTGGTCTGGCTACATCATGTTGATGTTGTGTATTGCCTGTCCAAACTTGAATTTCATATTTACTGCCACACATCATTCGTAGTTGAGCATATGATTTGTGTGTAGGTTGTCATTTGTGCATGACTGACAATGGTGTCCTCTTGAGCTATGATTCATGCTGTTCCAGATCACACAGAGCTGAACTAGGGGTGCTGTAATGTCTGTTGGATTGCCCTGTGCTACATGTGGTAAGCCGAGTGTACAGTGAGTGCACAGGAGTGTTGTGGGTCCGTCTGTCCTGCAGATGCCACTGGAGCCAGCGTCACATCCATGCTCTCAGTTGCCACTCAGGGGAGGAGGTGGAATTTAGGTTGTGAAGCCTAGCTGCAGGTGTGTTTAGCAAGGTTAATTTTGCATGTGCTAAGCTGGCTCAAACAAGTGTAGAGGTGAGAGCGACTGGTGTTTCCAACTTTGATATGGAGTGGAGACTCCTACGTAATGGAGCCAGGACAAATTTAGCTATTATCAGAGAGTGTAAGGTAGGGGTTAAGTTCATGGGCAGTTCTTGTATAGGAGACGTGAAATTCCCACATTGTCCCAATGTGAGTGGTGTTACATTAGGGGGTGTGAATCAGAATATGCAAGCTCGTTATACTGGTTTAATCCTGCACAAGGTATGGTAGGAATAGGTAGATGTGAGAGGGGTATATCCAGCTAGACATGGTTGGATTATGGCAGGTGATGAGAGCTGTAGTCTGTGGCACTATTGTGAGATATGACTGGAACAGTGCATTTACAATGTGTGAGATTAGTTGATAATGTGCATAAGTCAATGGGGTTATTGGACATGGAAGTCATATGTGGATGTGACAGGGCCACAGTGAGACAAGGTTTAACTAGTCATATGTGACAAAGTGGATAAGTGTATGTAAAGGGTATACACCAGTTGTGTAATTTAGGGTGCTGAACGGTTAAATGTGAGGTGTTGTATAGTTGATGTATGTTGTGTTTGCATCTGTATATGCATCTGTTTTAGAAATGACAATCTGTAGAACTTAAGCAGAGTAGGGTTGGTGTGTGGGGATATGTGAATGACTGAGGACATATCCATTGAGCAATGTAAGTGTTTTTGTTGTGAGATGTGGTGATGTGGTAGTGTGTATGTCAGAGTGGACGGTGATGCTGCACGTTGTGATATGAGTGCAGTCCAAGACATTACTGAGGGTGCAACTGGTAATGAGCGTGGTCCTTTTGACATGCTACGTTTGACGTCTGCTGAGGAGGTGATGAGTACAGTACATTGTGTGCATGTCATGTATGTGAGAGTTGTTGTTATATAGTGATAAGAAGTGGTGCTGTGCGTGTAGGTGTGGATGTGAGAAGGGCAGCGCCAGTGGGAGATTGTGAGAATCGGGTTTGAAGAGTTTGAGTACAAAGTTGAAAGTTGAGCCTGTACTTTGAGGTGGATGTGAGAGGGGTCATATCTGCACAATTACAGTTCATGCAGGCCATGAGATAATATTGCTATGTACATATGTGTAGATTTTGTATATGTAAGTAGTCAGAAAGAGTTGCCTGAGTAAATATGAAGATGTGGAATGGGTTCCCTGCAGCTTGCAGTATGCCCATGGATGTTCATGGCTGATTGTTTTAATGGCCACTTTGAGTCCACTGTCATATGCAAGACCTATTGGCAACACCGGAAAAGTTGCCTCTACCTAGCCTTGCCTTGTCTGAGTTGTGTGTTGGCATATGTGGCATCTCATCCTTTGTAGGTAGTTGTACTCAGTTATTGGTCATTCTTGCCCTTGGAAACTGCCCTGGGGTGGATGTGGTGATTGCTAAATTTGCAATGTCATGATTCCGGAACATGGCATGGCAGTCCATTCCTTAGAGGGGAACAGCCCCTTCAATGTTCAAGTCATGGATGTGTGTTGTTGTGCCACCTGGGATCAGACTACTCCAAAACGCATCGCCACACTTGCCAGTACACTACACACGCATGGGTATTGCTGGCATTCTGACATTGAATGTCCGAGGTATGGGGACACCAAGGGAGATGTAGTCATTGTGATGATATCTCTGGTTGTCCTGAGGAAAACACATTGCACTGTAAGCAAACACACATGTGACACTGGAACAGTACACCCAGTCCCATAAGTGTTTGCATTCTCTAAATTTTGGTACCTCTAATCTGGTTTTGCAAGGGTAGCCCTTGTGTGTGTCCATGAGGGCTCCCAATGTGCCCATTAAATACTGCCCTAGGGCCTGAAGGTGATATGTGTTTGTAGAAGGTTTCCTTGATGTTTCCATAGATTTTTGGACAGTGTTTCAGTGCCAAATGTGGACAAAGCAGACTTCATTGTGCACATGTCTTTCATCCTCACAAGATGTACCCATAGTCCCTGGTTTAAGGTTAACTATGTTAATTGTGTTGGTGAGCCACAAATCAAGCCCCCCCCCCAGCATCCCCACCCGTGCTGGCAGCTTATCTTACACAATAAACTGTGCACTAGACACACCAACACTGTTTGTGAATCCTACATCCTGAGACTCCTGCGTTCTCCTACTGCTGTGCAGGACACAATCTGTATATTCAAAATGGGATTATTATTTTGCGGCACACACTACAGCCTGAGGAGCTAGATGCTGACTTGCTGCGAGTGACATGCTCCAAAGATGACAGTAGACGCATACAAATTGGGAATTGTGTGCAGCAGCACCAGTCCACACATGGTGACTGTATCCAACATTGTTGCTGGCCCATGCTTCTTTCAAATCCAAGATGGATTTTGTCTACAAATATTTCCATGACTGTGACACAACCACTTGTGTGTTGTTGTATTTGGAGACACTGAAATCAGTATTGAGTGGCTGGGTCTGTGGACATGTGTGTTGTCTGGGCAAATATCCTCGTGCTTTTCTGTACACAGACGCATCACAATGTCATACTATTGTGAGTACATTGTAGTTCTGTTGCTCTGCGATGTTTCAGTATGTGTTGTTGTGGAGTCATGCATTCACTTTGTGATACATACATATGTGTGGTTATGGCAATTCCTGTTCCACCGGCAAATGTGTGTTTCCCCTAGTATTTAGCATGCTAAGTGTACCTACCTGATGATGACATTCCCTCACTGTACATACACGACATGCTATGGAGCCATGCTCTGATTGGGATCACAATGATGCTCAGGCCCTCTGAAAGTAATTGGCACAGAATCTGTGATCATCTCTTTTATTCTGTCCTCTGTGCTTTTACCTGTCAAGTGTTTTTTTTAAAATAAGGCGCACTGCTGCTGATCAAGGAGATGGTATGTAGGTCAGACTGTCCAGATGTGACTTGCCTCCCGGCAAGGCCCCTACATACAATGCAACCTCCCTGCACCTGCAATGACCGGAAAGTGATGGTCATGTGGGAGAGATGACACTACCTCTGTCAAGGCATGTAAGGCAGTGCACCAAGGTGAGTATGCTCCAAATGCTGTCGCCCAGCCTTAATTTACAACACTGCTGGTGAGCCGAGCAAAACCTGGCACCACATTGCAGTGGCGTGGTGGGGACTGTGTAAGTGAGTCAGTCTCTTGGTGTGGTTTACGAAGGTCCCAAAAACGTGGCCCACAGGTGACCCTGGTAAACCAGCCCATCAACCAATGCCCAATTGCCAGCATTGCCAATCCAAGGGTATGCTGAACACTTTCTGATTGGACTCAACACACAGGGGGCTCTATGGTCTTCGGCCCACCATTGTGTGTGTCAGCCCAGGCAGAGACAGCTTCTCCACACACACATACAGTCCTTGAGCTACTGTAGGTGGCTGGTCTGTCTTGTTTGCGCATGAGCACCCCAGAATTTCACAGTTTTTTAAGGGGCCATTTAGTAGATGATGAGGCTTTGTTTGTTTTTTAACGGTTCCTAGAGCATTTGCATTTCCACGCTGCCCATTCTTCAAAGTTGCCAGTTACTTTTGCTACAACAGTATGGGAATGCATTTCATGGAAAATGACTTTTGTGTTTGTTTATTTAGACATTCCTGCAGCATGTACTCTATCTGTAGGTATTGAGGCACTTTGCATATGCACCAGTTACATTGTTCATGTACACATTGCTGGGGGTATTTGCCCCCAAACCCCAGATTTGCATCTACATTGCTGGGGGTTTTGCTCCCCAACCCCAGATTTGCATCTACATTACTGGGGGTTTTGCCCCCAAACTCCAGATTTGCATCTACATTGCTGGGGGTTTTGCCCCAAAAACCCCAGATTTGCATCTGTATTACTGGGGATATTTGCCCCAAACCCCAGATTTGCATCTATATTGCTGGGGGTATTTGCCCCCAAACCCCAGATTTGCATCTACATTGCTGGGGGTATTTGCTCCCAAACCCCAGATTTGCATCTACATTGCTGGGGGTTTTGCCCTCCAAACTCCAGATTTGAATCTACATTACTGGGGGTTTTGCCCCCCAAACCCCAGATTTGCATCTACATTGCTGGGGGGTTTGCCCCCAACCCCAGATTTGCATCTACATTGCTGGGGATATTTGCCCCAACCCCAGTTTCAACTCTACATTGCTAGAAGTGTTAGACCTCCACCTCCCAATTTTGGCTGGACATTGCTGGGAGTATTAGCCCTCCTGCCCCCCCTTTGTGTTTGAATTGCCGGAACTATTGCCCCCCACCCCAATTGCCTCTACATTGCTACAAGTATTCCCCCAAAATTAACTGTAATTTCGACCCTGCTTTCTCTTCTGTTGTCTTTCGCAGGGTAGTTACGTTATTCTGTATGGGTAGGTGTCGGACTTACCTTCTGCGACGACCACATCGGTTGGGGTTGTAGTATCGCTCGTAGATGTAGAGTATAGGGATGACATGCGCAATGGGATACATGGCTGCACCGTCTCGTTCGCAGGATTCGTGTTGTGGCACGATTCGGAGCTGAAATACTCCCCTTCCGGATGCTCTGACATGTTGGTTATGGTGACCGATTCAGCGCATAGGAAGTACGCATCGTACTTGGGAGTTCGGAAACGGACAGGGAAGTGCCTCCGGATGACTCCATTCTGCGTATCTGAATGCTTCTCGTTCGGGAAAATGAAGACGGAATCGGAGAGACCGAGTCGTTCGGTAAGTAAAGAATTTTGGGCATCGTATTTCGTCGTTTGTATGAACCGGATCCCAGTACAAGTTGGTTGGAACTTCCGACTCCGGATGGCTCTGGGATGGCCTTCCTAACGAGATCGTAATTGGCCCCATAATATTAAACCATACTGGTATTACATTACATAAAACCTGAGTGGAAATATCTTTGCAAGTGTAGAGCCCCATTGTTAGAATACAGAACGGGGATGGTCACGTGTAAAACAAGCCATTTGCACACTCAGGTGTGCAAATTGCTTTGCGAATTAGACCCTTTGATTTGCCCCAAGTCACATTATTTTTGGGGTGAAGTGGCTCAGGTTAGAACCAAAGGCTCCAGATTCTTATATCAACAAAGTCACCTCTAACCACATCTTATTTTCAGATTATATTTCAAACTCAGGGCCTGATTTAGATTTTAGTGGAGGGGTTACTCCGTCACAATGGTGACGGATATACCGTCCACCGAAATCTAAATCCCATAGGGCCATATGTATGAAGTCAATTTATGATCACAAACGCCGAAATTCGCAGAATTTCGGCGTTTGCGATCGCAAATTAGCAGTGTGCAATGTATTACACTGAAACCCCTCACAAAATAAGGAATCGCAAATTTTGCGATTCCCTATTTTGTGATTGCATTTAAGGAATCACTAATTGCGATTCCTTAAATGCAATGTAAGAAGCACAAAAAAGTGCAATTTGGCTTAGGAATCAGAAATTACCACCAACTTCAAGTTGGTGGTAACTTGCGATTTCACTTAAAAATGCACTTTTTGCATTTTTAAAGTGCCATGTGGCGACATACAAGCCCTTAGGGCATGTATGTGTGCCACATGTGCACACATGCACATTTCAGGGTGCAACAGGGTGTCCTTTTGACACCCTGGCACCCTTGAAATTGCATTCTCAATTTGCGATTCTCTAATTGCTAATCGCAAATTGAGAATGTCTTCCCATTCATTCCTATGGGCCTCTAGGCCCATAGGAATGAATGGGAGGTATTCTTAATTGCGAATCGCAATTTGCGATTCGCAATTAAGGAATATGAAGGATTCGCAAAATTTATTGCAAATCCTACATACATCTCGTTTTGACGATTCTCAAATAGCGATTCTCTAAAATTCGCTATTTGAGAATCGCAAAACCAAACTTTCATACATATGGCCCATAGGATATTATGAGATTTACATTTCGGCGAACGGGATATCCGTCCCCATAGGATGTTCTGGGATTTATATTTAGGCGGATGAGATATCCGTCCCCATAGGATATTATGGGATTTATATTTCGGCGGACGGGATATCCGGCTCCCTTGTGACAGAGTAACCCATCTGCCGAAATTTAAATCAGGCCCTCTGTGTTTCAAATCTGATTACTGTGATTATGTGTGCACATGCAAATGTGTGCTCTAGACATTTATGCCACTGAGATTAATTTGTTATACCTTTGTGGACGTGGCTATTGTAATATTGTGTGCGGTGTGTTTTCGTTTTTCTGATGGTTTTAGCTACAGTTGCAGGATCCTTCCACAGATGTTACCACTGTGAGGAAATGCTTCAGCAATTACAAGGTGCAAAGATTCTCTGGGATTTGGGAATTTCTGTCTATTCAGGAGAAATAATTTGCAGAAACATCTCCACATGGTTGTGCCGGACGTTTTGCTGGCGGAAACGTGTCATGTTTTTTCCATGCTATAATCCAGTGCTACCACATTTGTAATCTGATATTATGCTTTACATATGCAGTAATGACGCATGGCATTACTCTAAATGCACGCGCAGGACGGAAAACGTTTAATAACCCACTTAAGGTATGTGTTTAATTTCAGTTATTAATTTCTAGAGATATAGTTTATGACTCGCTAGAGTTTCTGAGCTCGATACGCTCTCATTTTAAATGTTCAGCAATCCGTGTTTTTGCTATTTTTTGTGCAATAGTATTCACATCTGTTTGCTCAGCAAATCGTGCATCCAATAAACACAAACTTTGCTTTTTTTAGTAGCTGATAGGTGCCCTCTTTGAGTTGCAGATCACGGAATTAGAAATAACACTCAAATTGGACGTGTTTTCTCCAGTTATAGTATACACATTTTTTTCACTATCTTTCCGAAGGGTTTTCGCTAGGTTTTACTTTTACCTATAAAAAAACGTGCGGTCAAAATGTGGGGGAGAGGGGCGTGGGCAGTAGGCACTCTCTGATGTATTCCCATTTCAGACAAAAACTTTTGTTCGAGTCCACACCAGGAGGTGCACCTAAACTGTATTCGGGCCCAAATGTTTCAATGTTTCTGTTCATATAAATGCTTAATTTATCAAGCAATAAAAATATCTTTATTTGGTTGATAAAAATGGAAATCGAGTTGGAATATAGTTCAGTTTTTTACAGCCTGGTCATTTTTCAAAGTCAGTTTTCTAAATCCCTGTAGTTATTGAACGCCATTGATTTTAAACCTAAGCCGTCTGCGCTCCTCCCCTGAATATTTAACCTATCAGGGGCCTGGCTCCACTTTGAAGTTAAAAGCCACTCGACATAATTCCAAAACTTACCTGGAAAACAATTTCCCAACCTTCTAATTAGGATATGGCAGGCAATCAGCCACATTTCATAGTGGAAACTTGTACAATATGTTTTTGGTGCCTGATACATGCGATATTTACAATGGCCACACACAGTTCCCTCACACAAGAGAATCTGATGTCAGCTGTTTAAATTGTGTGTAGAACTAACCTGTGGGACTCTGCAGGTTTACTTTACTGGCCAGCCTATCTCTCTCTCTCCTATCCATGTGTAAACGTGATAACAGGACACAAGCCTTTGCAGAAAAGATAGTGACTACTGTGTAACCTGACCCCTGAGTTTTTCTTCGAATTCATGTGCGAGTAAAAGGCTACAATAATATATGACTCACACTACATGCTCAAAAGCAAAAACAATGTCATGTGAAATTAAATCATGTCAAGCCCGTAAATGAAAACATTCTATATAATGAAAATAGTTGCAGAACCTAAAGGCACAAAAAAGAACATTTTGTGCATACTCATATCCTCATTCAAGGGATTGAGATTCTTTGGTTCTTTTCCATCATAAGTTACAAAAACAGCCAGAAAATATTGGTAAACATGGCAGTTTTTTAGTCATGAGGATGTATGGGTAATTGTAATTGTAAAGTCCTGAAAAGGTGTTGAAGGGCTTTTAGGCAAGTAGAATGCTACTCCGGGTGCCAAGGTGGATTAGTAGAGGGAAAATATAAAATGTTATTGGGAGTGGTGTGCATGTGCGCCTGTTAGTTATATAAACAAGATAAAGTAGGTAAGAATTTGGAAAGGGTTATTTGGGAGTCCATAGTAGTATGAGAGGTTTGGGATGAGTCAGAGAGTGGTGGAAGGGTGATAGTTTGGAAGAGTTTTAGGATGAGTCATAGGGCCTAATTACGAGTCTGGCGGTCTGAAGACTGCCAGACTCGTGGGGTGCAGCGGTGGCTGTCCAGCCACCGCAGCACAGGCGGTCCGACCGCCCCATTAGGAGTTGGGCAGTCAGACTGCCATTGCACCGCCGCAGCCGCCAGGGAACCGCCGTTGCCTGGTGGTGGCGGGGCGGTGAGGCCATCACTAATATGTTGGTGGTGTCGCTGATATGCAGGAGGCCAGCAGACAAGACAGGTGCTGCTGCTGTTCCACTTTAAACCAAAAGCAAATGAAGTCACAATTGGGCCAAGAGGACTACAATTGAAGGAGGATAACAAAAAAAACCTCCCAACAGCAAGTGAACCCTTGCTGGGTGCTGAGATGTCATGGTATATATCTAACGGATACCGTTCTGGCCACGTCATATGTGTCTTTCTTTCAATACATTTAAGGCTTTCCTTTGGTCTGTTTTAGTCCTGAGGAAGACCCAACATGATGAATAGTCAATAACACTTGAACACAGGGCCGAAATGTCAGCTATCCTTAGAAATATGTGATGATGATATAAGGATACACTGGATAAAAATTGTTTTGGATATTTTTATATGTGATTCCAAGGTCTCATGTCTGTGTATGTGATCACTGGTAGATTTTGATTTTCATCATGTATATGTTATTGTGATGCATTGTTCTTTTTGTTCTTTATGTTTTCTGGACAGCGGTTGAAAACAGAAATATGAAAAGAGATATATATGTATGTTTAGATATATGAAAAATAATATATTTAAAACATAATTTGATATTTGTGTTGTGTCAGTGGTTTTAAGATATCTTTTTCTTGAAAGATCTGTGTTATTTGAGGCAGGAGAAGTTTCCCAGATGTTGAAGGGATCACCCCTAGGCATTTCCAGTATCTAATGTTTAATGAATAACTTTATTTACGATTCTTTTGGCTGACAGAACTGTTTGTAGCTCATAACTGTATACCCATGTTCTGAGGGACACAGGGTAACCCCATTATATTTAATGGTGATGCCGCTGTGGCACCGCCATGCATATTATGAGTTTCAGGACCACCAGCGGTGTCATGGAGGTATTTCATCCTTGAAAAGGCTGGCGGTCCTGGAATAAAGGGGGTCCTATAGGGCCCCCTATTGCCCATGTGCATGGGGATGCATTCAGTGGGGGCATGTGTGCATGCATCCCAGTTCCTGCACGGCATGGACTTTACAGTCCATGCTGTGTAGGAACTTTTTTGGGCATTCCCACTACTGTGCCCATTTTCCAGAGGCACTGCTGTAAGACCGCACAAAAAAGCCCACCAGACATGAGGAAACTCGAAATCTGGCGGGCGGTGGGCACACGGGTTCGGGAGCGGGCCGCCGGTGTAGCGGTCCGCACCCGCACCTCCAAACTTGTAATGAGGCCCATAGAGTAGTGGATTAGGGAGAGTTGTAGAGGATTTTATTCCCTCCGCAGTAGGTGGAAAATATAAAAATGTATAGATACATACCCGACACCTAAAAGGTATACATACTTAAAGATGTTAACATATTTTGCATATGCAAAAATATTGTACAAGACATACATGGCTAAATATTTACAAAGAATAGATGAATATATATAAATAACAGTCGCACTCTCGTGGTATAAATGCTGTAGGAATATTGTATTTACTTTCCTTGGTTTTCTGGGTGCCAGAGAGTATCACCTCCTGACCATGAGGTGTGGGACAATAGTAATGCAGAAAAGCATGCTCTATATATATGCTCTATATATATGCTCGTTATTTTTGGATAATTGGGTATTTCGTTATTCTTGTGCACACTATGACCACACATATAGAGCATGTTCACGAACACAATGGCATGTTGATTAGGTTCAACGGAATTTACGGTGACTGAACGCATCGTAGATCAGATCGAAAAATTGGGTTTTCTTTGTATTATTATAATTTGGTACATAGGTCTTGGATTGGACAGATAATTGAGCGGCATTTCTTTGTTCTAGGAAAAAAAAACCTGATGAAAGGCAAAGGAAGTTCAATGGCTAAAAAATAAAGATAATGTGAAACTAACATTATAAAAAGAAAAAGAAGAAAATTAAATGGATTGATTGGAAAAGAATGTGAAAATAAAGCATCAAAATAAAGCTTATTGAAACTAACATTGTGTTGAAAGATTTACAAGTCTTAACGTATAAAAGGAGTGCCGGAAGGGTCCGTTCCTTCCCTGTTGGAGAATGCTTTTCTGCATAAATATTTACAAACTCAGACATTCCATTTTTTGCTGTTGATAAAGTGGAAACACGTTTTCCTCCCAATATTTTAAAAGTGAAGCTCTTTGCAATTTGACTGTAACATTTGTACTCATCTATTGATCTGCACCATATTTGTAATTAGGTGGTAAATTCAACTGTCTTTTGTGGCAATCAAGATTAATACTACCACAATGCACTATGTTGTGAAATTGAAGCCCAGGACCTGAGCATTACGTCTTTGATGGCATAGATTCACCTGGTCACAGTGCTTGTGTTGCTTGCTTAACTAAAATCATTTGCATGTTAAGCCCGTACAAGCGTAACTTTTTGACTTAAGGCACAACAATATTTTTACACACTTTTTGCATAGAGCTATAAAATGATACATGCATGGCTGCCAACAAGCTCATATGACAAGGGTCACAAAAGGAAGGTCAGATAATTGTATGGGACTTGTACATTCTCAGTCTTTTTAACTAATTATTTATCATACTGTCGGTGATTGCTTTAATTTTGCTTCCTTTAAGGGCAGTGTGTTGTAATTTGGCAGCATTTAAGTTAAGCATTAACTGAAGACAGCCTGTATTTAGAGGCTAAATTGTCCGCTTTGTGGAATCCATTTTGTATTTCTGGCAGCCATTTTGGCTGCCATGTGCTACCATGTGCTCGCCATGTGCTCTGTCCTACCTTCCTGTCAACTGCTCTTGAAATCTGCCTAGAGACAAGTTATATTTAGTTCCTCTTGCTTTGCACATGCTCAGTTGAGCTTGCAGCTGTTCCGAGTTTATAAATGTCAGGATGTGTCTACTAAAAGTAGAAACTGTTAGCTCCACCCACTTGTCGACTGTGCATTCTCTGTATGACCTTATATGTGCCTAAAACCAGCATTTGTGTTAGTACCGCCTTCATTTGAGCCCCTGTGTGGGTATAAAAGGACCAGGATCCTTTCATTCAGTGTGCTACTTCATGCATTACTGAAGGGTGATGTGCGAATGTTAGCTCCACCTCATGAGGTTTAATAAACTCTGTCTTTTCTATTTCCAGTTTCTGTGCCAACTTCTTCCTAAGTGTCTGAGGACTCTGTGCAGAGAAGGGAGAACCCCTAAGCACTGGTAGGCCTTGCTGAGGCTCACTACAACAAATTGGCGCTTCCAACGTGGGACTCATCAGCGACTCGGATGCCCGAAGGACTGGTCGCGACGAAGGATTGGAATCTCGCTTTTGGACGCGATCGCTGCCTGAGGAGACCAGAGTCTTGGCACCCACGGCGTTTTTCCTTTCTTTCTGATCTGACCATCCCGGCGGCGCCGGTCCTTGACTGAGATCTCTTCTGTTGATTCGCCGTGCAGTGACCATTTGGTCGATTTGAGAACTTGGCAGTTGGAACCTGGACACCATTTGATTGGTAAGAGCCGTTTTGCGGCACTTGCTGTTGGTTTGATGCCTTTGATTGGTAAGGTAGTTTTAGTAACACTTACTGTGGCTTTGTTTGTATGATTGGCCAATTTTGGAATCTGTTTTGTAATTATATATGTATTGCAATACATATAGGCAGGTAATGAGGAGAATTTTCTCTATTTAAAATTGTTTGAACAGCGCAACGTACGAAGAGTACCTTAAGCGCTACTTTGATTATAATACTGCATATTTTGCACTATTTTTTGGCATGCCTGTTTTCAGCACACTTCGTAGGATGTGTTGCTTTTGTAGTGGTACCAATTTGAGACTTGACGAAGCACAACCAGCCTCCCCGGAGGGGACGCCTAATAGGGATATGTATATTAAGTATGGTATTTCTTCTATAATGTACTGCACGTTATGGAACAAATATACTAGTAAAGATCCTGAGTTGCGTTGGCCTATGTATGGGTCATTTGATTTGCGAAAAATTCAGTATGTGGAACAATGTATGTTTAAACGAAAGACTAGGCAAGATATGTTTGATTGTGTGCGAATGTGGGAGAAAGAAGTGCGTGAGCGAATGAAGCGTGAGCAAGCCTTGATTGACAAAGAACAGCGAAAGACCATTTATGCGAAAGCATTAGAGTTAAAAAACAAGGAGATGAGAGAAATTAAAGAGAGGGAAGATAGGGAACGCCATTTACAGGTGACTGGCCAATACGCTGTTAGGCAGCCCCTTTATCCTATCCTTAATAAACCACAAGATGATTTCTTGTTATTAGATCGTTCTCCACCTCCGTATATTTTTTCTTCTGCTCCTCATGAGTCAGATGAGGACTCTTTTTCAGACCAGGACAAAGCTCGAGAAACTCGTTCCATGCTATCTGCTGAGCGTGCATCTGACATTAGATCTACTGCGCGTAAAGCCGTTCGTAGTACTACCACTGCCTCTGAACTTTTAGATAGTATAAAAGGATGGCAGGAAAGGGAGCAAATATATTTTACCGATACATTTGCTGCAGAGGTTATTGAACAATTTAGGAAGTATTCGGTAGAAGTGGAGCCCGATGATGTAGCAACTAACTGTAAACAATTACGTGACGGTCTTTTTGTCTTCTCCCAGGTGGCTGACACGATCAGACGCTTGGTTAAACTGCGTGTTGAAGCAGCCCGTTTGCGAGAGGAGAAAAAGGCAGCAGAAACAGCTGCACTAGCATCTCAGATCAGCATGGCACGAACTTCTACTCCTGAAACAGATAAGAATGTTGTAATTCATGTGAAACCCATGCGGGAAGCCGCGCCTTTATATGTTCCTCCTAAAGGAACGGGTACAGAGGATGATAAGACTTCTCTTAATGCGAAAGGGTACTTTATTTATAATTGGGTTTACACTCCTTGGAATAGAGCAGATGTTATGGCCCTTAAAAATGCATTGCCTGACCCGCGAAAGAATCCAGCAGCCTTTTATGAGGAAGTTGAGGGTGCAATCAGCTCTTGTACTATGACTCTGTCTGATATTGATTTGTTTTTTGGATTAATATTACCACCTGATATGTGGAGAACTGTGCGCAAAATAGATGATAATGCGACATTTGGAGCATTGTGGAAAGATTTAGAGCGGTTAGATGAAGATAGAGAACCTGCACAGAAACCGTGTCAGTTAATTTTAAATCTTCCGGCAGCTATATTAGTTAAGTTAAAGACGATCATTCCCCCTAAAAAGATAGATTGGACAGTGCTAGCGTCTTGCAAGCAAAAGGTAGATGAATCAGTTTCTGACTTCTTCACACGCTTTGAAGAAGCATTTCACGATTTTAGTGGCCAGTCATTGACAGATGACACAGGTAGGCATCTGTTTGTCGATAAATATGTCGCAAACCTTTTGCCAGGAATAGCTAGTCGCTTAAAGGCCAGTGAGAGTTCATGGACTACATCTTCTCCGGTTTCTCTTTTAACTATGGCCCAGTATTATGAGCGGCAAGAATTAGAAGCCAAAGGTAATGAGGACAAAAAGTCTAAAGAGTTGAAAACAAAGGTTATGTTGGCTCAAGCTTATGGTCCGCCTTCTAGAGATAATGATAGAGGTGGACGTGGATCTTATGGTTCGTCCTTTCCTTCCTCTGCCCGTTCGAATTTGTCTGTTGATCAGTGTGCGTACTGCAAAAAATTTGGACATTGGCTTTCTGATTGTCCAGTGCTGCGTGCTCAGCAGAATCTACGTGGTCGGGGACAAATGAGAAATCGTTCAGGATATCAAGGGCCTAGAGGAAGCGCGAATGATCGTGCTCGGTTTGATGCTAATACACGTGGGCAGAATGGGTTTAACACTTTTGATAGAAGGAACCAATATCAAATGTCTGACTATGTGCCCTCTGATTTTCAAGATTCTGCTTATGCATAGGATTGCCTAGGATGGGGTAAGGAATCAATTGAAGTTCCAGTAGATCAGAGGGGTCCCTATGTTACAGCACATGTTTTGGGTTCTACTGATCAGTTTCTGGTTGATACAGGAGCTACTCGTAGCGCCTTGTCTAAACAATTGGTTCCAAGGGCTCCCCTGTCTGGCTTAACCATTACATCGATAGGTTTCGATGGAACACCTTCCCTTAGCCCATTGTCACAACCACTTGCATTTGATATTGATAAGTTTACTGCTCCATGTCCGTTTTTGCTTTCTCCAAACACACCAGACAATATTGTGGGTCTTGATATGCTTAAATATTTCAGGGCTACGATAAGGTGTTCTCCGGAAGGAGTACGGGTTATTTTGAATGACAACTACCCTATGATTGAGAGATCTTGTATTGTTAAAGAGGACATTGCACTAGCCTCACTCCCTAGTACTTTGTGGGCTACTTCGGACACTGATGTAGGGCAAATGGTTATTCCACCAGTACATATTAGTGTCAAGGAGGGCGCTTTATTGCCAAGACTGCCTCAGTATAAAATTTCTCGAGAAGGAGAAGAAGCACTCACACGTATTGTACATGATTTAATTAAGGTGGGGGTTGTGGAAGAAGTTCCTTACAATATTTGCAATAGTCCGATTCTTCCCATTTTGAAAAAAGATACTGACACTAGGATTTATAGATTTATTATCGATTTGAGAGAAGTCAACAAGATTGTAGTACCACAGTACCCTGTAGTCTCTGACATAACGACATTGCTTACCCTGGTCCCTCCAACAGCAACTACATTTTCTGTAATTGATCTGAAGAACGCTTTCTTCTCGATTCCTATTCATCCTGATAGCCGATATTTGTTCGGTTTCACTTTGAATAATAGATCATACAGATTTTGTAGAGTTCCTCAAGGCTATACTGAGAGTCCTAGTATTTACAGTCAAGCATTGAAGAGACAGCTTGATTCCTTTACCTTGCCTAAAGGAGTGGCTCTCATACAATATGTCGATGACATCTTGTTGGCAGCCGATACACCTGAGCAGTGTGAGAAATGCACTTTGTCTTTGCTTTCTTTTCTTGCTACACACCACCATAAAGTATCACGAAAGAAATTGCAATATTGTAGACCGAAGGTGACCTATTTAGGACACCTTCTGTCTAAGGAGGGCCGTGCACTGACACCAGATCGCATTCAAGCAATTTTAGACACCCCAGTACCTTCCACGCAGAAAGATGTCCGTGCATTCATTGGTCTGACTTCGTTTTGCAGGCAATGGATATTGGGTTTTTCACACATTGTTAAACCCTTGCTAGCACTTTTGACTAAAAACACTCCGATCCCCCTTCCATGGACAGATGAATGTCAAAATGCTTTTTGTCAGTTGAGACAAGCTCTTTGCTCTGCACCAGTGTTAGGCACACCAGATTACACGAAGGCTTTTACACTCTATGTACATGAGAAAGAAGGATGTGCATTGTCAGTTTTAGTACAGACACACGGGGACAAACAGCGTCCTTGCGCATACCTTTCTGCAGTTCTTGACCCTGTTGCTCGTGCATTACCTGGGTGCTTCCGTTCAGTTGCAGCGACGGCTGTGTCCATACGTCAGAGTGAAGGGATAGTTTTGTCACACAAACTGTTGGTGCTAGTACCCCATGCAGTAGATGCCCTTTTGAATCAGACTAAGACTCAGCACTTAACTAGTGCTCGTTTGACAGGATACGAATTGACACTGCTAGCACCTCATATTACCTTGAAGAGATGTGCGACACTGAACCCCGCCACTTTGTTGCCATATCCTGCGACTCAGTCTCAGTCAAAGGAGCCTCACGATTGTATATTCCTTACTGAGGAACAGACAAAGGGTCGCATCGATTTGCAAGATACGCCCCTTCCAGATGTAGATGGGGAACTGTGGGTTGATGGGTCCTGTTTGAAGTTACCAGATGGCACGACTTCAGCTGCTTATGCAATTACCACGCTTGAGACAGTAGTGGAAACAGCTCGCATACCTCAGAAGTCGGCTCAAGCAGCTGAACTAATAGCTTTGACACGAGCATGTGAGCTTAGCACTGACTTGTGTGTGAACATTTACACGGATAGCCGCTATGCTTTTGGAGTGGTTCATGATTTTGGCCTACTCTGGAAGGAAAGAGGCTTTCTTACATCCCATGGGATGCAGATAATGCACGGAGAGTTAGTGCATAATCTCTTGACTGCACTTACATACCCAAAGAAAGTTGCTATTATGAAATGTAGCGCACACAAGAAAGTGACTGACAAAATAGGACAAGGCAATGCCTTTGCAGACCGCGTAGCCCGTGAGACTGCGATGCAGCGAAGCACTACACCCATGTACGTAGTGAAATCACAAGCTGAGCGTTGGCATGATGCTAGAGAGGAAGTATTGGATATACAGAGATCTGCTTCTGTGGAAGAGCTTGAGCAATGGTCTAAAGAAGGAATATTAGATGATGAGGGTTGTTGGCGTAACAAAGAAATGAATAAGTGGAAATTGCCTGCGGCCTATTTACAACCTATGGTTCAAATGGCACATGGGCTGGCACATGTTGGAGCTCTAGCAATAACTACATTGCTTACACAAGTTTGGGAGCATCCTGAAATTGCTAGCACAGCCAAAAGGGTAGTACAGTCCTGTTTGATCTGTTGGCAGTATAATCCTGGAAAAGGGACACGAACTCCTACAGGAGGGTTTGCTACACCAACCGCACCTTTTGAAGTTTTGCAGATGGATTACATCCAACTCGAACGCTGCAATAATCTGAAATATGTCCTAGTGGTGGTATGTGCCTTTAGCAAATGGATAGAGGCATACCCTACGAAGGATAATACTGCTCTCACCACAGCAAAGGTGCTTCTAAAGGAGTTTTTCCCTAGATACGGTGTTTGTAAACTTTTGTGGAGTGACAATGGACCTCATTTTATTGGGCAAGTTGTTGAGCATGTCCTGAAAGGATTAGGGATCAAACAGAAATTCCATACAGTTTTCCACCCGCAATCAGCAGGATTGGTGGAAAGGTATAACGCTACTTTAAAATCAAAGTTGGCGAAAATACTGGCTTCCACGTCTCTAAAGTGGCCAGATGCCCTACCTTTGGCATTGTTGTCCATAAGATCGGTGCCACATTCACGATCAGGTCTTACCCCCTATGAGGTGGTGTTTGGAAGACCAATGAACATTTGGGGAATTCCTAAGCCACGCCCCATACATGATGTTCCTTGTGTTCTGATGAATGATTATTTGGCACAGTTAACTGACAGTTTGATTTCTATTCATCAACAGGTTCGAGAAGCTCTTCCTGACAGATCTACAGGTGAGGCCCACGAACTCCGTCCTGGTGACCATGTAATGGTCAAGGTCTTCGACAGATCGAACAGCTTGGAGCCAAGGTGGCGAGGACCAGAGCAGGTGCTCCTTGCGACAAGGACAGCAGTTCGAGTGACAAACAGAAAGAATTGGATCCACAGCACACACTGCAAACGCGTGTCGCCTGCCTTGGTGGAACCTGCTGTGTTGACCGACCATCGAGAGATTCTGGAGACGGAGAAAGGCCAAGCTATCTCACCTGACGAATCTGCGGAAGTCTTCCCGGACCACACGATCACTGGAGTATCCAGATATCAATTGAGACCGAGGAAAGGATCTGCAGTTTTGAAAAAGACTGGTTGAGCTACCGCCCTGGGTTAGTGAAACGGAGAGCCATTGTGGCAAGGGGAGGGGGATCAGCCCTGTATTAGTGTAGTGACACCCGCTTTGGCCCATGGTGAAGAAATCAGCGGCTGCCCAGGGAGAAGAGCTCCAACGACTGTTTTCAACAAGTTTTCAGAAAGATCAATCATTACTGCTGCTAAAATGAAAAAACAAATCATTTGTGCTGTAGGGTTTGTTGTTGCTATGGTGGCTATGGCAGCAATTACATGGTACATCGAGAAGGTGGCTCCTGTTCGACAGCTTTTTGTTGCCACTACGCCAGTACCCGTGGAACACCACTACTTTACTCTTCCTTACCATGAGCAAAAGCATCGACAATCTTACCTGAACAATACTTTTATCCAGATGTTGCACCATACTCACAATGCTACAAATACTACCAACTGTTGGGTGTGTGGGATGATACCTGCACATCAAAAGAAAGGAGGAACACCTTTTATTCCTCTTCCATTTTCTCACAATGGTTCTTGTCAAGCTTGGTATGCGCTTTTGTTTGCATATGGAAAGCCTTCAGTAGGTGGGATTATTTTTCAACTTAATAAAGTGTGTTATCAAAATAAAGAAGGTTATCCACAAGCCAAAGGGACTAAATGGGAATGGGAAGAGTATCAACCGGACAATATTTCAACACCATATGTTTTCACAAATGTGAGAATAATAAAGAACATTGGACCTTTTGTGATTTCTGTGACAAAAGCTAAAGCAGATTTGTGTATTTGTAGTGTTGGAAGAATTCCAGTGGGGAGGAGCGAGTGTACTGTAATCCTGACCATTGAAGGTGCCAATAAGAGCACTTTCACAGCCTCGCATAACACGTATTTTGTGTGTGGAAATAACGGATATTATCAATTACCTGTTGGGTGGTCAGGAATCTGCTATGTATCTTTTCTGTTGCCCCCTGTGTTTCTGGCACCTGCATTGTATCACCGTGATTTTAAACTGTACAATGACATTTCCAAAAACAGAAATAAGAGGACAATAAGTATGGATGAAGTTGACCAAACCGACACTACCCTACAACAATATGTTGATTTCAATTTGGGCTTATTTTTCTTTGTGGGTGCTGCATTAAATAGCAGGAAGATTAGGCGACTGACTCGTGTTGTGGAAGCTGTTACTAATCAGACAGCTATGGCACTTGGGAACATTACAGAGGAACTACAGATTGCAAGGATTGTAGCACTCCAGAATAGGATGGTGCTAGACGTGATTTTGGCTGATCGAGGTGGTGCATGTCGCATCATCGGTAGCAGCTGTTGTGTATTCATACCAGATCACTCACCTTCAGTATATGACGCAATATCAAAATTGCATAAGATTGCTGCAGAAATTCATCCAGAGACTGGAACTTGGACTTTTGCTGGATGGTTTTGGACTCTTGTTTCTGCTTGGGGCTGGAAGCTACTGACTATCCTGTGTGTAATAATTATAATATTTTTTACATGCTGTGTATGTATCCAATGTGGTCCAATGCTTTGCTCCATTTGCATTTCTGCTTGTATACCTGCCAGAGGGAACATTGCTGAAACAAAGGCCCAACAAATGTTGAATAAAGAGGTGGCCGAAATAATGTTAATAGATGTACGGGATGAATATCTAGATTACCCCAGATAAACGAATGTCTTCAGCCAATGCTGAAAGGGTCGTCTGTTGTAATTTGGCAGCATTTAAGTTAAGCATTAACTGAAGACAGCCTGTATTTAGAGGCTAAATTGTCCGCTTTGTGGAATCCATTTTGTATTTCTGGCAGCCATTTTGGCTGCCATGTGCTACCATGTGCTCGCCATGTGCTCTGTCCTACCTTCCTGTCAACTGCTCTTGAAATCTGCCTAGAGACAAGTTATATTTAGTTCCTCTTGCTTTGCACATGCTCAGTTGAGCTTGCAGCTGTTCCGAGTTTATAAATGTCAGGATGTGTCTACTAAAAGTAGAAACTGTTAGCTCCACCCACTTGTCGACTGTGCATTCTCTGTATGACCTTATATGTGCCTAAAACCAGCATTTGTGTTAGTACCGCCTTCATTTGAGCCCCTGTGTGGGTATAAAAGGACCAGGATCCTTTCATTCAGTGTGCTACTTCATGCATTACTGAAGGGTGATGTGCGAATGTTAGCTCCACCTCATGAGGTTTAATAAACTCTGTCTTTTCTATTTCCAGTTTCTGTGCCAACTTCTTCCTAAGTGTCTGAGGACTCTGTGCAGAGAAGGGAGAACCCCTAAGCACTGGTAGGCCTTGCTGAGGCTCACTACAACAAGTGGGCTTGTCATTTTTCCCACCTGTTAAATGTAATTCTAGACAGATGTTGAGTGTGTGATGGTGGGACTCATAGTGGAATCTAATTTTTTCCTTGCCTTTTTGAAGATTTCTGTTAAATTCCCAAAGTTTTTTCAGACTGAGTTTACTGATGTGAGGTTGAAAGACAGTGTCATGTTCTGTACAGAGAGCTGTCTTTGCCTCCGCTGCATTAGAACATTTATTGTTGTTTCCTACATGGGTCTTCAGGTGGGAGGCGAGTTAGAAAAGTAGCTGCTGTAAAAAGACATGCAAGAGGTTCAGCTGCGTTAGTCGCTGAGGTAACAAAAATTGTTTGTTTGGAGTGTGTTAAAGAGCTGTGTCACTACCGTCAATTGTGTTTCACCAGCTTGTTTAAGGTAGGGCCAATTTTTGCTGAGATCAGCTTTATTTGGTCAACCACATCATCAATACACAGACCGTTGCTGTGCTTAGAGTGAAACTTCTCTGTCTTTATTTAGTCAAGATAATTGGTGTAAGACAGAAATGTATACTTTCTGTGTTTGATACATTGCACTACATAGCAGCCAACTGATTTCTTCACAATGATGTGTGAACATACAGAAGTACTATGAAGCAGCAGAACTTGTATAGTGAATGACTGGGTGCACTCAGGACAAGATGAGTTTGCTCTCAAAATAGATCATCATATACTAGGAGCAAATGGTTATTCACCTGCATTATACAATGACCACATGAGGCTCTGCCAGCAACCACCATAGTAGTTTGAAAATGGAAGAAATTAGCCAAAGAAACAGGCTGTGGCAACAGGCCAACTCCTCAAACCCCACCATGGGCAAGCACATGCTTGAAAGCAGTCGAGAAACCAAAAAGCCCCAGAAAATGGGATGACACCGGCATCTAAAACTTAAAAATCTGTGGGACGCACATGGAATGGTTCAATTGAAACATTTACAAACAGAATATCAGATGATGCACTTCTTATGGATGGGATAGCACTCAAATGTCACTCAATCAATATGATTCCAATCCAAGTACAGTCCATCAATTGTTTCTTTTAGCAGTGTTCCATAATGATCAGGAAAGAATATCCACCACAAATGCATATTTTAAGATTCTAAAGACTTTAATATTAATTCTTCATTAAAATTCAGTTTTCCGCCAACACATTTTGTTCAATTGGAACATTTACAAACAGAATATCAGATGATGCACATCTTATGAATAGGATAGCACTCAAATGTCAATCAATCAATATTATTCCAGTCCAAGTCCAGGCCATCAATTATTTCTTTAGCAGTGTTCCATAATGATCAGGAAAGAATATCCACCAGAAATGTATACTTTAGATTTTAAAGACTTTATTATTTTTTCTTCATTAAAATCCAGACTTCCGCCAATGGGGCCGATTCCGATCTCGGCCGGTAGTGCTCCGAATCGGATTCGGATTCACCGGATCCGATTCGGAGCCCTGTTTCCCGACCGAATCGTACGCGGGTCCGGCCGAGCGAGTACGATGCAAGCACCCGCGAAATCGCCGACCGACTCGAACGCGGCTACAACACGCTCCGACCGACTCGCATGGACACGACTCGCACCGCGCTATGGAGACGTTTCCCGGCCGGGTAAGCACGATGCGCGCCGCGAGCAGTCCGACCGACTCGCGCCGTCCGGCTCGAAAAAGCTGTCGGAGCCGGACTTTGGGGGTCCGCATCGGACCCCCTGTACGCGTAGGCGCGCGAGTCGCACACAGGGGGACCCATGGGTCCCCCTACCTGTGCATGTACGCCGCGATGCGCATGGACGCGTACACGCTGTAGGGGCGCCCTTGTCCGCCTCGCACCCATTGGAGTCAATGGGAGCCCGCGTACGCGTTGTACGACAGGCTCCCATTGACTTCACTGGAGTCCGACCGACTCGAGTCCGATAGCATGCGTGCGCATCGTACTCGTTCGGTCGGACTGCTAGGGTCCGATTCGGTCGGAATTCTCTCCGGGTCCGGCTCGGTCGGAGAGATTTCCGGCCCGAATCGGAATCGGCCCCAATGTGTTTTGTTCATACAGAACTTTCTGAGTGCTGGAAAAATCATATATACACCATTAAAATCCAAATTCAATATTTACAAATCACACATATCACTAAAATCTATTAGCTGATCATGGACGACCATAGAATTCCACATAAGAATTTCATCATATAACTTGTTTTCTCATTTCAACAATAATGTTCTAATATCTAGTACAACCATAATCTTTGTATTCCAAATGGCAGAGGACACTCTATTAATAATGTATGTGTGATATGCATAATTTAAGTGCATGTTGATATAAATATAGATTTAAACAATTTCCACAACACATATACATAAACACAGCAATAAAGGCATATATATTCACAAACAATATAATACTCAAATTTCAACCTCATTACCTTTCCATTTTAACATTTCTATGCTGATCATTCTGATGCCAGTATCATCCCACGCTCCAAAACATTCCAACCTTGCCACTGCCCCCAAACTTGTGCTCACCCACAATGAGGTCCGACTGGCCAGCCTAACAACCCACCCTAATTCCCTTGCCAATTTCCTACATTTGTGTGGGGTTTTTGAGCAAAAAGAGAGATTCATTTTTTTTTTATTACAGTTGAACTCCTGGGAAGTAGCACCTATTGACTCAAAATTTCAGATTCTAGCAGGGGTGGTGTGGTGAACATATCGATAACTGTCTTTGGATTAAAAAGAAAACCAAATGAATAGGTCCCAAGGGTTAAAATAATTGCATCTAAAATACCCACAGATTTATACAGTAGATTGAAATGAAGAAACATAAGAAGAGTTCCCTTTAGAGAGATGACTGCAAGAGGGACAGATAGAAGGAAAGCTATTGCCTTCGCATATAGAACACTCAGAAAGAACTCAACACACTTAGGAACGAATGGCAACAAGACGTAGGGGAAATAGAACGTGGGAGGAGGCCATGAGATTCCTTGGAGAAGTAGCGATTAAAGCAAACTTTTGGCTGATACAACTAAAAGTTTAACATAGAATATATATGACAAGGGCACAACTATATATACATTTGGTGTAGCTACTGGCAACAGATGCTGCAACAAAGTGGAAAGAGTGGATCTTATTCCATGAGATATCTTTGTATCATGAGGAATACCTCATGATGCAAAGATACTAGACAAATATTAAAACAAGATTAGAAACAACAGTGACAATATTGATACAGACCCCTCCACAAACTGTATAACAGGGTATGGGACGATTTGACTTTACAAAAATATCAAAACGTCCTGATTAATCTAGGCTTTGCAACTGCAAAAAGACATATTGCTAAGACCTGAGACTGTTTCACAATGGGAAAGAAATATGGACTGAGAAATGGCACCAGAAAAGGCATTTATGAAGGAAGAAGATGTTCACAGAAGTATCAGAAAATATGGGAGAGATTGAAAGGAGCAACCCCGGGACTATTTATGAAGGACACTAGGGTAAAACAAATGTTACAGGGTTGGGCAGCCTCGACTACGGCTCGAGAAACAAGCAGAGCAAAGGAGAAGATGGAGAAGACATAGATGCTGATATTGATGTGAAGGACTTATGAATGTGGGAACTGGTAAATAATAACATCTATAACTGAACAAGAATCAATGGAGATGTAGTGATCTTGTATTGATGGAAGGTGTATGGTTTTGGAAAAGGTGATAAAAAACATTTTCTCCAAAAAATGTGTGATGTAAAAAAAGGAATTAGTGATTTTAGTTAAAGTACCAGAGATTGCCCCCGACTGCAGTCATTGAAGGATATGAAGGTTGAGCTAAGGTATTAGGATAGATGTTTGTGAATTAACATTATTAGGTTCAATGTTAAGATTAGAGCTCTTAGCAAAGAATGGAGAATGCTCCTAGCTCTGCTAATATTGTGGAGGTCTGAAAGGAATCATTCAGGTCAGAAATAAACACAGGGGTGTCCATGTGTTCACAATTGTTATTATCAGTTCCACGATCCTGGTATTCGTCCTGACCATAGTTTATTATAGGTAGTAAAGGTGTCGAACTGAAGGAGCTGAGCGTAGCAGTCATGATGATTCTGTTCTTCTGACTCATCTGGCATTGGTCAACAGCTTCAGAGACTGGTGCTGTTTTCCTATTAGCTATATTAGGGAAACGTAATTTAAAAGACTGCTGAGTGTGATGAAAGTCACTTGTTTGAGAATTATGGAGACCTTGGCAAAAGACCCAGGAACACGTCACTTTCATAAATTAATTAACATAATGCATATATATATATATATATATATATATATATATATATATATATATATATATATATATTTATATATATATATATTTATATATATATATATATATATATATAAATATATTTAAAAAACTAAAAACAATTAATCAATTTCCATAATTACTTTTCAATAAAAACATTATCATCATTTAATAAATAATTGCAGTTCAATTAATAATTAATTAACTTTCCATCCCGTACTCCATACAAACCTAGCAGTCCACACGTAAACTATAACTACAGAAATAACTATTCTATAACTTAAATATATTAGAAAAATAATAATTAATTAACAATTAATGATTAATTAAGTATTTTCTATTACTTCTTTAACTTCCTACCCTAGACCCCTACAAACCTAGCACCCCACAGCTCAAATAAAATAAAATTAAATAAGTATTCCACAATTCAAATATTTAAAATGCAATTAAATAATTTATTTACAAATAATAATTAATAGTTTATTAATTATTACTTAACTTCCCATCCTACATCCCTACAAAAGTAGTATCTCACAACTGAAGTATTAGTAAAATAAATCATTATTCCATATTTCACATAATTAAAAATCAATTATATAAATATTTAATAATTAATAATAAATTGTTCATTAACTATTTCTTAATTAACTTCCCAACCTACACCTCTGCAAACCTAGCAGCCCTTAACCAAAATATAAGTAAAATAAGTATTCTGTAAATTACATAATTAAAAATCAACTAAATAATGAACAATTAATAAATAATGTTTAGTTAATTATTACGTAATTAACTTCCCACCTTGTACTCCTACAAAGCTAACAGCCCATAAATAACATATAAAGAAAATAAACCAGTATTACATAGATTAAATAATAAATATCAATCATATAATTGAAGAAAATTTATTAAATACTTCTTAATTATGTATTACCTAATTAACTTCCCACCCTATCCCCCTGCAAACCTAAAAACGGAACAACATGCTATGACACTATAAATTACTATTAAAAGTTAATTAAAAAATTCTAAATCATTTAAAATTACAAGCTATATTTTAAAAGCAATAACATTTATATAAACAATAGTAACACATAAAATGAATATATCAACTAAAACACATTCAAATAATCAAAAAACAATATTTGTAACCACAACATTAGTGCAAATGATATTAAAAACATCTAATATGAGTTACGATATTACTTACCTCAAAAAACAATATTCTTGCCAATTATATTTCTGCATCCCAATATTTGTGTGTCATGATATTTCATTTGCCATATTCCTGTCTCCCAATATTTTTAAATCGATATTTTGTGCAAAAATGCTAGCAGACATTTCTGCGACAGTTACTCCTGCAGTGTTCACTATGTGTTTTACCTTCAAAAGTAAATATAGGGATGAATAAGGAATGTTCGTGGTGATATTTTAATGCCCTGAAAGTGGTAAATGTGCTAAAATTGTAGGGGTACATGCACCAAAATTGCAGAAAGTAGCCACAGATGTATAGATTTCTGACTAAAGATTTTTGTTGTGATTTCAGCCCAATATGGGCAACAATTTCGAAGAAATATCCCGAAAGCATAGAATGGTTTCAGTCCTTTTTTAATCACGAGTTTGGAGTTGGCATTACGGGTATATTATTTTAGCTTTTCAATAGATGGATATTTTAGTTTTCGATTGGATCCCTCTTCTCATCACACATCCATTACAAACCTGGCTAGGGAAGTTTAGGGAAACAGAAAGATAATTTTACTCTCTGATCATGTGCAGAGCCTGACAGGTTATTTTCCAGTGGGCTGAAAGCTAGGAGGCTGCTTTCAGAGCAGGAAGAACTGCTCTGACCCAACAGTGCCCCTACTGCCCCATTCGGATCACTGACAGAATATTAGAAACACAAACGTCGTGTGGACAGAATATCGTGCCAAAAATACGAGATGACAGAGTCAGATTTTCTCAGACCCAAAAGTAGCCAGGCCATGGTGTTCTGAACAATCTGAAACATCTATAGGAGATATAATGACAAGCCAAATATAAAAGACACTGCCAGAGTACAGCCTTGAGTAAATGACTGCTTGGATAACAAGCTGCCAACCTTCACAATGAGGAAGGTGAGAATTTTCTTCAACGTTCTAAGTAAAAGAAAGTATATGATGGCCACCTTATTGACTTGAGGCGCAATAGGTAAAGAGGGGTCAAAAGTTGTGCCAAAACTTAATTCAGGATCAGATTACAAATCAGGCACAGGCATGAGGGAGAGTTGAAGCATCAGCGATGCACTCACAGAACTAAGATCTGCAGGCTGCAGAAATGGCTTTTTCTAGAGAATTGTGATTCTTGAGCATTTGGACCTCCACTCTTTTGCATTCTCATTTCATGGCTGCAATATCAGAGGAGAATATGGGTGCCTAAGGGCAAACAAGTTTACATGTGGCATGTGTCATTGGAAGAGTTTAGTTAAAGGCAGAAGGAATCCAAATATTAGACCAGGCATTATTGGAGAAGGCAGGTAAAGAGATGCCATGATTTGTTAGAAAGTTCGTGGCAGATCATTTGACCCACGGCTGGAACACAGTGGGGCCACTAGGGAGTGGGTGCATATTATGCTGGGGAAATGAGATAAATAAACAGGTGACAGAGTGATTCATCCATGGTAGAGCACTGCTATCATTGACCATGAGAGGCATTGGAGGATATGAGAAGATGAGGGCCAAACAGTGGCCAGCTAAGTGAGCTAGTGCTCAGGAATACTGACTTTCATTGGCTCAAACAGAGACTGTAATGTAGGCACATTTCATGGGAAGATTAGGCTGAAAAAGGAGCGACTAGATTGTCAGGAAATTCACAAAAGTATGTGGAAAAACAAAGCAAGTGAGACACAAAAAAGGATACAGCTTTGAGGAGGTGGTTGAAAGGCAGGAAGCAGGCTATAAGAGACATTCAATTAGTAGCTGATAAAAAAGGCAATACCCCTCCTATTCCTGATGGGCAATCAACATGTACGATTTTTGTAGCCTGCAGGAGTTTTCAGAGGAAGCAAAAGCATCCATATTTTCATTCTTTATTAAAATAGTGTGTTTCAGGGAGCTATTTAATGTTCAGTAAGAGACCCTTCTGGTAGGTTTCAAAGAATTCACAAAAAGGGTTCGCATAGATATAATTTCATACTAAAGAGAAAAGGGCCATATGGCAATCTAAAAGGCATAGCTGTTGTTGTAGCAAATGTTGTTTAGCCAAGCACCAATGACCTCGCTAAATAAGAGAGCACATTGTTGGCATGCAATAAATGGATCCTGGCATCCTCAGTCCAATAATCTCACTTGCAGTGCCACGATTAATTGACACATTAGAAAAATAATGACTGTCACCTGTCCTAAGAGATAAGAAAAACAGCAGATGGTGAAGGTAAGACAATGTTGGCTAGTAACATGCATCACAATAAGGTAATAATATATATATATATCATTAAATTGTAAAACAGATTAATTTGGTTTAATAAGAAGGCAACTTGAAAAATGTGAAGCAGAGTGTTAGACCTGCATTCATGGCGTGGTTTCCCCTGGCTTTTTGCCTTCAGACCTCCTGTTTTTGACTGTGTTGTGCTGACTTTGTTTTGCTGGCTTTAGGGATCTGGGTATTTTACCATTGCTAATGCTGACCAGTGCTAAAGTGCATGTGCTCTTTACTTAAAACATGGTAACATTGGCTTATCCACAATTGGCATATTTAATATACTTATAAGTCCCTAGTAAATTGCACTACATGTTCCCGGGGCTTGTAAATTAAATGCTCCTAGTGGGTCTGCAGCACTGATTGTGCCACCCACTTGAGTAGCACTTTAAACATGTCTTTGGCTTGCCACTGCAGAACCTGCGTGTGCAGTTTTAAACTGCCATGTCGACCTGGCAAGTTAACCTATTTGTTAGTACCAAACCTTCCTTTTTATTACATATATGGCACCCCAAAGGTAGGCCCTCAACAGCCCATGGGCAGGGTGCAGTGTATTTAAAACGCAGAACAACTACTTTTAAGTTTTACATGTCCTGGTGGCAAAATATTCTTATATTTGTTTTTCACTACTGCAAGGTCTATCTCTCCCATAGGATAAATTGGAATTGCCTTATTACATTTTATAAGTGTAATTTCCATTGGGGAAGCGATGGGACCCCCAAATTTGGTGCCTCTGGACTCACAATTTAAAAACACAACTGATGGTGAAGTTGGTTTTTAAATTGCACTTCTGAAAATGTCACTTTTAGAAAGCTGTAATTTTCTTTTTTAAACCACATGGTGCCTTCTGCCTGTCTCTGGAATACATGACTGGGGTGGGTGACAGCTGGCTCCCTGCATTCCTGCTAGACAGCCAAAGGATGGGTAGATGTGACTGAGTAGTCATCTGCATGTTGATGGGTCATCCTGCGCAGGATGGGAGGGAGGAACTGACACTTTACACCTGAAAGGGCTGTGTCCTGTCCCCACACAAAGGATTGCATACCCTCCTGGAGTGAGTCAGGGCAGGAAAGGCAGGGTCTTGTGCACTTCATAGCATCTCTTTGAAGTTTCCCTACTTCAAAGCCCCAACTGGGTACAAGAACTGGAGCTTTGACACCACCAAACCAGAACACTTCTAGAACTGAGAACATTCTACCAGGACGAAGGACTGCTGTGCTGCCAAGAGGGTCTGCCACTTTGCTGAACTGTTTTGCTGTTTTGGCCTGCTGCCTGCTGCTTCTTGCCTGGGAGTGAGAAGGACTGGACCTGCATCTCTACATCCCAGAACCTAAGTACTTTCCAAGGGCTTGTTGGGTTGCCTCCTGTTTCTGAAGTCTCAGGGATATCAAAGCCTTCACTTTCATCTTCAACTCAGCACCTGGACTTTACTTGCTGTAAATGTTGCTCTGCCAAGTGGTGCCAATCCAGTCCAGGGCCCTTGAAACTGAGGTTAAAATGTTGCATCTACCAGAACCTGTCCATCGACGCTGTTGTGCTGATGGGAACCCACACATTGCCTGCTGCAAGATCGGGACCGACGCATCATTGCTGTTGCAGGGACCGGACCAGTGCATCGCACTCGGGACCGCCACATCGCCTCTGGAACCACCACTTCGGAACCAACGCATCGCCGCCATTACATGGAGAAGATCTACACACCGCCCCTCCAGCGTGAATTAACTTGGCACATCGCATTCGGAACTGCCACACTTAGAACCGGCGCATCGCTCAACGAAACTGACACATTGCTGCAGTTGTGTGGAGAAATCCAGTGCAACACCCCAACTGTGTGGGGCTCATCGACGCATCTCATGCTGGCACAAGGATGAAGGTACTTTTGCTGGGCGGGTCCGGTAGCTGGCCTGTGCTCCATCTCAGGAGGTCTGAACTTTTGAGTTTGTCCCGGTACAGAGCGACCAATTACCTCTTTGAGCGCTATTTGCTACTAAGCTCTGTTTTTTTATTTAATCTTTAAAAAATAATATCTTGACTTCTAGTTTGTCATTTTGTTCTTGTTTTATTTATAAAATTATTTTCTATTTTTCTAAATGGGTGTGGAGTCTTTTTGTGGTGTTTTAACTGTGTTACTGTGTGTTGTGTGCACAAATACTTTATACATTGCCTCCTAAGTGAAGCCTGACTGCCCTGTGCCAAGCTACCTGAGGGTGAGCACAGGTTCATTTTGAGTGTGTTAGTGACGTACCCTGACTAGGATTGTGGTTCCTGTCAGCTTGGACAGGGTGCATACCTCTGCCAACCACAAACCCAATTTCTAACACATAGCAATGAGTTAAAGGGAGCAAGACTAAAAAACAGTGATGTGGAAATATAACTAGATAGAACTCTGATATCAATGATTTATAAAAATTCAGAGTAGCAAAGAGAAATGTTAATATGCGAACAGAATACAAAAAATAAAACATCTACCAATATAGCTGTCCTGGCAACAAATAAAATAATAGACATGATTTAAAGTGTGCTAGTAATACATATCCTGAGGAAGACTAGTGAATGAACTTTGAGTTGAAACATTGAATTTAGGTCAATATGTTAACAATCTCAACCATCAGGGATTTGATTGTGAGAAGACACAGAATAATCATTTGTTATAGCCCTCTTTCGAAAATATGGATGAAATTAGAAGGGATCTACGGTCGCCATAGGCAAAAATAAGACTTTTAATGTATGGGTTATGCCTGTTAATGCTGGAGGTTCGTAGGGGTAACATGTGTACAATTTGAACAAGTTTGCTGTTCAGCAGGAAATCAATATTATGAAATAATATATTAAATAACAAGTCTTTTTCCATATGATTCAATATCGTTGATTGTTGGTCACCAAAGATTGTTTGATGGAAGTATGAGGAGAGGTATCCTATATTTTCTAAAATAAGCACAGTTCATGTCATGCAGAGGAGCTGTGCAACCACAAATCATTTAATCAAGTGTTGATATAAAATAGACTGTAGGAATAAGCTATAGTGTGCAGTATTGCAGACATCAGACAATGAAGAGGTTGGAGTAGACTGATGCATGTAGGGGACCGAAACTAAGGAACTGAAACAGCCAATGAGAGATTAGAATTTGGGGTGCAGATTTGTGTCAGGGGCTTCTAGAGTACACTGATTATCAGGTTGTCCCTGAAGATGATGATATCTTGGTAGAGGTGTATATTGAAAAGGAGAAAGTCTCAGTTTTGTTTACCCTAGGAATAGAAGGATTGAGTTATGAAGTATGGTGTTTCCAAACTGTAACAGTGTTTTGCCTTATATTGAGGTGAGCATGAGACACTAGTGATGATTAATTTATTTCAATGAGCAGCCAAGGTGGACATTTGGATGTCTGTCAATGAGAATGTTCATGGACGCTTAGTCCTATAAAATATTGTAATCATCTGGGATTTGGGTGTGTTGCAAAGTCATCCTGTGCCCTGGGCACCCCCATTTTTCTCTGACAGCTACTGGTGGTAACTGACTCTGACTGTCCCTGGGCTCTGCCTAACCAGGTCCAGGGCCAGTGCTATGCTGAAAACACTTATAATACAGTGAAAACACCTACACACACTAGGGTACACTATGGGTTAGGGTACCACTATGATTGGCATGACCTCCCCTATAAGGCCCTAGTACATAATAGGGTAGGGGGATTAAAACTACCTTTAGGTCCCTAGTATATAATAGGCCATGGCAAAGTAAAGGCCAGCAGCCTTTCTGCACTTGCATGTGTGCACTGCTGAGAGACTGAGGTCATTTTAAAAGTAGCCCTGTGTTGCAGTAACTGCTTTTAAATCTAAATTGTGCCCAAACTCGACTTTGGTGTTAGGGGCACTTAACAATTGATAAACTACAATATTTTGGCATATTAGGTACCCCCAGGGTCTCCCCTGGGTATCCCAGGGGTGGGGGGTCAGGAACATATAAGGATGACCCTTATAAAAGAGGTTTTATATGCCTTAGGGATAGGGAAATTGCGCATTTCACTTCCCTCATTGTAGTAAAGTGTTTCTCAAAATTGACTTTTGTGCTAAGAGCACTGAGGAGTGAGGATCTACATTATTTTTGTATATTCAGGACCCTTACAGTCTCCCCTAGGTGTCCCAGGGGTTGAGCATAATGTAGTTATAAGCAGAGTCCCTATAAAAGCAGTTTCATAGGCCCTGGGGTCGGAAAAATTAGACATTTCATTTTCCCCATTATAGATTCACAGCCACATAGGTTAACATTGCAATAATTTATGAATTCATAACTACTGCAAGAGACAACTGAAAAATATAATTCAAGGACTTTATATTGATAAATTCAACAATACGTTGTTGTTGAGTTTATCCTAAAATGTACAGAAAAGAAGTTATCAGACTTTCTTGTCTGTAAGCCAAAATTCAGACTTCCAGTGGTCTGCCCTGATTGGTCAGAGTAGAGTGGGTTAGCCAGGCTACTTTGATGAAGTGATAAGTGGCACCCGGGTAGAAAAGGCTATCTCTTGTAAGAGGACCCTGCTCCACAGGAATGTAAGAGCAGGGGGAAGGGGTCATAAAAACATCAGCTTCAAAGGTAGAAGGGGACATGCAGAGACAGCAAGGTCCATCAACCCCCCTTTCCAGGCTTAACGAAGGAATTTGCAGATGTAGGAGGGAGGGGAGCTATGGAAATGAGCCATCCTGGAGATTGGTTTAGCTAGCTCTTGCTTCTCTGCTGATACTTCAGCCATATTGAATTTTGGTTGAGTGCTTTCTGGGAGACCATTGTGCCACACTTTGGAGGAAATAGTCATGTTCTGGAGTGTTGCCCTGTACCTCATTGGACAGGAGTCCCCTCCTGCTTGACCCCAGAGAACACTGAATATGTATCTGAGAGGGGCAGAGCCTCTCAGAGCTGCTACTTGAAACAACAGAAGAAGAAGGTTGAAAGTTTGATTTCCACCAACCAGGCCCTGTACTCTCACTGACTGTGCCTGCTGCACAATCTGGAACTACAGCCCTGGACCTAACTTGCTTCAAGAGGAATAAAGAGTGGACTCTTTGCAAGCTACAGGTTAACAGAGCTCAGCTCGACCATCACCACCAATAATCCCCAGCCTGGAGTGCATCCAGTGGAATTGTAAGTGTTTTATCCAAGTGGATTGTGGGAACTGAAGTCCCAAACTTTCAAGGACCATCTTGGAGATTCCAGACCCTTGGATTGTGTTTTGGACCCTTTGCGACCTCAAAAGGAACTTCAGGAAGAAGTTCCAGAAGTTTGGAGCAACTTTGGAAAAAAGCTCCATAAGTGGACCGCCTCGACCTGGCCAGCCAAGCCGGCGACCCTCAACCACGATCCAGCCTGCCCTCCCGGTTCGTCCCGCTGAAAAGCTCCAAAGATTTGACTTCCAGAGTTTGACCAGGAGCTCATCGAAGGCCAAGCCGGCGAACACTCACCGAACCAGGCCAGGTGAAAAGCATCAAGGGACCCTGGGAATAAAAGCACCGTAAAAGCTTCTAAGTCCGTAGGTAAGTCCGTAGGTAAAAGACTTGACCGGCTCCAACTGCGAGAGTCAAGCCGCCCAGCTTCAACCGCGAGCTGACCTGGATCCATGGTTCGTCCTGCTGGAAAGCTCCGGAGGTCCGACTTCCATATTTTGACCAGGAGCTTGTTG
Organism: Calotriton arnoldi; assembly: GCA_963921515.1. NCBI lineage: Eukaryota > Metazoa > Chordata > Amphibia > Caudata > Salamandridae > Calotriton > Calotriton arnoldi. The sequence continues at coordinate 282,473 of CAWUFW010015702.1, forward strand.
AAAGGCAATCCGGCGAACCCCCCACTAAACCCGGACTGGTGGAGAGCATCGAGGGATCCTGTCAGAAAAAGCTCCAGGAAAGTTTCTAAGTCAGAAGGTAAAAACTGTGACCGAGACCTACCACAAGGGGTAGCTGTGCAGGGCTCCATCGCGGTCAGTTTGTAACTTTGACTTTGTCCCGGTCTAGCACGACCACATGTCCCAATAGGCGCTATAGGTCTCTGGTTCCCTACATTGGATTTTTTCTGTTTCTGTGTCATTTTAAAGATAAAAATATTTCCTATTATTATAAAATGGTGTTGGATTTTTATTGTGTGTTGTGTCCTAATTATTTACTGGATTGGTGTTTTTAAATGCTTTACATACCTGTCTCTGAAGTTAAGCCTGGCTGCTCGCAGCCAAGCTACCAAGGGTTGAGCATGGGAATAATTATCTGAGTAGTATCAGTTCCTAAGTGGATAGAAGTAAGAAAAAAGAATAATTGGCCACCCTATTAGGGGAATGGTCAAACTAAAGTTTGTCTCCAAAGAGAGTGAAGTGCACGTGAGTGGGGAAGATGTCTCCTTTCTGCTCTTGTGCCCTCAAACACCCTTACGAGTGTAAGCATCATCATCGGGCTATGCTCCTCGTGGGGGTGGCGCTGCAGTCCTCACGGGCCCTACAAGAGGGCTCTCTGTTGGAGATCTTTTCAGGAGATGCCGCAATTGTGCATGTGGTGTGTGGGAAAGAAGGTGATGTGGTGAGTAAGTGATTTTAAAATTACCTGGTAGTTACCCAGAGGTTTAATAAGGAGTACTCCAGGTAAGTTAAAATAGGCAGGGTTGTAGAGCCTCCTCAAATGAATAAGGGGGATGAGTTTGTTCCACCGCTCTCAACCTCGCAAGAATAGTGAGTGAAAATTAAGAATGTGAGTAGTCGACATGTTGCAGCAATCTGTCGGTCCCCAATGGATCTCTGCGCTTCTTCAGGATCGTAGAAGGATAGAGATATATAAGGAAATGGGTTTCAGGGAAGAAACACTCTATAGACCCACCATACCTATCTTAAGGTTTAGGGACGTCACAGCGTCTGAGACACGTCTTATTCGTGTGCTCAAGCTTATAAACCCTCCTCGTGGTAGAGTCAGGCCACATCGGCTGGTCGTGCAAATGCGGGGTGACAAGGTGGATCACCCCAATCTGGCGACTGTGCAACCTAACAGTCTGCCTTCCAGCGCCGCCGAGGAGGGTTTATAAGCTTGAGCACACGAATAAGACGTGTCTCGGACGCTGTGACGTACCCTAAACCTTAAGATAGGTATGGTGGGTCTATAGGGTGTTTTTTCCCTGAAACCCATTTCCTTTTATATCTCTATCCTTTTCTTACGGTCCTGAAGAAGCGCATAGGGATCCATTAGGGACCGACAGATTGCGCGAAACATGTCGACCACTTCACATTCTTAATTTTCACTCACTATTCTTGCGGGTTGAGAGCGGTGGGAACAAACTCATCCCCCCTTTATTCATTTGAGGAGGCTCTACAACCCTGCCCTATTTTTAACTTACCTGGAGTACTCCTTATTAAACCTCTGGGTAACTACCAGGTAATTTTAAAATCACTTACTCACCACATCACCTTCTTTCCCACACACCCACATGCACAATTGCGGCATCTCCTGAAAAGATCTCCAACAGAGAGCCCTCTTGTAGGGCCCGTGAGGGACTGCAGCGCCACCCCCACGAGGAGCATAGCCCGATGATGATGCTTTACACTCGTAAGGGTGTGTGAGGGCACAAGAACAGAAAGGAGACATCTTCCCCACTCACGTGCACTTCACTCTCTTTTGGAGACAAACTTTAGTTTGACCATTCCCCTAATAGGGTGGCCAATTATTCTTTTTTCTTACTTCTATCCACTTAGGAACTGATACCATTCTAGGTTTACAAGTTGTTCTTGGGAGCATTGGTACAGGACCTATACTTCTTTCTAATTAGCTCCCAGTCCCTCCTCTCCATTGTGTTAATAATTATCTGAGACCTATTCTGAGCCCTAGACTTTGTTAGTGGCCTTATTGCCAGTGGTAGATAGATATTTACCACTATTAATAACCCGCTTTACAACAGGGTGCAATCCTAGGTTGTACTTAGCAGTTGTAGCTTGCTTTGGTCGAATTAGACAGTGTTGACCTTAGAGACAAAGGGGCCTGAGTACAAGTAGGGCGGTCCATAAGAACACCGTAATCGCGGTGGCAGTCCGGCCACTGCCACACTGTGGGTACGCCCTCAGTATTTTGAGTGTGGCAGTTGGACCGCCACAAGACCGCCCCCTCCGCCAGTATTCAGGATCCTGGTGGTGGCGGTCTGAGGCAAGACAATGCTGGTGGTGCTGCAGCGTATTCCAAGTTGCCAAACCACCACCCTTTCCATGGCGTTGAGCCCACCATGAAAAGTGTAAAATGCTACAATGGTTCTGTCGGAAAAAGAGCAATTGCTTCACAAATAATAGATAAATCATAAAGTAATACGTCTATTCAATGCAGAAGGAACACAGAAACACAGGCAAGTATGCGTTTGCAAACAAAGGTTTTACTCTTTGTTGAATAGAGCAATCATCATATGTATTTACAAGGCTGTCAATATTCAATGCAATAGAGCAATCATCATATGTATTTACAAGGCGGTCAATATTCAATGCAAAATTGTAGTGACATATAATATAGTGAAAATGAGTGCCCAGTGACAGTGGTGCAGTGAGTATTATATATACAAGGGTGAAAATAGATTATGTACAAGTAATCAAAAAGAAAATAAACTAAAAGTGGTCAGAACAACGGAAAGGACAATGTCTCTGGTAAATAGCACAATTGCTTATTGGTTTGAGACCAAGAGACTTGATAGAGCTGAGCCATACACTATCGTCGACGTTTTGACCCTGACAAAAGTGTTATTGAACAAGTGTCATGGCGGGTCTTCTTCAGGACAAAGGAAAAGAATGACAGCCTGAAAACGAGAAAGGTATGTATCAAAAGGAGTGTTCCAACTAGCAAGAGCAAAGAGATAGATGGGGTAGCATTCACAAGCTACTCACTCATCATGGGGGTGAATTCCCTTAGGAGTCCCTCGCTGAGTGAAGGCTGCCAGTTATCTGATAAAAGTGTGGGAGCGAGGCAACTAAGAGGCCCCTGATAGGACGCCCTGCCAACTATGGGCACAATTGGCGCATGCGGGGAGCACATGTAGTGCCCCCCTGGATTTGCACCCCCAGGTCCTGCACAGTGTGGCATGTATGCCACACTGTTCAGGAAGGTGCAGTGAGCTCTCTGACAGCGGCGGTCTGCATGTTAGGCTCTTGTATGAGCCTGACAGACCGCCATAGCACCGCCTACCAGACCAGGATTTAACTCCTAATTTGGCAGAAGGCAGCACCACATCTTTGGCGGTCCTATAGCGGATATCACGTTGCACCGTCTGCTGTTGGACAGACAAAGTCCTAAGCAGGCCCTTAGGCTTCCCTTCTTCAGGTCTCCCCTTATATAAACCATGAATGTGCATGCTTCACCTCTGTGGCCTTTCAAGTTAATGACATTCCTGGGCCCACCCCAACTGTCCTTTCTGAGCTGATAGGAATCACATGCATCACACTCAATCCATAATTTCCCCCTGTCTACAGGCCTAAGCAGTTGTTTTGTTCTGGGCCTGTTCTGAGCAGTTTTTACACCTCATTTAGGTCAAGCATTGTCTGGGCAGCTGCTGGCAGGCTAATGCAAATTAACCTCCAGGAGTTTCAGGCAGAGAAAAGGTAATTTCCTAAAAGTAAATTTTCCTAAAAATGTACTGGAAATCTAACTTCTCAAAGAAATTTCAGATTAAAGTTTATACTCTGTACTTTGACATTTTCTGGAATCCCACTACAGCCCTGCCAGTGAGAATAGCTTTTGGGATATAGTACCTGGAACAACATTCCAACTTTAATTTTAAACATGTTCTACCTTTAAATATCAGGCACCCAGCTGTGTAGGCAATAAGGTGTTCTTAGGGGTGAGTTATTAATATGTAAAAGTATGGTTTCCTACCTGTCAAAAAGGATTATTTTGACAGGTCTGACATCAGGTTTTGAGGCTGCTGCAGTAAGGCTACACATAGTAGACTAGAAGCCATGTTTTACAGGCCAACCCTGTGGATGGCAACATAGATGCTGCAGTCCACAGGAGTCATTTCGTTTCCAGGCCCTGGGTGCATTGTTTACACCATATAGTAGGGATCTTTAGGTAGTTAAATATGTCATTAACTAATACTCCAGTTTAACCATGTTTAAAGGGGGAGCACATGCACTTTACTGCTGCTTAGCAGGGGTAACGTGCACAGAGTTCTAATGCCAGCAAATATAGTTTCCAGTAAAAGGTGAGAAATCTGGGGTGGCCATGCAGAAAAGGAAGATTCATTATAATTTGATATTAATTTTATGCTAGCAAGATCAGTGTTGCTACTATGTACAAAACATCAAAGCACTAAGGAGCCTTTAGGTAGATTTATTTTCTTTTTAAGGGTTGGTCAAGCCAATTAATTTTCAATAGCATATAAAAAGTGTATGCACTGGTTAGGATGGGGACAAGATGAAATTGGCGCTTAAGATACAGGCTAAGGTCAAAACATTTTGAGCCTGTAAATTAGATGCCTCTATTTTTTTTAATTAGGAAATGAGTCATCAATATAATTACATTTTATTTAGAGAAGAGTTTCTTTTTAGAAAGAAAAAAAGAAAAAGTAATCAAGAATTGTCTAATTAATTAAATTATCAAAATCTGCTTCGAGCCAATCCTTAAACTGTCCCAATCTCTTATCAAACCTCTCCTGCAATCCATTCCGTTTATGATACAATTCTTGAAATGTATGAGACATTTTCAATTTCATGATCCATTCGCCCATTGTCAGGCTTTTTAAATTTCTCCTTTTTTGCACTATTAAGGATTTAGCTACACATGATCATAAACATAAGGTTTTATAAACTTTGTCCATTATTGTTGCTTCCTGATGCCTGCCCAACATTGCCACACAAGGGTCTGGTTCTAAATTACTCCCTAATCACTCCACCAGCCAATTAAAGATTGAATCCCAGAAGCATCTGATTTTACTACAATCACAAAACCTGTTTCCAATTTCCACTCTCAAGGTGACATCTTCGACATTCTGATTGGACACTGCGTAAAAAAAGATTTATTCATTCTGGGCTGAGATATAAAATATAATTGATAAAACCAGAACTATTTAAGCACTTTGAGCCAGAGCTGAGTTGAAAATGTATTTCCCTGTTAATACGTTCCCATTCCTCCTCCCTGAATAGAATGCCCAGATCCAGATCCCAATCTGATTTTTAATTTAGCATCATTTGTTGGTTCCCAGTCTAAACATGTCCTACACACTTTTGCAATTAAGCTTTTGTTAGGTAAGTAGTGGCAGAAATCCTCTTTAAAAAGTTCCAAACCTTTGTATTATAGCTCCTCAAGAAATAACTTGCAAATATTTTTTTTTAAACTATCATGAAACTGAAGATCAAACTTTTGTGGGATTACTTCAAATGATATAATCCCAAGCCTGCCTGAATCTCACAGGACTTTTTCCACCCACTCTAGCATTGTTCATGCAGGGGGTTCTGGATTATTATAAAGTGGAACACATACTTTCTGGATCTCTATTTTTTGCTTATCTAAAGTGACTATCCATGACACAGATTCCTGACAGCATGAAACTTAACAGTTCTATATCTTCTCAGGTTAAAACACTTACATGCATGGCCTTGCAATCCATACTTCCCTGTCATTGCCTTTAGAGGGACTGTTTTAATTTGTTAATTAGCTTCCGGGACAATAATTCTTTGCAAAACCTGAGACAAAGCTGTCTAATAATATAACTCTCTATCAAGCAAGGCCCATCCTTCCTTCTCCAGTAGTTTACTAGCTACTGTAGGTCGGTCAGAAGCCCATATGAATGATGTAACCATCTGTTTATTGTCTTAAAGAAAGATGTATCCAAAAAAAGGAAGGGTTTGAAATAAAAATAAGCATTGAGGTAATGTTACCATTTTAACTGCATTTATATTTAAATATATGAATTTCGCTAATGAAAGAGATTAGTGCCAGGTATTCAATTGTTTCTTTTGGTTGGAAAAAAGCTTGTCTAGCCTGCGTATCATCCACCAGTTTTGAAATGTTTTTTCTGAGATATGTAATCACTCGAGTAGTTAACATATTTATGGAATTACTGAGGTCGATCTAGAGGGTTGCATTTCATTAGCAGTACTTCTGACTTTGCTGTATTGATCTTGTATGCTGATATTGAATCAAAAGTATTGATAATGTCAAATACCTGCCTAGCATTATCCTCTCATTGGAATAAAATATCATCTTGGCAGCTCCAGGAATTTCTGTGTTACTCTGATCAATTCACTGCAACTAATAAAATGATATTAAGGTTAAAAAAGGGCAAATAACAAGAGGGATAATGGGCACCCTAGAAGGGTACCACCTTGCTATTAAGTAGACGTTCTGCTTTAGACCAGTATATAAGGACCAAACCAGCAAGGTGAACAGCAGTGAAAGTTTATTGCTTCCAAGATCTTGTCCAGAAGTCCCAAGTTCACCAAGTCAAGTGCCTTTTTTGCATCCAGAAACCAGATTGTCAATAGTGAGGCAAAGCCCCTCGCTAATCAGTTATCTAAATTTGTTGCCACAGGTAATGTATTCTATGTTTAATGTAAGAAGGTAAGGAAATAATCTGATCAATCTACTGCAAATATAGCTCTGGCACCGGCATTTTGAATTTGGGGTTTGGTGAAATGACAAGGTCTAGATAGAATATTTCCTGTTGAATAGATTAGCTGTTAGCAAAGTTGAATAGCTGGGTAGCAGTTCACAGATCAGTGTGGATGCTCCTTGTAGGCATAGGAAGTTGTCACAGTGCATGTTGAAGTTACCTGACAATACATAGCATTTTCTAGCAGTTTGTGAGGACTTTCAAATTGTAGATTAATGTTAGATTATGAGGAATTGCAGTTGGTTCTAATAATACCAAGCTCTGGACATGTGTTGCTTTGCATTTAAAAGCAGAATGGATTGGGGCTAGGATTTACTTAAACTGAAAATAAATCCATCTTTCAAGGTGGGGAAATCCTAACTGTCCTTAAGTGTCATATTGGGAGCATTCAAGAAAAAGCAGGTTCATTTATTGGGATATATATGAAATGAAATGAAGATATGCTTAAGCTATTATATGTCCGGAGATGATGTCAGATAGATCAAGGTTGTAGGCATTTGCATAGCTGCAGTTGTATATCATTTATTTAATCGCTGGGTCTAACTTACTTGGTGTAATGGTAAATTGTTTTGCTTTGTGTACATAAATTCCGTTTGCTTTATTGTGTAGCTGAGGTGAAATTCATCACAAAAAATGTGTACGTTTAGATTATTTTTTTGTGTCCAATTTAATAGTAGGTAGGATTGACTGTGAGCTTTTTCCTAGACTGATATCGGATCATAATCCGTTGGTAATCCAACTCCCAATTGGCAATTTGGTACAAACAATGGCAACTTGGACATTTGATAGAAAGCTATTACTTGATACGGAATATTGTACATATATGTCCAGTTGGATTGTTGAGTTTTTGGGAGGAATGAGGGCACTGCATCCGAGTTAATAGTCTGGGATGCTTTTAAGGCTGCGGTGAGGGGAAACTCTTAGTTTTTCTCTACATCAACAGAAGAAGATAAAAGAGAAGATTAATGACTGGGTAGATCAGCTTCGGGAGGCTGAGGAAGAGCTTATTCGGGTAATAAGGGATTTCCAGAAAATAGAGGAATGCCAAAATAAGATTGCATTGTGAGAACTAAGATACACCAATATTTTGGGGAGGATTTAGCCATTAAATTCAAGCAGCACCGGGCTGATATTTATGAATTCGGGGAGAATACAGGCAGATTATTAGCCAAGAGTATACAGCAAAGAGGGGTCTCTAATAGAATATGTCAAATCAAAGATCAACGCGGACAGATTCAAGTTCTCCCGGTTAAGGTCCTGGATGTTTTTCAGGATTTTTATCAGGGGTTGTATTCCACCGAGAAGGATGATTCAGTAAAGTCAGGCGAGGACTTTCTTCGCGATTATGTAACCTCTCAGATTACGTTGGAACAGAGGGATATGCTCTCTGCCCCGATTTCACCAGAGGAAATCGAATCTGCCATAACTTCACTAGCGACTGGTAAGGCTGCCGGTCCTGACGCATTACCCCTGGAATTTTTTCGCACATTCAGACAAACCCTTAACGCCCAGCTCGAATCTTTATTTTTAAGAGCTCAGAAGGGCCAGACTCTAGAATCATGGCATAAAACAACTATTGTCGTTTTTTTTAAAAAGGACAAGCCAGCACTCAGCCCATCATCTTACCGTCCTATTTCCTTAATATGCGCGGACAGCAAGATATATTCTAAAATATTAGCATTGAGGCTTGGCAAGGTTATTGCTCCCCTAGTGTCTATCCGTCAGCACGGCTTCATCCCTGGTCGTGATACTTCGGACCATGTCAGGCGGGCAATAGCATTGTTTGACTGGGCCCAGGCTACAGGGTCGCCCCTGGGGATGATCCTGTTGGATGCAGAAAAAGCATTCGACAGGGTCTCCTGGGGGTTCCTCTGGCTGATGCTGAAGACCAAAGGGTTCCCTCAGGAATTTATCACAGCTATACAGGCCCTGTACATATCACCTGAGGCCCGTGTTCGGATCTCTGGACAAGAATCTAACTTACTTGTTATTAGTAGAGGAACTCATCGAGGGTGTCCATGCTCGCCGTTATTATTTTCAATTTACATCGATCCTTTACTCTATAAGTTGGATGTCAATCCACGGATTGAAGCAGCAACGGTAAACGGGGTCTCGTATAAAACGCAAGCGTATGCTGACGACGTTGCCATTTTTACAACTAATATTAGGTCCGCTTTGCCGGCAGTGTATGACCTTGCGAAACAATTCAATTTTGTCTCCGGCTACAAATTAAACATTGATAAAACCCAGGTCTTACACTCGGACACTTTAAGACCTCATGAGATCCCAACCGTATCAGCAGCAACATATTTGGGTATAAGGATTACAGCTGCGGTCGAGCAGATACCTGAGATCAACATACAGCCGATTATAAAAAACACTGAGCAGACACTCGCAAGATTAGATCATTTTCATTTCTCATTGCACGGACGGTGCAACGTTATAAAAATGCTTATTTATCCCAAATTTTTATATCTGTTCCGGACAATACCCTTAGAATTTCCAGCATCTTGTATTTCTAGAGCAGAAGGAGTTTGTACCAGATTTTTATGGGGTTATCATAAAGCTAGAAGGGCAATGAAATGGTTAATCCTTCCGAGATTAAGGGGGGGCTGGGGATTACCTTCTTTTAGGTTGTATCACTGGGTAACACTATTACAGCAAATGGGGATACTGCTGGTTGGGAGTAAGACTCTAGTCCCTGAACCGGTCAGACCTACTATATACGAAGTTTTACTAGGGGAAGATGCCCAACATTGCCTAACCAGAGTCATTGAACCTAGTTATTATAAGAAAACAAAGTTTAAAATTATACAATCTGCATTCTCAATTTGGAAAAAAATGCGACACAGGCTCGGGATTTCGAATATAAATGCTTACACCCCTTTGTTTTCATATGGGCTGCTACCGCCAATATTTCAGGATCAGACAACCAGGAGTTGGGGGGCTTTAGGAATCAATGTTTTGGGAGATTTTTTTCTTGATGGTCAAATGTTTTCGTTTTCTGAATTACAAGCGAAATACAGGCTCCCTACTAGACATTTTTTTAAGTTCTTACAGATTAGAAGTTTTCTGGTCAAAACTATGGCACAGGGGATGGTCAATTTTGGCAAGATACCGTTGGTAGGCATTTTAGCGTCTAGGTCCAGGATCGGGAAAATTTATCAAACGCTGCTATCTGCCCTCCCTGATGATCTAGTAACTCAGAATGACAGATGGGACAGGAAACTTACACAGGAGGGCACGGACCTGGTGGCTTCCTTGGAATTTGCGAATCAGATTTTAATAACTGGCAGCCTGAGAGCTCAACATTACATGTCTGTCTTTGACCTATACTATACCCCTGGGAAGATTGCTAAGTGGTCTGGGTCTCGTGGGAACTCATGTAGCAGGTGCGGGACACTGGCCGCTGATACGATTCACATGTTCTTTTTGTGCCCCAAGCTTGCTAAATATTTACAAGACATAGAATTTTTCTTGACCCAGATCCTTGGCAAGACGATTTCATTAACCGCCGGCCTAGTAATCCTGGGGATAGATCAGACTCAGAACACAGAGGGATGGACTAGATTAGAAACTGGGCTAGTTTTCATTGCAATGGCCATTTTAAGATCCAATATTACATCTCAATGGATCAGTCCCGATCCTCCCACGTTTATAAATTGGAAGGCTAGGTTGCTAGCTATATACAGCATGGAGAGAGCAGTGTATAGGCTTAAAGGCCGTAGGAGACAAGATAGGGGCAAGAAGCTATGGGCCCCAGTAACCAATTGGATTGGTTGAATAATGCTGTTGTTTTTCTGTCCTTTCTCAATCACATTTGTATTATACTTTTTGCTAGTTTATTAATGGATGAAGTTCAGCTATTATGAAATGTCGACCTTACTCATAGAGCTAAGGAAAAAAAAAAGAAAAGGGGGAGGGAGAGAGAAGAAAAAAAAAGAATTTTCCCCCTTTTTTTAAATTTAATTTTTTATTTTTATTCTTTCCTTCTTTTCCTTTCTGTCCTAAGAATTGCTTGTCTAGTAATGAGTCTGATGTATGAAGTGTCATAACAACTGTCATTGTAACTTTAAAATGAAAATAAAAAAATATTTAAAAAAAAAAAAAAGTGAAATTCATGTGGGGTTAATATTCACTAGGTGCTGGGAAAATCCTGGTGTGTGTGTGTGTGTGTGTGTGTGTGTGTGTGTGCGCGTGTGTGCGTGTGTGTGAACACACTGTTCCTCAGCAATGTGAGAATAAAGTCTGCTATTCTAAGTAAAACATGTACCTCCAATCAAAGCAGCAGCTGTCAGTTAATTACCCACTGTTCAATTGCAGCTTCCTACAGTGTTCTAATGAACAACTTGAGTGCTCACATTCTGTATTTATCATAAACATGTGGCATACCTCAAGCCATTTTGTTGCATTCAGAATTATAAAACAGATTATTTCCTTTAGAAATGAACAAAATGAGGGGGGTCATTTTGTCACAGTAATTATGGTTAGTGCTCTAACAAGCTAAAATGAGAGCACATGCTCTATGAGGTCTCAAATTTATTTCTCATCCATGTCAGTAAACCTTTCTGACATACAGACTAAAACATGTACTTTCAACACCAGCAGTAGTATGCCCATTAACTCCCCAGTGTGCTACTGCAGCTCAATACAGTGCTCTAATAAACAACTAGAGTGTTAACATTTGTATTTATGGTAAACATGTATCACACTTGAAGCCCTGTTGATGGAATCAAAACGGTAAAACCTAAAAGCGTTTCCAATAGAAATTAACACAATGAGGGGGCTCTAGAAAACTAAAATGAGGACATGCATGTGACAGGGGCAGTGGCAGCACAACAGACTGCAGAGAACAAGAGGGAGGGGGCGGGGTATGCATACAGAGAATGGATGGCAGGGGAAAAGGAGTCATAATCAGGGGCAGCAAGCTGACCATGGTGGTCGAGCCGACAAGGACAGCAAGCTGACCATGAAGGACAGGTGAGAGGGGACAAAGGCATGCAGGCAGTGAACAGAGGGTAGGCGAGAGGGTGGTAGGGGCAGCATAATGCCCAGGAAGGGCAGGCTGCCAAGGGCAGCACAACGGACCATGGAGGGTAGGAGGGAGGGAGCAGAAGCACACACATGGAGAACAGAGGGCAGAATAGATGGAGAGGGGCATAGGGAGGAACAGGGGCTGCAAGCTGATCAATGAGGCAGGCCATCATGGGCAGGGACAGCACAATGGAGCACAGAGGGCATGAGGGAGGGGGAAGGAGCATGCACACGGAGAACACAGGGCATGAGGGATGGGGCTAGCAAGCTGACGAAAGAGGGGAGGCTGGCATCTGCAAAGGCAGCAAGCTAATTGAATAGGATGGGGGAGGAGGTAGGTGCACGCAGACAAAGAACTGATGGCAAGTGGGAGGGGGTGTCAGCTTCTTCAGTGCCCAGACCACAGCAAAGGCTTCCCTTTCTATTGCGCTCCACCTCTGTTCCCTGGGAAGTAGCCCCCTACTGATGAAGGCTACAGGCTGATCCAGGCCTTCTTCATTTCACTCTCAGAGCATGGTCCCTACACCATACTCTGAGACATCTGTTTGTGCAATGAATTCTTGAGAGAACTCAGGGCCCTTGAGCATGGGCGCTGTGCACATCCTTCCTTCAAAAGCTTTCCTGCACACCTCTGTCTAGATCAGCTGACATGGCTCCTTCCTGGAAGTCAGCACTGTCAAGGAGGCAACAGTTTTGCCATATACCTTTACAAATCTCCTGTAGTAGCCAGTGAGACCTAAGAAGGCTCTCCCCTCTATCTCTGGGTCCTGGGGGGCTTCCACTACAAGATGCTTTCAATTTTAGCCTGGCTGGACTGCACCTTGCCACCTCTCACTTGTTGACCCATGTAGACCATGATCCCTGCCCTAACTGGCCTTGATAGTCAGACCTGCACTCCACAGAGCCTGAAGCACTTCGTGGAGGTGGCATAGGTGGTCCTCCCAGCTAGAACTGAAGACCGCAATGTCGTCTAGGTAGGCAGCACTGAAGTTCTCCAACCCAGCTAGGACCTGGTTGACCAACTTCTGGAAGGTGGCAGGGGCATTCTTCAACCCGAAGGGCATAACCCGGAACTGGAATTACCCCTCTCGTGTAGAGAATGCAGACCTCTCTTTATCCCCCTCGATCAAGGCAATCTGCCAGTACCGAGACGTTAAGGCAAATAAACTGAGGAACTTGGCAGCTCCAAGCTGATCTATGAGCTCATCAGCTCAGGGGATGGGGTGTGCGTCAGTCTTGGTGAACGCATCGACCCACAGTAGTCCACACAGAACCTATGTTTAGGTGTGACACCTGGAGGGGCAGCCTTGGGGACCAACACCACAGGGCTGGACCAAGGGCAGTTTGAGGGCTTAATAATCAATAACACCAGCATCTTGGAGACCGACTCCTTAATGTTGGCTCTCACCTCATCAGACAACCTGTAAATTTTGTTCTTTACAGGTGTGCTGTCCCCAGTATCAATATCATGGGTACACCATGTAGTGAGTCCTGGGTACATGAGAATAAAGAGGCAAACTGCCCCAGCAGCTGGTGGTAGTCTCTCTGTTGATCTAAGATCAGTGTAGGGGAGAGTTTGACACCCTCCACTGACCCATCCTGCTCCTTGGAAGAAAGGAGGTCGGGAGAGGTTCACTCTCCTCTTCCACTCAATCATCGTCACAAAAGAAGGGCATTCCCTCTGTGCCTTGCAGAATTCCTCCCTGGTGGGACCCTCTTCCTGCTGCCAATTGGAAAGCTCAGGCAGGTTCCCCAATTTGGCTCCATCCTCCCCTGTAGGTTCCGGGGCGTTCCCTTCAGGGTCAACCTCCTCATGGGAGTTTCAGGAGTGGGTTTCCCACACCCCTTTCCCTTCCTCTTTTCAGCAGGCATCTGTCCCATTCATCTAGGCTCCAGATCGTGTTGATTACCCTCTCAGGTTGTCATGGACCGTGTGGTCAGGCACACCCACTCAGGCAACCCTAACATCTGCAAGTAGGACCTGAGCTCTACCTCCTTCCAGGTGGTATGCTCCAGGTCATTGCCAAGCAGACAATCCTTAGGCATGGATAGACTCACAGCTACCCTCAAGGAACCTGAACCCCCTCCCCCATTGAAAGGGAACCAAAGCCACTGGATAGCGACTCTCACGGTTGTCAGTTGAGAGTCGCTATGGTGGAACACATTAGAGGACACCAGATGACACCGGATGGTTGTCATACTGGCTCCAGTGTCTCTCACAGCATCCACCCTCTGCCCATTAATGGTGACCCACTGCCTATATTTCCTAGAATTACTAGGCATGTGTGTTCTCTGCACCATCTCTCTGTCACCAAGGGGCACTAGAGTAACCTCTACTCTGTCCCCCAAACTATCTGGGACAATCTCCTCCCCAAGTGCTCGACTATCCAGCTCCAGTGACTGCCCATCGAAGTGCCCACTTGGGACACTTGGCACCCCTGTTGAAGTGCCCTTCCTGTTGGCATTCAAAGCACTGAAGCCTTCCCTTCAGACCTACTGTCAGGGAACCATTTCTTTTCTTCTCAGTAGGGGGATGGGAGTCTTGACCCAAAGAACTATTTTGGGCCCTTTATAGAACTCCTTGCTTTTGTTTTTTCTCCCCCTTCATCTGGTGAGGACCCTGGCCACCCTTGTGGTGATTCTCCTTAGGGGCCTCCCTGTGGACCCTGGTGCTGACCCAGCGTCCGCCTCCTTAGCAAGCTCCCTGTGGTCAGTGAGCTCACTGTCAACAAGGTGTTGGTGCAGATCTAAGACTGAATATTTGCTCCTGTGCAATCAAGTTATACAGCCCCTGGTAATCTTTTACTTCACTGCCCTTCACCCAACCATCCAGTGCCTTACAAAAAGAATCAACAAAATCCACCCAGGTCTGTTGGGATAGCTTCTGACTGTCCCTGAACTCCGGCCTATGCTTCTCTGGGGTCAAATCAAACTTCTTGATCAAGGCTTCTTTCATTGGGGGATACCTCATCCTATCACCTGCATCTAGGGCCAGTGGGGTGTCCCTCCCCTCACTAGGGATGTGCCTCCACACACTAGCCCCCCAATCCCCTCAGGGATCTTGTGCATCTGCAGGGCAATCTCACAAGCCTCAAACCATCTATCTATGTCATCTCCTACTACAAAGTCAGGCACCAGACCCTTTGGAATGTGGACCCTCTTGTCTCCAGAAGGCATTGATGAATTGCTGCCACCATTGGACTCCACTTCCATAGTTCAGATGTTCAGTTCCTTGAGGCTCCTTTCATGACCTAAACACTCCAAAGCAATTCTCTCCTCCATGGCTAGTTTTTTTTGCTCTGTTTCCATGACCGGCCTTTTCTCCTCTAAGACTCTCTCCTTCTCCAATTTTAGCTTGGTCAACTACAATGCTAATGTTCTCTCCTCCTTCCTGTCCTCTAGCTCCTCTGGGGACAGGCCTCTGGATGACACACTGCTCCCAGGCCTGGGTGGAATCACTAATCCTGGTAGGATGTTGCACCCCTCCTCCACAGGTAGCAGTCCCAGTCTCTCCCGTGAGTCTTGGTCTTTGGTATGGATTGGCAGTGTAAACCCAGTTACTGTACTGTACTGTACTGCGCAAACAAAAGTCCTATCCTCACCGCTAATCACCAATGTTGGAAATTGGGCTTCTGGTTGGCAGAAGTATGCATCCTGTCCAAGCAGGAGCCACACTCCTAGTCAGGGTAAGTCAGATACACACCCTAAATTAACCTGTGCTCACCCTCTGGTAGCTTGGCCCAGAGCAGTCAGGCCTAACTTAAGAGGCATTGTGTAAAGTATTTGTGCTACACTTCATACAGTAAAACAGTGCAAACACCACACAAAAATATATCACATCTAGTTAGAAAAATAGAATTTAATTTATTGAACAAAACAAGACCAAAAAGTAAAAAATTCAATGTGTATTACCGGAGTTATGGATTAAAAAAAAATAAACTGAAATATAGTGCTTAAAAGCATATAGTGCCAACCAGGGCTGTCTGGTCGCGCTAGACCGGGTCAGATAGGATACAGGGACCAGCCTTGGCCTGCTGAAACAGTACCTTGGTTTGCGGTTGTGTTGAGGACGAGTTGCGAGGAGCAAATGAGGCGATTCGTTGGCACCAATCCTTCAGAAATATGTGATGCGTTGACTCCGAGCCATGCAAAGTCAGAGATGCGTTGGGAATGGAGGTGATGCGCTGCGCCATCGGAGATGTGATGTCCTTGATCCTCTCAGCAGTGGCAATGTGCTGGTGTTGATGGAGATGCACAGGTTCTGAGCGGCGCAACAACGTCGATGCGTAGATTTTGGCAGTTGCAGCAATTTATATTAATTTCCAACGGTTTAGGACTGGATTGGCACCACTTGGCAGGGCAAGAATCTCAGATGGCAGAGTCCAGGTGCTGTAGCAGGTGAGTTTATGTCCTTGAGCCAGAACTAAGCCAGCAAATCCTTGGAGTCACTCTGGTTCTGGTTTGGAGAGATGCATGTCCAGTCCTTCTCACTCCCAGGCAAGAGGGAAGCAGGCAGAAGATCAGCACAGCAAAGCAAGAGACCACCACAGTCTAGCAGAGTGACAGTCCTTTCACAAGTACAGCATTCCTTCTTCCTGGCAGAGTATCCACAGGTCCAGAAGTGTACTCAGCTGGTGGTGTCAGAGGTCCAGTACTTATACCCAGCTGTGCCTTTGAAGTAGGGGATACTTCAAACAGAGACCTCTGAAGTGTACGGTCCCTGCCCGTCCTGCCATGGCTCTAGACTCACTACAGGGAGGGGGGTAAGCAGCTGTTTGTGTGGGGACAGGACACAGCCTATCCAGGTGTAAGTGTCAGCTCCTCCCTCCCATTCTACCCAGGATGGCCCATCAGGATGTGGATGGCCCATCAGTCACATCTTAGCTCCATTTTTGTGAGGCTGTCAAGAGAGAATCCACAAAGCCCAGCTGTCACCCACCCCAGATGTGTATTCTGAGACAGACAGAAGGCACCAAATGGTTAAAGTAAGAAAATGTCAATTTCCTAAAAGTGGCATTTTCAGAATTACAATTTAAAATCTAACGTCACCATAAATTGGGATTTTAAATTGTGACTTCAGAGACATCAAACTTGGGGGTCTCATCTCTTCGCAATTGTAAATTACACTTATAAGATGTAATGATGTAATCCCAGTGTTAACCTGTGAGAGAGATAGGCCTTACAGTATGTAAGAGTTTTTCACTACCACCAGGACATATAAAACTTAAAAGTACATGTTCTACTTTTTGGAATAAACTGCACACTGCCATTGGGATGTCCAGTGCCTACCTTATGGGTGATTTATATGTATTAAATGGGAAGGTTTGGGCATGACTAGTAGGTTAACTTGCCAGGTCGACATGGCAGTTTAAAACTGCACACAAACGCTCTGCAATAGCAGGTCTGAAGCAAGTTTAAAGGGCTACTGAAGTGGGTGGCACAATCAGTGCTGCAGGCCAGCTAGTAGCATTTAATTTACACGCCCTGGGCACATGTAGTGCACTTTTACTAGGGACTTATAAGTAAATTAAATATGCCGGTTGTGGATAAGCCAATGTTACAATGTTTAAAGCAGAGAGCACATGCACTTTAGCACTGGTTAGCAGTGGTAAAGTGCCCAGGCCCGAAAGCCAGCAAAAACAAAATCAGCAAAAAAGGAGGTCTGAAGGCAAAAGGGCAAAAGATCAGGGGAAACCAAACCAAGGATGCCAGGTCTAACACTGACCTTTAAATAAGCAATAATATGTCAAAGATATTGACTCACGCAATATCAACTACAATATTATTGACAAAATAGTTAAATACTCATTATTAAAAAGATAAAAAACACTTTTCACATTAAATAATGACTTCAAATAAACCCAAAACTTGTTATACACATATTTAAATTAAATTACATCAATAAAATATTTACCATTCACTCCAAATAAATGAGATATCTAAAATATATACAATAAAAACCCCAGAATTATTATGAGCTACAATACTAAATCAACCAATAAAATAAAACTATAAACAACTTTAATCGATAAAATCAAACAAACAATTAAATCAACAATACGAAAGCACACTAATTTAAACAACTAAATACTTTAAACCATTAAAGAAAACATATATACATCTCAAAAACAACATAACCAAGTAGTACTTATATTTAAACTAAAACGTAATTGTTATAAAAATAAAAAATGTAAAATAGCAAATAAATATTAACACACACTCCAACATTTCTCTTTTTACATAAGCTTCCTAAAAGATAAAATCTCCAACTTGAAAGCCGATAAAGTGCCAGAAAATAACAACTATCACAAACCAGCAAAAAGATATAATTCAGTAAGTATATGTTGGATCTAGCCCTTTTTACAGGGTTATCCTCAAACTTTTTGCTTTCTTCCTCCTATTTTTTCTGACGTGGTTTTTATTGGCTTTAGGACTCTGGTCACTTTACCACTGCTGATCAATGCTAAAGTGCATATGCTCTCCATCTAAATTGTATTGGTGAATGGTTTATCCATGATTGGCATATTTAATTTACTGGCAAGTCCCTAGTAAAGTGCACTGTGTGTGCCCAGGGCCTGTGATTCAAATGCTACTAGTGGCCCTGCCGTACTGATTGTGCCACCCACATAAGAATCCCTGAAAACATGTCTCAGACCTGCCACTGTAGTGTTTGTGAGTGCAGTTTTAAACTGCCATGTCAACCTGGCAATTGCACCCACTTGCCAAGCCCAAACCTTCCCTTTTCTACATGTAAAACACCCCTAATGAAGGCCCAAGGTAGCCCCATGAGCAGGGTACAGTGTATGTGAAAGGTAGGACATGTACTGGTGTGGTTTACATGTCCTGATAGTGAAATACTGCTAATTTCGTTTTTCACTATTGCAAGGACTATCTCTCCCATAGGTTATAATTGGAGCTGCCTTTAACCTCTTACAAGTGTAAATTGCAATTGGGAAGAGATAGAGATTTGGAGTTTGTGGTCCCTGAACTCACAATTTAAAAATACATCTTGTAGTGAAGTTGGTTCTTAAATTGCGTGTTCGAAAATAACACTTTTGGAAATTGGGCATTTTCTTGCTTTACCATTCTGTGCCTCTGTCTGCCTGTGGAATCCATGTCTGACTTAGACTGACAGTTGGGCTGTATGTGAATTCATTCACTCTAGACAGTCACAAAAAGGGAGCTGAGGTGTGTCCTGTATATCCTGATGGCCCTTCACCAAGCTGATGGGTCTTCCTGAGCTAGAGTGGTGGGAGGAGTTGTCACTGACATCTGACTAGGGCTGTGCCTGTCCTCACACAAAGCTGTCTCCACCCCCCCCCCCTGTAGTGTGTCTGGAGTCAGGTCAGGGAATGACAGGGTCTTGTGCACTACGAAGACTTTCCTTTGAGGTTTGCCTACGTTAAAGGCAGAAACTGGTATACGTCTGCAGGCCCTGAACTCCTCTGCTGGGAGTTATGACCTTCTGATGTGGTGCAAATTCCAGTTCTGGGCCCTTGGAGGTGGTTTTGCTGCAAAGGACTGAAGAAAATCCTTGCAGTACTGCAGTGTGGTTGAAAAACCAATGCCTCGCAGCAGAGCAGGGGAAGAATCGTCGCAGCACCTGCCTTGAGGCTGAAAGATCACCTCAGCCCGAGTCCTAAGCACCATGTCTCCAATGTCCAAGGCCCCCGCTCCAACTCTGACTCAGGCCCTGCTATGAGGCTGAAGAAATCGATGCATTACCTGCCACGTGGCTGGAAAATTGATGCAGCACCTGTTTCGCTGCATTGACCCTCCACGGCCGGATTTTCGATGCATAGCACCTGTAGGCCAAGTTCTTCATTGGCGTAGCACAGCAGTAAGGAACTGAGGCCACTTGTCTGGAGATCGACTCATCACCTACCCGCGCAGTAAGGAATCAACGCATCACCTCCCCTGGCAGTAAGGAATCGATGCATCACCTCCCCTGGGAGTAAGGAATGGACACATTGCTTTGCTTTTCCATTGCCTCATCTCCCCTGCGGTTGTTTTCGTCTTTGATTTTGACGCATCACAGGTATGTGAATGGCAGGCCGGTAAACTCTGCTCCGCCAGCAGTCGTTGGAGCTCTGCTGAACTCTGCATTCCAAGCAGAGTGTGGAGTGGGCAAAACTCTGTGAAATCCGCAGACGGAGCGGAGTTCACCGCCCACCCTTAGTGCAAGCCACTGCCAACTAGAGACCCCCATTTCTAACAGTAAACATAAATAAATAACAAATTATCAACTCACCCAAAGAGCAAACAAAAATAAACCAAACAGCCTCAACCTCTACAAACTATCAACAAAGTACAATTTAAAATGTAATTTACATTTTATTTTCATTCAACAGCAAAGAAAACACCAGCTTCACATTAGAACACCCCCCACCAGAAAAGCTGCAAAACTATGCAAAACATCTCAACAGAACATACATGTAAGTATACAAAATAGTGGTGATTACATTTTTAACATGTTAATAACAAATGTGTAAAATTTAAAATATAATATATATTTATACTATTACACTACTTACAGATACAATGACAGAGCCCGCCAAATGTATCACTTCACAAAATGGAAAGCAGTTACTGAATCACATGGTCTACACATACAGCCAAGAAAGTACTCATCAGAAACTATAAACTGTAACTGTGCTAAATATTATTCAAATGCATGCTATGGGAGGAACAGCAACTACAAAAGATGTAATTGTAATTTATGTAAGAGAGTACAACCACCCCCCACATGTGACAGAAATAGAGGAATGAGAAATATTGGAAGAAATAAGACAGGCAAACACTAGCTCCAAGGAACCCACAAGCAAAATCCTGAAAGATATACTGCCTAGAGTCCCCGAACATGTAACAGGGCAACTACTACCTATCCCTTCTCCACAGAGACATCAGTCATAATATTTCTTGCCACCTTTAAAATAAATCGGAAACTCCTATTTACTGTAGGTCTGTCAAGTTTAGCTCTTAAAAGGGGTTTCCCCCATTCTGTGGTTTCTGACTCCTGAAGCTCATGTTAATTGAATTTGTCCACTAAAAATGGCAGCTTCTGTTGCAATGGGAGTAAATTGCAGGGCAGCAGTTACAAAACATTTCAATGACAGAGGCATTCCAGATAAAAGAGATGTAGTAACATTTGTGGTCAATGCACATGCTGCATACGCCTGATCCTGTAGATGCCACACAGGAAATTTCATGCATGTACACCGACAGACGTGCCTGCACAATATAGAACATATATATATCCTTTGATCTAACAGGAACAGCAAAATTGTTTTCGAGGTCTGTTACCACACAAACATCAGAATGTCAGATTAGATCCCCTCAGCAATTAAAGGATCACAAGGCTTGTATTGGCTGGGGTATACACCTTTCCCTAAACCACAGCAATTGCTTCCTGTGGAGGTTGCGAGATTATTAAATTAAATGGTAACACTATATAGAGAACTCAGACAGTATGTGCTGCAGAATGTAATAGGCAGAGCAGCTCTGGTAGGACCTACACCACAGGGAGGGGCAGGTTGCCATACAGGCAGTCAGTCCACAGATATATATATATATTTTATAGTTTTTTTATATAGTGCAAACTCGACCCAAAGGTATTGGAGCGCTTTACATCAACACCAGTTACATTGCACAAGGACACATTCATTAGACACAGGGAGGTTAAGTGATTTGCTCAGAATTACAGGTTGTTGAGCCGACGCAGAGACTCTAACCTGGTTCCCCAGTTCCAAAGTCGGCAGCTCTGGCCATTACACCACATCCTCTCCTATCATATCATGGGCAAAGTGCTCCTAGTGCTTACAAATCATATTTGGATTCTACAGCTGAAGCACGCTTCGTTCTTATACAGAAATTCTTACTGCTGTGCAGGTTGCCATTTATAAATAGCATTCATTGGTGCAGGGAAAACTTATAAGTATAGTTTCTCACATTCGTACCTTAGAAACAGCGACATAGCAAGTATAACTAATGCTTGCGTTTTCACCTGCATTTAGTGCAGTGGCCTCTTCTTTAAGTGCAGTTGATGTAAATTTTGAATATGATCCAGCTCTCTGCATGCAAGAATTTCTCCATTATACACAAAACATATCACAGACTCCTAATATCTTAACCATGAAGAGTTTTCAGAGCATCTTTTACACAGACAACTCTGTGTCAGTGTACCAGCCTGTGGTTGGTACAAAACAGAAATACTCTGTTGCTTGCACTGAAATGCAGGGAATGTTGAGAGCAGGCAAATTCACGCTGCTACATACATATAATAAAATGTTAGGTGATTGCACTGCACAACTCTAAGAAATTCATGTCTTGGTACTTGTACTACAGAAGACTGATCCCGCAGATCCTACACTAATAGTATCTGATTCATCCTTCTGTGTGCAAGGTTACAAAGGGCCAGATTACGATCTCGCTAGGAAAGCCCTCCGTACGACTCTGATCCAGAGGGCTTTCCAAGCGAATTGTGCTGTGTGAGTCCGACCAAACGAGTACGATGCAGCCGTATGCTGACGGACTCGGTTCGCTCGTACTCCCATTGAACTCTATGGGAGCCCGTGTACCGACGCGTACACAGGCTCCCATAGCAAAAAGGGGTGGATAGGCAAAAGCGTACACCATGTGGCGGGCACCCCATGTTGCCTGCCACACTGTGCATGCATGGATCGGGGGGACCCATGGCACCCCTGTGACTGATTTGAAGGGCTCCGGGTGAAGGGGGGCCTGCTACAGCCCCCCGAATTTGGATTCCGACAGCCGTTTCGTCTCGCTGAGACCAAGGCGATACAGCTGACCAAATCGTGCATCGTACTCGCTCGGTCAGAATCCGGCTCCATTGCACGGCACGATTCGTCTGCGAACATGTCGGTCGGATAGGATTGGGTTCCGGCAACGATTCGGTCGACGCGGACGAGATCTTTGCATCGTACTTGGTCGTTCGGAGTGGGTGACGACTCGGTCAGAAACATAGGCACCGAATCAGAGTCGCACGTTCCGGTACCCGTCAGTAGGCCTTTCTTACGAGATCGTAATCTGGCCCAAAGTCGATTAAGCACAATAGGGCCTGAATGGATTCAATTATTCAAGAGTGATATCAATAAAAAATAAACAGCTCTGGGGATAGGTGGCCATATTACAAGACAAGCTTTCATTGGTCCATGTTCAACATACCATGGCTCATAAAAGGGAGGGAAATCACACTAAAGGGAACTGTGCAGCTGACTTAGCTACAAAGGCAGTGGTTCATACTTTTAAAGTAACGGCAGTAACCAGATGTCAAATGAAGATCGTCAGAGACATTTTGGCAGCAATGCACACACCAATAAAGTGAAACGCTTCCAGATGGCTTTCCCTGTATATCCTCCTACCCACTCAGTTCAGATAACACTCTGGTGGTATCTTTGCCTGGGGTGGGAGATAAAATAATATCAAATGAACAGGTTAGACTAGATCTAATTAAAGTAGCTCATGAGAGGTTACCATTTTCCCACTTTTACATGAGTGCTACTGTAGCAATACTACAGCAAAGAGACTGGTGGCTGTATTTATCTAAACAAACTAAGACCTATGTGAGAGGGTTTAACATTTGCAACCAAAGTAAACATTCCACCATTTCAAGACCAGCACAGACTCTGCTTACTATCTCCAGCTGCCTGTTTGGTACAATTTATTTGGATCATGTTAAGCCAATTATATTGGGCAATCAATATATGGTTGTGATTGATTCATGCTCCCTATTACTATCGGTTTGGCCACAAAGAAATGCTGATTCTTGAGTGGTCATACAAGATTTGCAATGCTTAGTTGTCATAGGTGTAGTTCGTACCATTCATTCAGACAATGTTCCTATGCCTGCTCTCGGAGTAAGTCTGCAATACTTGCATCCCTTTCACGGAGAGAGCAATGGGTTAATGGAGTGCGCCAATGCTATGATTAAAAAAGCCTTGACCACTAGGGTGTTAAATACAGTGTCACATGCCCATGGGCACATTGTTGTTTTCCCTACGTTAGCCTGAGTACGCATTCCCAAACACTAGCTGCATCTGTATGTTTTGTTTAGGTGCTAGGGCCTAACCAGAACAGAATAACAAGGGGCATTGTTGTTCGACCTTGCACATAATGTTCAGACTAAATCCCAGGAACCTGCAATGCATGAAAAATAACTGTAGGGTCTTGTGTGAAAGTTGCAAAAGAAAGTTATGAAAAAATAATCTCATGTTGTAACATGTGGAAAGCAGCAAGCAGTCTACAGCGAACTCATGCTAACAGAGGGAAAACGACAATGTCCCCATGGGCCATGTGACACCCTCCCCTTTGTCAGGACGTTAGCCCTGGACTAACACAGAAGTCTCAGGTAAACAGAGTCAAAGCGCTACATCGAAACCCAAATCGTAATTCAGTTCGAAAGCAGGGTGTTCAAATCGTTAGCAAGTGCAGAGGAAAAAAAATAATTTTTGCCAATTGCAGTGTATCTTCTGGCTCAAGGATCTCGCATCACAAGTGGAATGCCATAAGCTCCATTAAGGCATCAGAACCTTCAATAGTGAATAGCGACACCATCCAATTAAGCATGCTAACATAGGGAAAACGACAATGTCCCCATGGGCCATGTGACAACAGGACTGAGTTGGCTACATAATCTGTATCGGGTACAGAAAGCATTAAATAATTTACTGAGGTGAGCATTAGGTGGTTGTACTCCGCGAGATGTTGTTCAGAGTATCTATGTATATACCTGTCCTAGATAATCCACGAAAGGTGGCGACAGAGCAAATGACTCCTAACTTTACTACTCCTAAACTGAGAAAAATCCTAACTTTAAGACTTTCGGTATTCACAGAAGGCATTTAGGAGTCCTAAAGTTAGGACTACTAATTTCTGTGAATACCGAAATGAGTAAGTTCATTCTGTGAATACCAAAATGAGTAAGTGTATTCTGTGAATACCAAAAAGTACTAACTTTACGTTTTGACGTAAGTTAGTTCTGTGAATCAGGCCCAAGGTCTTTAAAGATACCCAAAATAGGTGATCTAGTTCAAGAAAAGAATCACGATAAACAAGTATTTGGGCATTCCTACAGACCACCCATTCCAGTTCTTGGGGTAGAAGGCACACAAACTGTAATTTTAACTTCATTGCCAATGAAAAAAAACAAAAGGTGTCCATTGATCATGTGAAAATGCATTATGTGGCCGATTCTGTTCAGCCGCCCATCTCTGAAGCCTTTAGAGTGGAGCCTCAAACCTCTCCCTACTCTGAAGGAACTATACCTAGAAGAGTATAGAGATACTGATAGGTTGAGTTCCTGTCCAAAGACTCTCAAGTCTGATGTGTCTCCAGCTTCACACCAACTGACAGATTTCATGGAGGAACCTGAAGCTGTCATTTTGGCAATTCCAACAGTCTCAACTACTGCTGTGCTTTACTATAAACCCCCAATTGAGTCGACATTAATTGAAATGATGCCTTTGCAAGAAAGAACATGTTATGAAAATGACACTGATTTTGAAATAGACGATTTACTGACACATTTAACAGTCACTCAATAGTATAGATTGCTTCTTGCTCAATATTGGATTTGTTACAGATATCTAATACTGCTGTGAATTGACTTCTGGATTGCCACAGGTGTGTTTTTCCTTCTAATGAGGTTCATCAAGATTATTGTTGTTTTATTGTTACTGAATGGACATTTCTTCATGATAAATTGTGCCATTAACTGTTGTCCGAGAACTGTAACTGCATTCTCCTTCTCACAGAGCATGATGGGATCATCTTGCTGTGAACATCACCACATATCCTGTGCTGGCTGGTGTGGTATGAGAAAAAGTGCCTTATAAAATAATGGGACCCACATATTTAATGCAAGTTCCCTATGTTTTAAGGATTTCTATGGATATCATAATACCTGGTTCCTTTTCAAATAAATGGGACATTAAAACTGTTAAATGTATGATGTTAGATTTACAGGCTTACACAACCCTCGATTATAAGGGTCCCTATTTGAATTCTAATAATTTAAAAAAATGTATTGCTACCATCACTTTCGTCATATCTTCATACACAGAACTAGCTATATCCAAGAGAAATACAATTACACACAGTAGGAACATTGCCAGAGCGCTGCCTTTAAATAGTCACCGGAATTACTTCAAGAAATTCCATTATTTGAACAGTGCTGATAGGACAGATCTTTCAGCTTTTTAATTATTCATCAAAAACAAAAAGGCTCCAAAATAAATTTACTATCAATAACAAGCTGATCTACTCACATGAGTTTAATAAAAATCTTGCTATACACGCTGTGGCTATTGGAAGGAAATATTGATTAGAAAAGTATTTGTGGAACAACATTTTGGCACATTGAAAATAAAGAACCTGTATTTAGATCATTCATAATACCCACATGTAGGAAAGTAGGATCTGCTTTTATGGTTACCCCCACTTTTTGCTTGATGTAATGCTGTTTCTGACTAGTCTGACTGGGATCCTGCTAATCAGGACCCCAGTCTCTGTGCTTTCTCCCCTAAATTGGTATGGTAAGTACTTAGGTACATCCCAGATTGGACACTGGTGTGCACTTATTAGTCCTTAGTATATGGTACTAAAGTACCCAGGGCATAGGTACACCAGGGGTCCATCATGGGCTGAAGCATGTATTATGCCACCCATGGGAGACCAGGCAATTTGTAACTACAGGCCTGCCATTGCAGCCTGTGTAAGTTGGTGCTAACACCATGTACGAAAGATTTAGGTTCACCTATATCTAAGATCACCGCACTTGAAACCTATAAGTCAGCACTAAAGCAGGCCTTAAAATCCTGAGGGCAGGGTGCTTGGTTCTAAGTGTGAGGGTGCCCGTGCATGAGCAGGACACCCCTACAGCCCATGGAGTTCATTCTCCTGGGTTGTAAGTGAGACAGCCATATGACATATAGAGGGGCACCGCGTCGTTACGCGATGACTATCTCAAAACTGGCTGTAATGAATCCTATCATGTTTGGTATCAAACATGTTGGAATCATACCCCCACACCGTAAATGGTGTGGGGGTATGATTCCATGCACTGTAAAGCTCCTTTGGGAGGCCCTCGGTGCTCCCGATAATAGGCTTCCAGACCCGTACAGCAAGCTAGGGCTGCTGCCGGCCAGAGACACATTTCTGCCCTCCTGCTGCTGAGCTGTGGTGAGTCACCTGGACCTTGCTGGTCCCGACATTGCACCTTCTTTGCTTTCCATGTTGTTTGCAGTTGCCAAGGCTTGTTGGTGCTGCCGACGGACACCGACCCCTCAATTCTCGACATCCAACATGAGACAGCTCGTGAACAGCTCCTGGTCTTCCACAGCATCGCCTGGTCCTCACAGCTGCAGCTCCCAGGTCACCGCCAACTCTTCTACAGCACCCGACATCGGTGGGCATTCGTCTTCCTTGCCTCCTGGTCACTTCCAAGTGGCATAGACTCTGTCCCCTCTGCTTTCAGGTACTTCTCGACTTGAATCCACCTTTGGGTTCCACCGGACCCTTTCTCCTTCTCCAGCAGCGGCATCTTCCTGAAGTCCTCCATTGGGTTCGACTGCAGTTTCCGATGCCACTTCACACCTATGCACCCGGCTCCCCTGGGGCAGGTATCCTGGTTCCTAAGGTGTCCACGGGTCATGTGGCTCGGCTCTCCAACCTTCTGTCTTCCACTGGGGTTTATTCAGGGCCACTGGGAAGGCTCCTACTTCTTTAAAATTGCAACCATGACTTACCCATTGACTTGCATTGATCCCGCTGTCGTTCCCACTCTGCACACGGCCTCCGTGGGGCTCCTGGTTACTTACCTTGGGTGGTTCCTTGGGTCCCTGGCACTTCTACGTCTTCTGTGTACAGTCCTGACTTTAGTCGTGGTCCGCGTACCACTGTTTTAGTATTTGGTTTGGTCTCCCCCTGGTGACCAATGTGTATTATGTGCTACTTACCTGTTTCTATTGAAATGTGTTGTGGGCATTGTGTGTATCTCCAGCTAGGGAGATACCTGTATGTGTTAGTGAGTGTTATATAATAAATACATATTTTTATAAATACACTGTGTAGTTCTTTTTCACTTAATCTATATCAATAAGATTATGTTCTGGTAAAACAAGCTGATTTACACTCCTTCTGGACTAAGCCCGAAGGCTGCTCTCCACAGCTACCACTTAGAGAGCTTTCTAAGATTGTCTAAGACCACTAAAATCACCATAAGGGTTGTCTGAATTGGTGCAAGGTGCCTACTTACATAAGTGTACACCATATACCAAGCCAGATTCTCACACCACAGGAATACTTTTTCTGAATAAAACAATCCAGCAGACCACTTGTCTTGTATTTGTGTTCTCGACGGACCTAAAAACACCCTCCATTCGAAAAGTTAATTTTACATAATTTCTAAATTGGCAGAGAAAAGAAAACATCACAGATGCTGACTTAAATGGCATGATCCAAAATGGTGCATATAATTTGACGAAATTACACCCTGAAGGTATTTCTTATGGCCTATTGATATTGAAATTTCTGGTCCTTTAGCTATTTGCCCAGACTCCAAGTATGATAGATATATACCTGTAAATGTTACCACAACCAGTGTAGGTAGCTGCGTCAACGATGACTAGCACATTGCAGCATAATGGCTGTGCAGGATCTCCTGTCTCAAATACATGAAAATATGGATTTTTCTGATTTTATCCTGGACCAACATCTAGCTAAAATAAAATTGTAATAGTCAGAGAAGGCTCTGCAATTTACAATGAATGGCAAAAATATTCCTAAAAAGCGGCTGCTGAGAAAATTAGACAAGCTGACAGAGAAATTTTACAAATGACTTTAAAAGTTAAAAACAATCGTTTTTGTGAATGCTCTCAAAAAGAGTGTGTTCCCTGAATAATATTTTACTTCAACCCTTGATCTACTTGGAGAAGACATTTTAGTCTTCTCCAAAATGAACAGGCTCAGTTGCGAGCTATTATGTAGCTAAATTGGGCATTAAAAACACTAGAATCTGGAAAAATACCTTGGTAGCTCATGAACGAGAGTGCCTTGTATGAACCTTGTAATTTGACTTTTACTCAAAAAACCATGGCTGAGAAAGAAGCCAATTATACCGTTAAGCATAGAAAAAATGGAACAAACCCCATTTTCTGAACCAGAAAATCCACCTATCCCATGACTCCTACACGGAGTAATCTCTCTTCCCATTACAAGTTTCCACTTTCATGAGTGTCAGAAATAGAATCCCTAGGTTGACATGAAAATTACATAATTCTTTCCTTCACCACATGTGGGATATACCATTTGAATTCTCTTGCCTCACTCAAGACAGTCCTGTATTAATAAGTCCATCCGGATGCACAAACCCACTAGGTCATTCACTCCTATGCACCTCCATTACTTTTCATGGAGTTTGTAATCCTTGAAGCCAGGTGTGCGCTGTACACTATAAGATGCACCTGTTTCATCCATCCCAGCACATCATACACTTCTGAACAATGGTTCCTATTTAATACTGGCTAACAAATGTTGCTGCTGAATGGCTCAATGCCAACCATATTTGTTAACCACATCAGGGACAGTAAAATGTTGTGGGATAATCTTGTATGCCACTCCTCAAAGAGTACTTGGAAACATCCATTGGTCTCAAAAAGACACTGATAATAATAATTTTCATAAACTGAATAAACTTGTTGCAGTGTTAATACAATCAGGTTCCTTTGACCTTAGTTTATGAAAAAATATTTGACCTGTAAAAGACCTGCTGTTCATCAGAGACTCAAATGTTCCTGCAGACCTAAGATCCTACCCATGTTACAGTTTTGTGCACACTGTTCAACTCATCAAACACCACTGGCATATTGGCACAGTGCATCAAAACCATTGGGTCTGGTATACTGACTGAGTTTAAAAAAATTCGGGCTGATTCCTTCATTCTTTTATTCCTTGGTTTAAGTCTGTTTGGAGGATTTCCTGCAATCCTTTTGATCATTGATTGTAGCATTCTGAGTTTTCTTCTTGTAAAGAGATAAACCAGTTCAACCAACACTATGGAATTCTGTTATCCAAATGAAACAAAATGCTGTGAGACCCTCACCTTTGAATGGTTAATGGTACTGAGTGAGTACTGAACTCTATCATTTCACAAAATGAGTGCTCAACAAGTGAGACTAGTCTTTTGGTGCATGAATTGTTTGCAAGAGACAGTGCTTGAACTACTACTGTAGGTGCCCCCATGGCATCTATCAACTTAAAACAACTTTTGAGACTACTCAAGTTGCACCAAGCCTATTGCCGAGCACTGCATCTGTCACTCATGCAGTATGCTCAGTATGATTGGCACATCTCAACATTTGAATCATCAACAGCTTCAAAGCTGGAAACACCTAATCTGACAGGAATCGATGCACAAGTAATGTCACCATCTCTCATTACCCTGGATATCCAGGATCTATTGCAGTGCATATTTCCATCTCCTTCAGAAGCAGCTGCTGCCAAGCCTAGAGAAAAGCTGCTTATCCTTTCCACATGCCTATGCAAAGGCCTCAGGTACAGCACCAAAGACTCTTGGATACCATGGTGAGTGTATTGGAAAAAACTAAACAACTAAATATGCTTTACCATCTTCCAACCTGAAAAAGGGAAAGAACTGCTCCTTCTTTTCCAAAGTGAAATGAAGAGAAGTATGGCAAAATGGACAGATTGTACCTTTTTACATTTTTAGGTCGAGCCTGGGCAGTGCATGCGCTGCTCTGCGAGGCATGCTGTATTCAGGTATGGGCTTGAAGCTCCGCCCAGTCTCCGCCCATATTTTAATTGGCTTGTGTCATTGTCCTTTGGAAACTCTGGCTTTTCATTGGTCAATAGGCTTAGTAGTCCGTCCTTAGGACCGCCTTGTCTCGTTTTGTAACCCCCCATGAGGACATCCCCTGTTACATGTGTTGTTACTCGGTAGGCTTTAAATACAGCCTCCGAGCACTATTTGCTTAGATGGTTTTCTCTTGCCTGCTTTTGCAGGCAGGACACGCTCTCCTACAATGCTTTTATTTATTTTTTTCATACCACGCTCATACAATGGCGACTGAGTCTTTGGTTTATTTGCGGCGCCGAACGCAGTTGCATGTTTTTTTTTACTATTTATTAACTTTTTTTTTTGAACTGCCCCATGCCGCACTTTTACTTTAATGGCGGCCGCACCCCTTTCCTTAGACGAGCCGCGTCTAAGGAAATGGGCGCAGCCGCCATTAAAGTGAAACCATGGCATGGGGCGCTTTTACTACAAAAAAAAACATTTGTTTGTCAAGTTGACAAACAAAGCTTTTTTTTGTAAAAGCGCTCCATACCAAGCTTTCACTTTAATGGCAGCCGCACACCTTTCTTTAGACGGGGCTCGCCTAAGGAAAGGGGCGTGGCGACATTTGCAATGGGTCTCACATTTACGAGAGTTTCGTAAATGCAAGACCTATTGCATTGTAAATGCTTGTTTATATTTTGCGCCCAGCTGCATTACTTAGAAACCAAATATATGGCCTGCGTTGCTTTTTTATCAACACGCATATACTGTTAAAGTGCTTTTTATACACAATGCTTTTACATGTTACATGTACTTTTAAAGTGTTTTATATGCAACATTTTATTCCAATGCCTTTATATGCATTTGGATAAAATATTCTACATATTTATTCATTCATACTTTTATGATGCTTGAAATGTATAATGTTCAATTTCCTTTTTTTATAAACACGTCTAAAAATAAGTGATATCTCAGCCCACCCAGATCTCATTTAATCAGTCTGTTTTAGTTTCTTGCCTGCTGATAGCTTTTGTTTATCTTTAATAGAAAGTGTGACGTTCCTATAGCACACCCAAAAATGATGATATCATCATGGGTTACTGCTCTGTAGGATGACATGTATTTTATTTATGTTAATGGGTTTATCCATTACAACATGGCCCCTTACAGCATAAGCTTATTGTTTACAAAGATGGGGGCTTAATGTCAACATGTGGATAGAACTGACTTATTTTGTGCCATGTTAGTTTAGTCTTGCAGCGACCTTAGTGTCTAAAACCCATGTTTTGTTTTGAAAATATGAGATAAAATCAGTGGTCAAACAGTATATGAATCCTAGGATTTTACCACTGATTAGGAGAGTTCTTTGCACTAGAATTATCGCAAGAAATCACTTCAGATTGGCAAGCCAGCTACTCTCAGTCAGAGAGTTGATTTCAGAAGCTGTGCAGAAGGAGTCCTTCACCTAGAGCACATATTTTGGTTCCTCAGCAGAACCCTGATAACATATCGCTAAAGCTAGCTAATCAAATTATGATGTGCAAGCCATCCTATGAAACTCACAAGGCAGGTTGCTGTTTAATGGTTTAGCTAAGATTTAGCATAGCTCTTAGAAATAGATTTAGGGTGTTAGGATGTCAGAAACTCACTAAAATGTTAGAAATAATCATCTTGTTTTCGCTGACCAATGCATTCCTATCTACTTATATTTTTTCATTTTTGTGGTTATCATGCATGTTTTGTGCACTAGACTGAGGATTTTAAAATAAACATGTTAAATTGCACGTCCCTATTTTTATAGCGCTATTTGTGAGTGCATTATTCATAAACGAAAGATTGTTTGAAGTGCTTCTGTGTCTCTGAGCTCACCTAACGGGACTGATAGTAACCAGAAAACACTGTCTGTGCAGGATTATTCAGAGGGCTTGTGTTAGGGCTGCAGTGCAACAGGGCTTCTAATTCAGTGTTGGTGCACTGAACTGAGTCCTTGCATCAGAGGGCTAGAAATCCGACCCCTGCTGCTCTGGAGACCTCCACATTTCGTATCAAGGAGTTTCAAATTATAAAGAGGTACTTAGAGAAAGCAACTAGTCTGTTACCATTGGTCCCAGGAAGAAAGACTGTTGTAGTTGACAATGCCAGTTTAAATGGTTTGGGAGTCTTTAGCTTTTATGCCAAGGTTTCTAAAAGGGCCTGAACTCAATCATTCTGATATTGAAAAGGACATCCTACTGATTAATTGGAAAATTAACAATTTTTGCAATTTCTTATAGGGTGAGATTCTCCAGGTTAGATGTGATCACCAGCCATTAAGGAACATTTATTAAAAGAACAGCTTGGATGCACTATGAGCAAGGATAAGTGGCTAGTGACCCTCCAATAATATACATTTACATTGAGTATATCATGAAGGCAAAGAAAAATGCAGTAGATTGGCTGTCAAAACTAGCCATTGTTGAAGAGGGAGACGTAGGAGATGTGGAGGATGTTTGGCTGATAGCAGTGTTTGTGTAATCACTTATGGGGTAGTAGCTGAAGAGGAATGGAAAGAATAATTACTAAAAGATAGCACCTTTGGAGGAAATCTTGAATCATTTAAAAACAAATTGGGAACAATAGGAAAGAAGTGAATCTAGTAGTTAGAGCCTAATGGCAGGTCAGAGTGGAATTGTCTTAAAATCAGGGTTTGTTGTTTAGGATGAGAATAGTTGCACTTGCAGGGAAGGTAATTAGTCTGGCCCAAGAAGGACACATAGTGAAGACCAATGAAAGAATAGAACAGGATCTTTGTTAACTGATTCTTGACTTAGAAGTGGAGAGGTTCATTAGAAATTGAGTGGAGTACAGCAGCATAGATAACAACCTTTTAAAATCTGTACTTCTCTCATAAAAGTGTTAGACCTTGCCTTATAAACCATGGTGGACACTGGTCTTGGACATAGATCGGTCTCTAAATAGTGAGCAGACCACTCCCTAATTGTTTGCGCTAGCAGAGCTTTTCTCAACGTGGTCTGATCTTTCATGGATTAGTGATATTAGTTCTCCTAGTGTAATTAAGCTTTTGAAAGGGGTCTTTGACAGAGAAGGCCTACCTGATGTGATTTTGACTGATAAAGGAGAAAATTCTGCTCAATGAAGATTGAAGATTTTTTTGAAAATATGTGGAACTGAACATAAGAAATGTTTTCCGTACAAACAGAAACATATATTTTAGTAGAGATGTTTAGTAACACCGTCACAGAGGGAATACAATTAGTGAGAGGGAATGGCCTGAGCAGAAGAGTGGAACTGGCGAACAGATTACTAGTATATAGAATGACTCAGCACATGTTAAAGGGTAGATAGGCTTTTGAGTTATTCATTAGCAGGAGCAATGCTTTAAATGGAAAAAAATAGTGTAGGTACTCACCAAAAGAAGTGGTGGACTGGGGGTGGAGTGTGGGGTGAGGATAAGGACAGTGCTAAGGGCTGGGCAAAGTGCGGACTAGGCTTTTGGCCTTCCCAAGCTTTGCATGCAAGAAATATGCATACATTTTAAGAATGTCAGAGGTATCTGTCCAATAGTTATGACACTAATAACCATGTACATAACACGTATTAGTAAGTGTTTATTACTAACCAAAGAAACCCTCTTTTATAGAAACCTTAAAGTAACAAAAGATTGAGGAAAAAACAGTAAAGTTCCAAATGTTTGCCTTGTCATTTGCACGCTGCACCTTGATGCATGGTCATAATTCACTAAGTTATATAACAAGGATTTTAACTTTTGACCTGCAGGTAATACAAGGATCTCTGCAACAAAAACCATAACCAACTGAACTATCTATGTAAAAACATACCTGTTGCACGCTGTGCTTTCCAACGAGCACATTGACTCTCAAGGTAATTTTGTGGTGAATTGAACCTTTGATTAGAATGGACTCAGATGATTCCAGCAAGTGCATCCACCTCCTGCATAATATTTCCACTTCAGGGATCACAAGGGATTCTAAGATAGAGGATGCCAGGATGAATCTTATTTGTTATCTAAAGAGAAGCTAAGAGATAGAAGCATCTACTGATAGCCTAGATGAATTAATAGAGCCTATGCCAATAGCAGTGCCCTGAAAGGATTCCCTATTCACTATAAGAAAAAAACCAAAACTATGGTTATTGTTACTTGTTTTTATGGATGATGTGTGTGTACACCCAAAAACATATATGGACAGGGGCTTGGTAGCTACCAAGTGACTGCTTGTTATGTAACATGTATGTTCAACCAGTCAGATTTTTGTCATCAAAGTTTTGCATGCTGGAATTTAAAAAAACTTTTACTTATAATGAGAAAAGAAAACTACAAGTCCCCGAATGCAAAAGCATTGCTAGCTAAAATTCATACTATCCATGGAGCCTACTGTCACATTTGGGTTGAGTCTGGTTTCCCATACGAAACATGAAGTTGCTGGTTTTAAATGTACCAAACCACTCTGTAAAAAGTAAAATAAAAAATGCTTACCTTTTTCTTTGAGGTTAATCATAAAATTGGCGGAGAGGGTAGGAATTTACATTGAAGTAAATATGTTTCATTTACATTGCTGTTGGGTGATTTTCAGTCGGTTAAAACAACAGGCATGTTAAAAAGCTGCATTGGCCTAAACAGCGCACCAACACCCCCTTCATTAGGTTTTACAGTCATCTCTCAACCCCCACTGGGCAAGATCAAATGATAAACCAAACTCCCTGCTGCCACACAGAAGGAGGGTGGGCGCACACTGCCTCCCAACCCAGCACTCAATTTGCCCGAATGCATTATGGTAAATGCAGTGCATGATAACACTTACTTCTGTGCTCTCGTGCAAGCTCAGCCCAGGATTCCACTGCACATCAGTGCGGGCTGTATGGACGGTGCTGCCGAGGTATTAAATTACAAGCGGAGCACCACCTTTATCAAGGCCTAGCCCCTAAGAATACCAGTACTCTCCTTGTCCGACGACAGGGTCCGGTACTTAAGGGGGAATTAAAAAGTGCCAGTACTCTGTACCAGTGAGTACCAGCACATTTAAAAAACTGGGCAGGAAACTTATTAGAAATTGAGGTTTCTGGTTGGCAGAGTATACAACCTGTCCAAGAAGGAGCCATAATCCTAGTCCGGGCAAGTCAGATACACACCCTAAATTAACCTGTGCTCACCCTCTGGTAGCTTGGCACAGAGCAGATTGGGCTTAATTTAAGAGTGTAAAGTATTTGTGCAACACTTAAATTACAGTAACACAGTGTAAACACCACAAAAAAGACTCCACCTCAGTTTAGAACAATAGAGAATATTTATCTGAGTAAAACAAGACCACAGTGACAAAACTCCAATAAGTAGAACTTGAGATATGAATTTTTTAAGATTAAATGGCAAAACAGTACTTAGAAGTCACTAAAGGGCAAAAGGTTACTTGAGGTTGCGAGGGACTGGTACAAATCCAAAGTTCAGGCCAATCGTGATGGAGGGCATACCGGCTACAGAACCCACGCAGGACCCACTGAAAAAAAAAGTACCTTGTATGGAGGAAAGCGTCGATGTTGAGCACACTGCGTCGGAGACGAGCCTTGCATTCGACGTTGAAGATTCGGTGCTATATTGTCGTCTAGCCTCGCAGATGGTGTTGATGAATCAGCGCTGGGCCGTCATCGACCCTTGCAGTCGGGACCCGTATCATCATCAATTCAGCACTGAGTAGGAGTCGGGGAGTGATGCGTCAGTTTTTCTCACGCAGTCAGGTCTATGCTCCAGTGTTTTCAGAAAAACAGCTGCAGAACCCACTTTTGAGGGCAAGGACTGAAGGGGACACTTCAGGCAAGGGTAAGACTCAAAGATGGCACAGTCCAGCAGCACCCGCAGAGTTGCAAGAAGTCTTTTGTGTCCCTGAGACTTCAGAAAACAGGCAAGTCAGCAAGCCCTTGGAGAATCTTGGGTTCAAGGAAGTAGAGGGCAGGTCCAGTCGCTCTTACTGACAGGCAAGAAGCAGCAGGCCAACACAGCAGAGCGAGTTGCAAAGTGGCAGTCCCTCCTACAGCACAGCTGGTCTTCTTCCAGGCAGAATGTACTTGGTTCCAGTAGAGTTCTGATTTGGTGATTTCATTGGTCCAGTACTTATACCAAATGTGCCTTTGAAGTGGGGGAGATATCAAAGAGGCCTTTGAAGATTACAAGCTCCCTGCCTTTCCTGCCCTAACTCCAAGCATACTACAGGGGGCTATGCAGTTCTTTGTGTGGGGACAGGCACAGCCCTATTCAGGTGCAAGTGTTAGCTCCTCCCTCCCAATGTACCTCAGGAACGCCCAACAGCCTGGTGATGGGCCATCATGATGCAAATGTCACACCCCAGCTCCCTTTGTGTGACTGTCCAGAGGAAATGCACAAAGCCCGCGGTCACCCAACCCAGATGTGTATTCAGAGACAGGCAGAAGCACAGAATGGTTAAAGTAAGAAAATGCCAACTTTCTAAAAGTGGAAATACTAGGACTACAAAGTCTCAGACAGAGTTTGCACTACTATGCGCTTAGAAAAGCGTCATGCCAAAGTTATCTGGTGTGTTTACTGATGTGTGATACATTCGCAAAACATAATTAACGTAACACATATAAAAAGATAATCCAACAATTATGCATAGTTTCATCAATTCATTACATAATGAATCTTGTTTTATTCACCTGAATTTTCTTTTGAGCTGGGTTCCTTACAACAGGAAAAATCATGCGTAATGGGCGTAAGTCACTCTATCTCAATGCATTTCGGGTGCAGAGTGCACCCTTCCTCAGGGGAATCTATAAACAAACAATATTAAAATCAATGAATGTCACAATACATATTAATAACATGCCATAGGCCTGCTTATACGTGAGGTATAATTTAAAAACTCAGTAATATAATGCGTATTCGTAGTACGCAAGAAGAGAGACAGGTCTTACAAAGAAATAAAAGATTCAGAAATAGTGGATGTGCTCGATAGGAAGATGCTCCACATGCTTGTAACCACGTGTCCCTCATGATGCTATACCCGACGCAGGACCGCAGTACTTTCTAAAAGTGGCATTTTCAGACTTACAATTTAAAATCCGACTTCATCATAAGTTGTGATTTTAAATTGTGAGTCTAGAGACACCAAACCCCAAATTTCTATCTGCTCCCAATTGGAAATGACACTTAAAAGGAGTTTAAGGCAATGCCAAATTTAACCTTTGAGAGAGACAGGCCTTGCAGTAGTGAAAAATCAATTTAAGAGTACTTCACTACCAGGACATGTAAAACTTAAAAACACATGCCCTCCTTTTTAAATAAACTGCACCCTGCCATGGGTCTACCTAGGTCCTACCTTAGGGGTGACTTACATGTAATAAAAAGAAAGGTTTGGGCCTGGCAAATAGATTAACTTGCAAGGTCAAAAAGGCAGTTTAAAACTGCACACACAGGCTTTGCAATGGCAGACCTGAGCCAGATGTATGATGGAACAACGCAAACCATTACAATGCATGGCTTTACAACACAGTCTTTATAACGACCTGTCTTTACCACTGCATTCCTTTTCCAGGCTAGTCTTTACAATGCACAATCACGTTGCCTTGGGGAAAATCACTGCACTTTGGAGAGGTGTAAATTACTATTCCAACACCAGTTTGCGCAACAGTAGGGAAAGCGTTGGGTTTCAAAGTTGCTTCCCCTATGGAAAGTAGTTGTAAAGAGTTGCGTGGCAAAGGAATGCAGTGGTAAAGACGGGTCGTTGTACAGACCATGTTGTAAAGGTAGTGCGTGGTTTAGACTTCATGGAAAATGATGTTTCCCACCTGAGCTATGTTTAAAGGGCTCCTGAAATGAGTAGCACAATCAGTACTGCAGGCACACTAGTAACATACCAAAGGGTTGGGCCCCTAACCAGCTAGATTGGGCCACTAATAATTCTAAACACAAACAGGATCTAGTTGTAATTTTTAACCAACTTCTTTTTGGAATCAAGGACAAGAAAATTAATTCATCTTGGCCCGTGAATGTAATCACATATCTTTAATTATCATTTCAACACATATGATAGATTTTCACCATGTTATGAAAAGGGACCACTTAAACATTTTCCAAATACATGATTTGGCCCACAGCCCTAGACAAGGCTGCTCGGAACTGAACTGTGACATAAATTTAAAAAATCATTATGCATGAAACACCAAGCGTGAATGTGCTTTAAAGAAACATATTAGTGCATTGAAGAATGCCACTCAATACATTTTGACATTGACAGAGGTAACCATCACTGTCATTCTCACTAATGAGGACCTCTATTTATTATTGTCTCTTGGGGGTTCCAAAGCTGATTGGTTATAATGGGATCAGTGAACGCTCATAGAGATTGCCCACTGGCCAGATGATGCAATTTAAAGGCACTCCCCAAGGGTACCTGTTGATGCGTTTCAAACCTCGTGTGGTTTTTGGGGTTCTTCTCAGAACCCCGACTGGCTGGGATCTGATATTTCCTCAACGTGCGTGCTGCTGTGAAATTAATTCAATTGTCCTTCAGGCGCGCAGCTTCAAGGTTCATTTGACTGCTACTCAGCATCACATCAGATGAGGATTATGAACTCTCCAGAGAACTACATGTCAGTACACCTAAAGATTAGATCTTTAAGGGGAGAAGCACCTTATTACTTTCTTTTTTTGGCTTTGGTCTGGATGATTTCTGGTGATGCTTCCTTACTTTTTTCTTCACTGGAAGCTGCCACTGGTTTCCTACAAAAGGGCACTGAGGGAAAGGCTGGAACAATTATACTGGAAAATGTGGCAACGCAGCCTTCGGCCAAGCACAGCGAAAAGGGGCATTTAACTTACAGGCCCTGGCCACATATAGTGCACTTTACTAGGGACTTATAAGTAAAGGAAAATGCCTTTTGTGTATAAGCCAATGTTACAATGTTTTGAGTACAGAGCATATGCACTTTAGCACTGGTTAGCAGTGGCAAAGTGCCAAGAATTCTAAAGTCAGCATAAAGGAAGTCAGCAAAACAGGTAAGAAGGCAAAAAGTCAGGGGAAACCATACCACATCTAACAAGACCTAACATGAAAATTTCTCCTGGATGCATGGAGTGGGGTAGGGTGTAGATTGATGTGTTTGTCAAGAGTGAAAGAAAGCAGAAGTATTTGGAGCATCAAAAGAAAAGGAAAGAGTGGCATTAAAAGAAGACTGTGACAAAAGATGATATGAAGCGTTTGGGCGATAAAGTGAGGATTACAAATCTGGTTGGAAATCCTCCTTGGTCCAAGTTTACTAGATCACTGAGAGTTATCAAGGTATTAAAAAATGAAGTGAAAACTAAGCATCGAAGGATGTGGAACTTGAGTAGGGTTTGTGTGACTGGAGTTCAGTGAATAGAGGACTGGTCCTGGGCAGGTGCACAATGGATGCTATACCGCATGCTGCCTGCTATGCTCAATACACCACTTTGCCAACAGCACAGGAAAACAGACTGACTACCAAGAGCTGTTGTGTACAGAGCAAATTGAATGCAGAGTTTTATCTTTGGATACATATTGTTGTATGTGTTGCTTTTACTTAGTTTTTAAATGTTTTTTGCGGGGGTTGAACATTTTTGTTGTTTTGTTTACAGTTTGGAACTTTTTTTACTTTGTAGGTTTTCCTAACTTTTTAGATTTTTTGTTTGCTTTCTCCCACAAGTATTTGTATTCTTTGTAAAGGTGATCTTCCATAGCCTTGGAGAATATTGTTTTGTTTATTTCTCCAG
This sequence comes from Calotriton arnoldi, assembly GCA_963921515.1. NCBI lineage: Eukaryota > Metazoa > Chordata > Amphibia > Caudata > Salamandridae > Calotriton > Calotriton arnoldi. The sequence goes on from CAWUFW010015702.1 coordinate 322,866, forward strand.
AGGCTACACCTTCCTTGCAGTATTGACACTGCACAGTCTGTTCCTGCTGCCACTTTATTCCTTTCCACCTCAGCATGATCTATGGTATTGGGATGCATAGTTCTCAGGTGGTTACACATCCTACACATGGCCATGGAATTCTAGCCAGCTTTATCCCTACGGAGCACCATGTTGCAGAAGTGTATTAAGCTCCTGCACACTTATTTTTTGGCCAGATAGAAGCTGGAAAAATTACCACACCAATTATTATTTATCAGGCCTCGGCTGTTGTGCTACAACAGCTGTCAATGGAATGACAATGGTGTGGTCATCATGTGATGCTGCACATGTGCTAGGAGGAGTGGCTCTTTGTGTCCATTTCTCTCTGAGGCCGTGATAGAGTGTGATTCTGTTTACATAAAACTGCCTCTCTAAAACACTAATCTGGTAATGGTGAGGAAAAATATTTGAGGCTGTTTCTAAAGGCTGTAAGCTTGTTTTTTTACCTAGTTTTCCTTGAATGAGCAACAACATGGCTGATTTCAATATTTTTATGTCGCATAGGTACCACAGTAATCCTATGAGACACATAGAGCCAACATCTGTGGCCTTTACTTCCTTCATTTTCTGACCCCCGTGGTAGTACAGTGGGTACTATTGTTATGAATATTATGTCTTTTCTCTTCTGGGTATTCCCTTGCTTGAGGTTATAAGTGTCAAACAATTAAAAGTGAATATGTGTGATTAATAGAATGCACGTTTAGCTTACGATACTATGTTCTGCAACATGATAATCAAGTATACATGAATACAAGCAGTATTTAATGTAAACGGGCTGTCTAGTATTATTTGTTATTGATTTCTGATGAGCTTCGATAAGGTTGACAACTATTTGTGTCACTTATTGCTGCTTTGCAAAAGAACACCATCTCTGAAAATGAAAATGAGTGAAAGGGCATTACTTCACTCTACTAATTGTTTATTCTGATTGTTTCTATAACAGTGAAATAATCTTAAAAAAGCGGAGCTCAAAGATAAAAGGGTTAGAGAGGAGACCTTCATGGCAGGCAACAGTGGGACAGTGCGAGAAGAGGGTTTCAGTTAATGTGGTATGCGATGGCGCCTGCTCGTGTGTACGTAAGCGTGCGGAGGTTCTAAGTGAAATACGGTGCTACAAGCGAGGGGATAACCCTGAACCCCTGAACAGACACAAGGTCAACAAACTTTTATACAAGAGGCCTGTGCACACGTAAAGTGATATGTAGAGCAAATTCTGCGTCGCTGTAGTCATGAATTAGTGGGAAAACACAACAAATACAGTAAAACAAGTAATATATAAAAAGAACACTCTAGCTTGCCTTAAAGCCCTGAAGAAGTCATGGGTTTGCCACCCTGACGAAACACGTGTTGGCTGGGCAATCGATCTTCATTAAACAAAAAGAACACGTGACATCTGGAGTGTTCTTTTTATATATTACTTGTTTTACTGTATTTGTTGTGTTTTTCCACTAATTCATGACTTCAGCTACGCAGAATTTGCTCTGCATATCACTTTACCTGTGCACAGGCCTCTTGTATAACAGTGGGACAGGCTGCGCAAAATCACATCACTGACTCTACTTGAAGGCTATGGGGGAAGCATTTAACCTTCAACTTTGCTAGCTGAACATATCAGTGCAACTGGCCTCACACAATAAGACTAGAAAGCCTTGCTATTATATTGAGCACAAGTCCAATTGTTCAAACAGGTATGCAGGTGTGAATCGTCTCTGAAACTTTAAATAAGTAAACGTTGCTGTTACCATTTTATTTGTCTCCATTTTATTTACAATTCTTATCATGTGCATCAGGCTAGGGTTTTTATTTTTAAAAAATATTTAAAATGCATCCCTCAAGTCCTAGTGTTCTTGAGTGTCTGATTCCTTGATGAAAGAGGGTTTGGGGTTCCACTCACTATCCCTGTAGTGTCTCATGAGATTGACTGTTGCCTGAAACACATCTTTCGCAAATATTGGTGGCTGCCATACAACCTTTTGTTTTGATTCAGGTTGACACATTGACTGAGACCTTGGTGTCAGGGCATCTAGAAAACTGACCCTTGTTTTTCTAGAAAATCTAGGTGAAAATCTTGCGGGTTCAAATTTAGTAGATCCTTGAGTTGTGCAATGCGCTTCCTTGCACTACTTTGCATCAAGGGGTAGTTACTTGCTTGGTGCAGGAGCGTTCCCATACAAACACCTGAGGGCTTTGACGCAAATCCGTCCTTACAAAGAATTGTAGGCAGGGATTTACACTAAACTCCTGCATCTCCTTGAGGCAGGTATAACAAGGAGAAATGTTTTCAATTCTCCTTTTTTCTTGCTTTGCTTGTGTGCTGCATTCTACAGCACACATATATCATGAGAAATGCCTTAAAACATAGTTTGTGTGTTGGAAGGGGCCCCTCTCTGTAAAGAAACTGTGCTTACCAAAATGCAGATACTCTTGCACTATGACGCAGGTTGTCTGCTGTGGCGTATGGCAGCTACAATTGGGCCAGTGAAGGGAGAGAACAGAAAAGTGCCATAACTTATTAGATCAGGTGCTGTTCTACTCTCTCCTGTTCACATAATGCAGCACAGCAATTTTACTTGCTGCGCTGCATTGTATGATTTTGTTTTAGTAAATCAGCCTAAATATTTATAGACTCAAGATAATAAAAGAAACCTAGTTATTAGAATTATTATCAGTACCTCAGGTTACACTTACATAGTTTAATATGGACAGACAACTCCCGCCGTGTATAGATCACATCTGCAGTCCTCTGCTGAGTAACGCTTCACTCCCTCTAAGAAGATTTTCACTGCAGTGCAGACAGCCATATTGAAAGTCTGTCCTTTGGTGCATGGGAAACAGCTTATTATAGTTTCTACCATACCTACACTAGAAACAGCAACAAAATCAAGTATTTTTAATGATCACAATGTACACCTGCGCTGGGTACTGTGAGGCTCTTCTTTAAATGCAACTGACGCACAATTTGAATATGACACTACACTCCTCATGCAAGAGGTTTTGCAATATACACAAAACATACTACAAAGTTTTACCTATACATTAATTTAAGAGTGTGTTCTACGCTGACAGCTCTGCACTGCCTGCAGTTGGTACTAAGAAAAAATACTCTGCAGCTTGTGCTGCAGTGCAGAGAATTATTTTAAATGGTGACTTAAAGCATACATACTGAAGTGTTAGGTGGCTTCCAAAGTACAGTTAGCAGAAATGCATACTCTGTTGCTTGCCATTTAAAAGGCTGATCCGTCGATTTCTACACTCATAGTGTCAGACTCAGCATTTTGTGTTCAAGGATCTAATGTGGATTTACCACACTGGTGCTTAAATGTATAAAGACATTCAAAAAGGAAGTCAATGATTAGTAGGAATGTTTTTAGGAAGGTAGCTCTCTTTCAGGATAAACTTCAATGTACAGCACACCATAGCCCATAAGAGTGAAAGAATGTATGCCAAATGGAACTGTGCAGCAGACAGTTCCATGGTTTTTATACCTGGAGTCAAAGATACACATATTCCTAATGAGCGAGATAAGTTGCATTTAATCAGGGCAGCTCACAAGCGGATAGCCTCTGCACATGCTCGCAAAAAACTTATTGCATCAATGCTACAGCAACTAAATTGGTGGCCATATTACCAAAGCTTACAAAACATATGTGCAGCATGCACTGTTGGAAATGACCCTAGATTTTCCCAGATTTGTGCTTGCACTGTCTTTTTCATTGTTTTAGGACTCTGCACACTTTCCTACTGCTAACCCGTAGTAATGTGCTGTGCTCCACATTAAAACGTGCTGAAATCGGCCTACACCTGATCATCACATTTAATTTACTTGTAAGTCCATGCCCACGGCATGTAAATTAGATGTTGCTAGTTGGCTGCAGTACTCCTTTCCCACCCACTACAGTAGCACTGTAAAGCATATCTCCAAACCTGCCACTACAGCCTGGCTGCGCAGTCTTTAAACTTAAAATTAGACCCATCAAAATCACCCTTTGACATGCCTTAACCTTCCTTTTAAAATATTTATGAGTCACCTGTAAAATATATATGTAGTATCCTGGCTTTAATGTTATTCATGTCACCTCATGCTCTGCCAGTGGAATGTTCCAAGGTTGATGTATTACAGAATGTTGGTGAGTCAAAAGTCACAGTTGAGAAGGGCTGAGCAGCATGCTGGCTGCTCCTGGTGGGGTCTGTACTAAACTTAACTGCATGTCCTGTAATCTACTTCAATAAATCTACTGAACATCCTCTACACGTCTGGACCTCGTTACTACATTTTATTGGCGACGAGCTGGTAACTGACCCTCGTGCTACTTGCTCTACAAAGAGGATATTCTCACAGAGGTCACAGATGTTTGAAAAGAAACAAGAAACAGAAACTCAAGAGAAGACTAACTCCAACAGCACGGCTCGTATCCCCACCAGTTGTCCATACATCGGACAAGCCCCATTCAAACGTGCTGTCCTCTTTCTCTGTGGCCACATCTACTGGAATTACCTACTCAACCAAAGTAAGGAACAACAACTGTTTCCTGTCAATGTTATTCTTTGGACCACATTATCAGTGCTGCGCCTTCAGTGAAGGTAAGCCTGATGTATTGTGTTCACCTGCCACATAGCGACGTCTGCACTGTCTGGGGAAGAAGTGTGCTATTGTATTTGCACGCCAGCCTCGGTGTCACTGTTATCTGGACAACCCCAGCACAAGCGTGATGTATACCATTTCTATGGACCACTTTTACGAGTGCTGCACCTTCAGTGAGGGTAAGCCTTTTCGTTTTTATATCCTACATGTGGACTCTTACTATAGCCACGTTGCACACACTGAGATACTCTTGGACATGCCTTTCAACCTCTTAATATGTGTGCCAGTCAAAGCGTGTTGTATTCTGTTCTCCTGCCACTTCGAGAGAGAGAGAACTCTTCCTTCTATATATCTTCGTGTTCTCTCTTTGTTGCTCTCTTCTCTTAGTGGTTTGTGATGTTTCTGATTTCCTCTTTGTCTATCCTCAATCTCGTTTTTTTCTTTCTGTTTACCTTCATTATTGTTTTTTTTTTATATAGAAGAAAAGGGGATATGTAGTATCTTGGCTTTAATGTTTGTCATGTCACCTCATGCTCTGCCAGTGGAATGTTCCAAGGATGATGTATTACAGAATGTTGGGAGTCAAAAGTCACAGTTGAGAAGGGCTGAGCAGCATGCTGGCTGCTCCTGGTGGGGTCTGTACTAGACTTAACTGCATGTCCTGTAATCTACTTCAATAAATCTACTGAACATCCTCTACACGTCTGGACCTCGTTACTACAATACCTTAATGCCCAATAAGGCAGAGTGCATGACTTTTAAAAGTAGGACATGTAATAATTAATGTTGCACATGTCCTAACAGTAAAAAGGCCTCAGACGTCTTTGTCCCTAGGGAAAGTTTACCTGCCCCATAGGAAAACACTAGATTACATTATAACACCTTATAATTATATTTTAAGGTTGGAAGCAGATAAAAATATAATTCAACATCTCATTTTATTAATTATTCGAAATCAAATTAATGGTGAAATCAAATTTTGATTAACTATGTTTGAAAAGGTACTTCTAGAAAAGTTACCTCCCCTTGCCTAAACCTCTGAGGCCTTTCTGTCAGTATTTAACAGTCACCTGATTACTGATGGCTCCCCTAAAAAAATAAAATAGTAAAAAATTTCTTCATTTTCATAGCGCCAGGACAACTTAGGGTAGCAGTGCGCTTTACAAGCCTTATTAACATAACATAACATGTCCGCCCATCTAAATTGGGCAAGTGGGCATGTAGCCATTTCTCCAATTGCCGTGGCCAAACTTAAAGTCAGGCTCCGTGGGTCCCGGCTGCTGACTGACTTAGGTGTATCGAGGGCACACCGCCTCCCACAAGTGTTGGGACTACCGGTCCCCCTCCCGGGCCCTATCAGCTGCCTTCTCCAAAACCGAGTGTTCCTACATATGAGCCGCAAATTGCAACCATCGTTTTATTCCTTCCCACCTTAGCGTGTGTGCTGTGATTATTTGTTGACACGTGGCCTGATTTTTGCCACTCACTTTTTATTCACTGTTTTCACCTCTGGTCCTGAAGAAAGCCCCCCCTATGTTTATTTCTGGGGCTGAAACATGTAGACCGTCTTTTTTGACAACAGCGAACTATTATATTCCTATGGTTGTCTACCCCCCTGTTTTTATCCATACCCCGGGCCGCCACTATTAAATAATCTTTGGATATCTAGGCAAGGATTCCCGGAGGTATTTTTAATTTAGCACCACACTTCATCACACTATCACATTCCACCAGCTCCGCTGTAATCAGGCGTCGTAGCACAACCGGGCGGCACTCGGCCGCCTGGTTGGGACCCCAATGATGAAGCATGACACCAACTAGGTTGGTGTGTGAGGTGTCTTTTAATAGAACCTGAAGGTTCTCCTGCACTGTGAGCCCCCAGTGTCATCTATTCAGGTACTGGGTACGTCCACATTGTTGATTGACTTTTAGAAGTACTACAAAATGCTATTCACAAACCTATAAGTGTAAATCTCCACCTCACCACTTCTATCTTTTCTATGGGGAGAGCTCCTCACTCATGTACATTTACTATTAGTACTAAATATGAAGGGACCGGGGGAGTGGCTGGAAAAGGAGGCATACTTACTAGTAAATGGGAGCAGTTTAAAAATGAGTAAGGAGGGGTTTGGGGAGGTCTAGGGTGGGGTTTATAGAAGGACATGCACCCACCCACAAAGGAGTAAGCCCATTGTGATTCTCATACAGCATTTTGAACGTTACTACAGACAAAAGGGGACCCAAATTATGAAATGTCTCCAGTTTGGAGCTGAAGTAAGTCTAGTCCACACATGGCAAACCACTGTACTGCAACACCCCCCCATAGAACATGATAGAGGTAGGGACTTAATAAACAACCCCACAGGAATTACTGGTAAATTAAATTCAATTATTAAAAATTGTTAAGAAGAACAATAACTATGATTTAATATTCAGAAAATATCTAAAGATAACCCATATTCATTGTAATTATAAAATATTTTAACAACCTTTTTAGAATTTACAAAAGTATTGTAATATAACCTATTATTATAATATAATTAAACAACTTTTAATTAATTTTATATATCAATTTTGATAATTATTAATGCATAATAGAAACTCTATTTTTTACTTTATGTGGGAATTTATTTTTAATTTAAAAGTCAGAAAAAACGTTTAATTTAATACATTTAAATTTAAGATTTAATTTTAAAATTGGTTAATGGTGTTTTAGTATTTTTTTTATTTGTTTTGCATTTAAAATAAACATATGAAATTAATTTACACTGATGTTTAGCATAAAAATATCTTTATTAATTGAAGTTTCTCTTTAGCTAAATAAACTTTTTTACTTTTTCCTATGCTCTACCACAGGAAGATTCTACAGTCAAGGTGGAGATTTTCCTATGGCGCAGCATAAGAAAATTTTTAAATGTTTATTAAACTTTATAATAAATTAGTGAAGATATTTTATGTTAAATATTATTGTAAATAAATATACATATTTATTTTAATTGTAGAACGAAAGAAGCAAAATGCCACAGCAATCTTTAAATAATGTAAATATGTTAAAATAAATAAAAATATTTTTCTGAAGTTTAAATAAACAAATTAATTACCACATAAAGTAAAACAATTAATGTTTTTATTGTGCATTAATAATTATTAAAAGTGATGTATGGAATTAATTAGAAGTTTAATTATATTTTAATAAAAATTAATGTTACATTCATTTGTAAATTCTTAAAAACTTGTTGACCTTTTTTATAATAAACATGTTTTATTTTTATATTTTTTAACAGCAGATTACATTTATTTATATTCAAAAATATTTCAAATATTTTCATATAATTTAACATTATTTCAAATGGCCTGTCTCCATATTTTCTATGGGAGGGTGTTGCAGTATTGGTGATTGGCCATGTGTGGTGCTGGACTTACTACTGTTTATTTATGGCATTAGTTACATACACTTATAAATTTAGCTCCACCCCCTTTTTCCTCGGGTGAAGATGTGTAAGTCTATACTTTTGAGTAACTCTGCACTCAAATTTTGTGAATATCCACAAATAGTAAAGTTACTAAAAGGTGTAAGAGTAAATTACACATTTAAACTAGGCAAAGGCTTGTCAAGAGTAATTTGATAGGGTTCTGGCGCTCCTCAACAATGTCACAAATTTCTAACTTATTCTTATCATTGTTGTGATGCTCTAAAAGAAAGGGAGATTCACCCAACTCCCTGAAATTTTATGATCAAAGATCACAAAGACATAACATTTCAGCCTCAAGCACACGCAAAATTAAATGTCAGAGTACACAAACGTAAATCGTATAACACACTTTGGGGTCGATTCCGATTCGGGCCGGAAAAAGCACCGACCGACTCGGAGCCGGAAAAATTACCGACCGACACGTACCAGTGGCGCCCGACACGCCAAGTACGATGCAAGCCGCGATAAATCCGACCGACACGTTAGGAAACCAAGCCGACCGACCGAGCCGCTCGGAAAATAGCAATCCGGCCGGAAAAACACGCGAATCCAACCGACCGACACGCACCCGGAACAAATCCGACCGAATCGTACCCGCCAACTCCAAACCGCAAAGTACGATGCAAGGCGCGAAAAACACGACCGAGTCGGACGGAGGACAAGCCGTACGACCGACACGCATACAAAACCGAGCCGAAGCAACACAATACACCGCGACCGACGCGTACGCAGCATACAAAACTGCACAAACACAGCGTGAACGAAACGGAAAACACCGTACGAGACCAATGCAGGGTCCGACTCGGTCACAAGAACGTTTCCAACATACACAAACAGCACAAAGGAAAAATCAACCAAAAAAAGGCCAAACAAGCAATTGCCAAGCCAATAAATACTGGGGGGTGGGGACAGAGAACAAAGACACACCCACAACTCCACCTATATAAAGGACACAAGTCACTACCATGAGCCTTTGCAAATGCCATTCCACTGCCAGCACCCAAGAGAAAGCAACCACACACCCACAGCTCATCCCTCACACAAGCCACACACCATCAGCACACCAACAAATACCTACCTCACATACACCCAGCACAACACACACCCACACACCCTCACCTGCACACCAACACACACATCACCCACCATCACCACCCATCACCATGCCCCCCAAGAAGAATCCCAAGTTCCTAGATAGTGAATTGGAATTCATGGTAGACGAGATCCTCAGGATGGAGCCACAGCTGTTTGGCACTCTGGTCCAACAGACCCCCATGTCGCAGAAAACCAAGATGTGGGAGAGGATCATCAACAGGGTGAACGCCCAATCACCATGTCGGCGCACAAAGACGGACATCCAGAACAGGTGGTATGACGTGCGCAGGAGGGTACGGGACCTGCTGAAGATAGACTACATCAACAGCCAACACACCGGCAGTGGCCCTCCTGCCAAGCCAATATACCTCAGGCCCTGGGAGGAGAAGGTGCGGGCCATCCTTCCGCCAGTGAGCGTATATGGACTAGAGAACATCCCAGAGCCTGGTGAGTACACAACAAATGTACACAATAAACTGCCACAAAACACACACATCACTGTCAAGGGGAGAGTCAAACCATGCACTCATAGCAATTACACAGCAACTAGAACAGAATCATCCCAAAATGTGTATGTCAGTCAGATAAACACAACACATGCCATCAAAAAAGTCACATCCAACTGTGCCAACACATGTACAAACACAACCACAACTACAGCTAGGCAGTGGCACAAATAGAACTAACACACACATCCACACATGTAGCCACCACAACAACACCAACACACAGTGAAGACCACTCAAAGGAAGGAATTCTGTGTATGCTGGCCAAGTCAGTGTAGCCAATAGCATCATGGGAGTCGCAGTCACACATATTGCCCCCCCCACAACTGTCCCATCAACACCACCCTGAACCATGCTCACATCACAGGGAGTGGAGAAGGACTCACAAGATGGCTGACACTGGCTACTGCTGTGGGGAGCACAAGGCCCTGCTGGCAACTGTGCACCAACAAACAGCAGGACACCACTGACTGACATCCTGAGAGACAACTTCCACTCCCTGCAATGCAAGCACGTTCCATGGTGGGATATCTGGCTGGCTGGCTGGGAAGGGGGACTTGCAGCACTGACTATAGTCACCAGCACCTCCCCTCACCCCCCCCAACACAAACTCCACAGTACCCACCTGGTAGAATGCAATGCCCTCCATCCTAACACAAGATCCCACAAAGCACCACCACCCTGGGTTATGTTGTGTGAAGCAGAGGGACACTCTTGGGACTCTTAGCCAAACAACTGCCAGGACAACACTCCCAGCCATCCTGTCAGCACAGCCAGCCCACCCCACAGGGAAGCAGAGTCAAAAGGAAGGAAGCATGGGCATGCTGGGAAGGGGGTGGAGGCAATAGCATGATGGGAGTCGTAGTCACAGACATAGCTCACCCCCACAACTGTCCCATCAACACCACCCTGAACCATGCTCACATCACAGGGAGTGGAGAAGGACTCACAAGATGGCTGACACTGGCTACTGCTGTGGGGAGCACAAGGCCCTGCTGGCAACTGTGCACCAACAAACAGCAGGACACCACTGACTGACATCCTGAGAGACAACTTACACTCCCTGCAATGCAAGCACGTTCCATGGTGGGATATCTGGCTGGCTGGGTGGGAAGGGGGACTTGCAGCACTGACTATAGTCACCAGCACCTCCCCTCACCCCCCCAACACAAACTCCACAGTACCCACCTGGTAGAATGCAATGCCCTCCATCCTAATACAAGATCCCACAAAGCACCACCACCCTGGGTTATGTTGTGTGAAGCACAGGGACACTCTTGGGACTCTTAGCCAAACAACTGCCAGGACAACACTCCCAGCCATCCTGTCAGCACAGCCAGCCCACCCCACAGGGAAGCAGAGTCAAAAGGAAGGAAGCATGGGCATGCTGGGAAGGGGGGTGGAGGCAATAGCATGATGGGAGTCGTAGTCACAGACATTGCTCACCCCCACAACTGTCCCATCAACACCACCCTGAACCATGCTCACATCACAGGGAGTGGAGAAGGACTCACAAGATGGCTGACACTGGCTACTGCTGTGGGGAGCACAAGGCCCTGCTGCCAACTGTGCACCAACAAACAGCAGGACACCACTGACTGACATCCTGAGAGACAACTTCCACTCCCTGCAATGCAAGCACGTTCCATGGTGGGATATCTGGCTGGCTGGGTGGGAAGGGGGACTTGCAGCACTGACTATAGTCACCAGCACCTCCCCTCACCCCCCCCAACACAAACTCCACAGTACCCACCTGGTAGAATGCAATGCCCTCCATCCTAACACAAGATCCCACAAAGCACCACCACCCTGGGTTATGTTGTGTGAAGCACAGGGACACTCTTGGGACTCTTAGCCAAACAACTGCCAGGACAACACTCCCAGCCATCCTGTCAGCACAGCCAGCCCACCCCACAGGGAAGCAGAGTCAAAAGGAAGGAAGCATGGGCATGCTGGGAAGGGGGTGGAGGCAATAGCATGATGGGAGTCGTAGTCACAGACATAGCTCACCCCCACAACTGTCCCATCAACACCACCCTGAACCATGCTCACATCACAGGGAGTGGAGAAGGACTCACAAGATGGCTGACACTGGCTACTGCTGTGGGGAGCACAAGGCCCTGCTGGCAACTGTGCACCAACAAACAGCAGGACACCACTGACTGACATCCTGAGAGACAACTTCCACTCCCTGCAATGCAAGCACGTTCCATGGTGGGATAACTGACTGGGTGGGTGGGTGGGTGGGAAGGAGGTCTGGCTGTCAACCAAACACAATCAATGCAGACCATGTTCACACCCCAGAGAATACATAGAAATGCCCAAATAATGCAGGACAATGTGCCACACCAATATCAACCCCTGACTGTGACGACTTAGGACAATACAATGTACAGGCCCGCACCCCGAGGCACAGTCACAACTGTCAGGTATGTCAACCACTGATGCCTGCAGAAACATGAAATACATTGTTTGTGTCTCCCAAAAACAGGTGATGATAGGGACACAGCAGCAGACGCTGAGGAGTCCCAGTCCCAGGCTCAAGAGGATGCCGAGCTCACTGGCGTCGTACAGCCTCTGTCCTCCTCGGACGATGAACAACCTGGCACATCCGGTGCAAGTCAACTTGCTGCACCAGCAGGACCACCAGCTGCAGCACCAGCAGGTCCACCAGCTGCACCCCCTGCACCCACCCCTCCAACGACTGTCACCACGAATACCATCCCTGCCGACATGGACATAATAAGGAACAACACCAGCGCAGTGACCCTGGACCAACCTGGGGCCATGGACACCACCACCACCACCACCCCCAAGGTGGACCAGGGTTATCTGTGCATGCAACTGCACACACTGCACATGTCAGCAGGGGTGGTGGGAGGGGTGGGAGACAGAGGTCGCTGCTTGCAGACGTTGCTGGTGTGCATGAAGACCCACAACTGGTACGCATAGCTGATGCGTACCAGTCCAGCACCGGAGAGCTCAGCCAGGTAGTGGGGCTCCTCAGAGACATCAAACAGCAGCAGGCTGCCCATCATGCCCGCTTGGACTCCCACATGTCCCACGTGGAGTCACACATGTCACGTGGGATGTACTACATGAGATGACGGCGGTGCACAGGGACATTTTACAATGCCTCCGCCAGATGAACAGCAACCAGTCCACACCTCCCTGTGTGCCAACAACATCTGGTACCGAACAAACTGCAACTGCCACAGGGAGGGAGGAGGACTCTGGTGGAGAGTCCCCTGCACCGCAGCAGCCTGCACTTGAGGGCCCCCCCCAAGAAGAGGGGTCGTCCGAGGAGGGGAAAGTGAGAGGCTGATGGCCAAGCGCAACTCCCAGGAAGCCTGAACCTGTTCTGGATTTTCGCCTTTGTGCACAGACTGTTCACCCTGTTGATGGCAACACTACTCCCACACATTGCATGGGGAGTACAAGTTGGAACAATGTGTCAGACAACTGTGGCCCCGATACTGGGGATCCTGTCTACCTGGACTTTCAATTCACCTAGGAACTTGGGATTGCAAGATTCATGTACAGCACAATCCATCCTATGCACTATTAACACAGATGTATCACAATAAACACACTAATACACCATACTTGCCTCTGTCGTGATTCCAACGTGGGTGCTGTTATGGGGATGATGAACTGCAAAATTACACTGTGTATGCGAACTGCAACAGCAAGGACAACACAGGCATGTGAGTACAGGCAACGTGACACATATGAGGGAGACACACCACCAGGGCTACACAACACATACACACCTAGGCCATCTGACTCATTGCCTACACTGATGTTGCCAGGGAAGACGGTGCAATGCACAGACACCACACCCATTCCCAGTTGTAGTCAAGTAGCCCACAGGTGCAGTAAGCAAATGGCAGTCAAATGTGTGACCACAGACAACGCACATCACTAAGTGAAGCACAGGTTTATTACACAGTAGCAACATGCCGTAACCACTACAGATGCAAGGTAACCCCACCTGGTAGCGGGCACACAGTCAACAACTGTAGACGGAAGGAAGTCCATGGGTGTGGCGCACATCACCTGTAGGGACACAACAGCTACCAGCCTGGATGTGCAATCACGTCGTCGGTGGACACAGTTGACCAAACGAATCTGAAAGTACCCTGTGAAGGACAGAAATGACACACAGTCAAAAGCAATGCAGTACAGGACAGATCAGCAAAACTCATGCACAATACATGTTACAAGATACCCACCCAGAACCAAGTTAGCATGTCAACACTGTTGGGGAGTACAGCCCACCTGTCACCACACATCGCAACACACATCCTGTCAAGTAGCCCATGGACACACTCCAACAGCACCAGAGCACCACCCACACATCATGCCAACTCACATCATTCACATGACACCTCAGGATACTCACATTCAGCTAAAGAAGTTGGTGATGAGCTGTGTGCGGACATCACCATCACCATCATCATCATCATCATCGTCACTGGCATCGTGGTCCAGGCCAGGATCCTCCACAGGTGGCGGATGTTGGTCATCGTCATCCTGGATGAGAGGCAACTCCTTCCGCACTGCCAGGTTGTGGAGCATGCAGCAGACGATGATAATCTTGCACACTTTCGCAGGGGCATATGGGAGGGACCCTCCGGTCTTGTCCAGGCAGCGGAAGCGGCTCTTCAGGAGACCAAAGGTCCGCTCAATCACTCTCCTGGTCCGACCATGTGCCTCATTGTAGCGCATCTGGGCAGGTGTCACAGGGTTCCTGAGGGGTGTCAGCAACCACGGCATGTTGGGGTATCCCGAGTCACCTACGGACAGACAAGTGCACATCAGCTGACTTGGAAAAGTGGGCGGAATACTACAGATCAGATCACACACAATGGCACAAAGTCAGTACACACCGACAAGCCAGGCACGCTGGTTCTGCATCTGTGCCATCAACCTGGGGATGCGACTACTCCTCATCACAAAGGCATCGTGTGCTGAACCAGGGAAACGGGCACACACGTGTGTGATGGTCATGTCTGCAAGACACACCACCAGTGCATTGACCGAGTGGTAGTGCTTGCGGTTCCTGTAGGCCTGCTCCTGGGCCTGTGGTGGTACCAAAGCCACATGTGTCCCATCAATGGAGCCAATGACATGCGGCATCCTCCCCAGGGCATAAAAGTCACTCTTCACGTCAGTGAGTCGTCGCAGTCTAGGGAAATATATGTACCGGTTCAGGAAGAGCAACATTGCCGCCAAGAAATCGCGGAGCACACGGCTGAACATGGTCTGTGACATCCCACCAGCAGACGCCACAGTATGTTGGAAGGTACCGGTGGCAAAGAAGTGTAGGGCTGCCATCACCTTCACCTTGGGGGTCAGCGCTGTAGGATACGGCCGGCCAGGCTGCAAATGTGGGGACAACTGCACTGCCAAATCCTCAATCAGCTGCCTGGTGAAGCGGTACCGTCGGATGCTGTCCCGTTCCACCATCGTTGCCAGGTCTGGGAATGGCCGATGGACAGCAGGAGCCCTGCAGTGCAGAGGAGAAGTAAGCAAGATCGTCAGTCACCCCACATATGCGGCATTGAACACACTCAAGTTCCCAACATACATCATCATGAGGCACAACTACATGAAGTGTGCAGTACCGGAACGACATGTATGGTACATACATGGCCAACATCTGTCAACACGGTCCTACAGGTGGCATCAATTTGTCCCAGGTTGGCCCATTGGATATCATGATGCTGTGTCAAAGTCACCCCCCAGTGACATGTGAGGACAGATGTGCCCCAGGCACCACAGCTCAACGACAGGCACATTCCCAGGGACCCTGTAATGCCACATGGACACTGGCATCACCTGGAGTATCATGTGTACACCACAGCAAAACAAACATGACCCCCACAGGTAGTGGCCACACTTGCCATGGCAGGAGAGCCATGGACGTCTGTGACACACACGCACAACATCAGAGTCCATGCACACACAACGTGGATGTGGAGACTGTCTCCCATTGTGCACATGAAATCAGAGACATTGTAAACACTACATGCACAAAGACTGTGGAGGGCCATCACTATTGTGCCACTGGGACACCCTGGCTCAAACATACCGTCCCACATGGGACTCACGGGGTATGTGACATGACATACACAAACACCACTGTGAAATGTGACCATGACACATGCACAGATATGAACAGTTGCACATCACAGTGGTCACGTACACGTAACACCCAGGATCCTGTCCCCATGAACACGTGCACAGCCTGGGGGTGGCTGCCCACAGGTGACACCCACAGGACAACATGTACACCAACATACACACAATAGGAAATGCAGCCTTACATGCCTTATGATAAGGTTTGGACAGGCTGTCGTGATGTAGGTGTGCCCCTCACTCCCTGGGAGCTATCTGTGGCTGGCATATGTCCATCTGAGACAGGCATGCTGACCTATGCCAGTCACATATACAGTGATGCGTTGAACAGCAATGGACCGATCGGTGCCTCCGGCCGGCCCATTGCTTTCAATGTGTGCGGGTACGCGTTGTACCCCTGTGCGCGTTGAACAGCAATGGACCGATCGGTGCCTCCGGCCGGCCCATTGCTTTCAATGTGTGCGGGTACGCGTTGTACCCCTGTGCGCGTTGAACTGCAATGGACCGATCGGTGCCTCCGGCCGGCCCATTGCTTTCAATGTGTGCGGGTACGCGTTGTACCCCTGTGCGCGTTGAACTGCAATGGACCGATCGGTGCCTCCGGCCGGCCCATTGCTTTCAATGTGTGCGGGTACGCGTTGTACCCCTGTGCGCGTTGAACTGCAATGGACCGATCGGTGCCTCCGGCCGGCCCATTGCTTTCAATGTGTGCGGGTACGCGTTGTACCCCTGTGCGCGTTGAACTGCAATGGACCGATCGGTGCCTCCGGCCGGCCCATTGCTTTCAATGTGTGCGGGTACGCGTTGTACCCCTGTGCGCGTTGAACTGCAATGGACCGATCGGTGCCTCCGGCCGGCCCATTGCTTTCAATGTGTGCGGGTACGCGTTGTACCCCTGTGCGCGTTGTACCTCAATGGACCGATCGGTGCGCACCCATTGACAATGGGCTTGCCTGGCAACGGACGCGTTTTCGAATTTCGAACGAGTCGGTTGCTGGAAAATCAGTTGGTCACCCACAACAATGTTGCAAAATCATGTATGTCATGAAGTTGAAGTTTTGAAGGATGCTGTGGGCGTGTTTTGGTGCTGCTATTCCATGGATTGGCCAGATTCAGAAGATGCAAACGACTTGGACCTATCACTTTGGACACAAGGGACAGTATCTGCCTCTCCAGCACATATATATTGCTGCCTGTTCCCCTGAGAGCCCACTTGCCTGCACTACATGCTCCAGGACGACATCTGCCACTGCACTGCTGCTGTCTCTGCCCCTCTGGACCCTGCAATGGCACGTACTGTGGAGAGAGCCCCAGCCTTCAGCCTTGAGGAGAACCAGGCCCTGCTGGACAGCCTACTTCCACAGTACAGCAAGCTGTATGGGACACCAGGGGAGCAGGTGAGTGTTCTGTGCACTGCCTTTCTGAATGTGCATTTTGTCTGACTAGCAAGGCTGAGAGTCAGCACACCACTGGCTAGCAGGCTCACTGAGTAGTTGTCACCCCCCATAGTGTGTAGTGACTTGCACTGGACAGGTATGGTGCAGTGACAGTGCTTCTGAACAGGGTTTTACTCCCCATGCAATGATACCATGTAGTGACTTCTGGAAAACTGTCCATGGGCAGCCGTGCACTGCCTGGGTACACCATGTGCCCCTGTGATTGCGACATGTATATGCAACTGTGTCATGCACGGATATGTTGCATGTGTAGTAATGGCCTTATCACTTTGTCATCCTGACAGGCTTCTGCCCATCGGAAGCATGAGATATGGAAGGACATCGTCCGGGCTGTCCGGTCCGTGGGGGTCTACAAGCGCCGGATCCGCAACTGCCAAAAGAGGTGGCAGGACCTTCGGGGCTGGACCCGGAGGATTGCACGGGTCCAGCTGAAGCTGTCGCCTCCTCGCAGGAGGGGCGGAACACGGACCCTGACCCCCACATGCTCAGGATCCTGGCGGTGGTCTTTCCAGACCTGGATGGGCAGCTGAAGGCCAGAGAGCAGCAAGGAGGGGGTGAGTCAAAGACTGCACTGTGTACTCTGTCTAACATGCTATGTGCCCTCCTCGGGCCTGGTTAAACTGCCACAGTACAGCAGTCATGTTGTCCAGGAGCCATGTCCCTCTATTGTGCACTGCCCACTCCTCATCTGATACCCAGGTGTGGCCCTTACATGCAGGGAATTCTGTCACTTAGGACTGTGTCCTTGCAGTTTGCTTGACTCAAGGTGGGAGACAGCATCTGTTTCCCTGACTCTGTGGTGGGCATCATGGGTGGGTCCATTGCTTACACAATGCCTGTATTCTGACATGTATTCAGCGTGTTACTTTGATCTGTGGTCCAATTGCTGAGCTGATCCACCACATGTGGCTGGGGTACCTGGCACACACCCATGCTGCGGGTGGGAACAATGTTTGGGCCCCAGGAGTATGTATATGACGTGTGTCACACATACTTAGCCAGCTGCCTACAGTCCAGGGCTCATCCCTCATTCATGTGGGGCTGGACAGTCATGCCTACTCCAGGCCATACAATACACTCTGTACTCCCACTCCCGTGTATCAGCGGACACATTGTGCACAGTGATTTGACCCCTCAGGTGTCTGCCTCTGTGTCAGTGTGCTGTGGATTAGTCGCCAGGACTGCTGTGGAGTTTCTTGGTAGGGGCTCAGCATGCCACTGGAGATGTGACCATAGGAGACGATACTTGTGTGACACATAGGTGTCTGATCAGCTGCCCATGCAGACTGGGGCATGTAAATGTGAAGTTCAGGCAGCTGTTCCCCATGCACAGCAGAGTGTGAGGGGCTCAGGTTCAGAGGGTAGTGTCACAGGTCTCCCATATGTCCAATAGGTATGACCTGGACAGATGAGGGTTAAGAGGATGTGTTGTGGGGGGATGTACATGTGCACTTGTGCAGCTCCAGGACTTGCATTCCCCATGACCTACTATTGTGACACAGTGCAGAGTGTTGTTGTCTGGCTGCAAAGTCATACATCACTGAGCCAGTGATGTATGACTTTGCAGTCATGCCTCCGCCATGGCATGTGTCTACTGATTGGTGAGCCTGCAGGGGAGTGACATGTGCTACATGCACACCATAGTGGCGCTGGCTATCAGGACATGGGTGCATCATGGTGTCTGTCGCTGGTATGCATCACATGCATTTCCTATTTGACTCTGGGCATCCCTTACATCCGGAAACCTGTACTGACTCAGTGGCAAGAGCTGTGATGTGTCCACACCGTGTCCTCTGCACTGTCCAACTACTGTGTACTTGGTGCATGTGTCAACACTGGGGTGTTGCAATCCAACAGACACCAGACAGATGGGTGCAAGGCCATGTGGGATGTGAGTGCCATGCTTGGCATCAGACTGACAATTGACTTCTCCTGTTCAATTAGTGCACTTTTAGCAATGTACAACTAATGATGCCAGGGCTTGCTCTGTGATGTGCTGTGCTCACAGTGGTGTGTGCGTTATGTGCAGGTGACTGATGTCTGTCTGTTTCCCCATTGTTTGCAGATACATCCACGGCCACGGAAGGGGACAGCTCCACGGACCAGGAGGAGCCGGAGAGCCAGACTGGGTCAGCAGCCGAGGAGTGGTCGGAGGGACCCAGTGGCACGGAGGGCGAGGGGAGCCACACCGAGGAGTCCTCAGCAGCATCCACCTCAGCTGAGGACCAGAGCAACTCGGAGGATGACTCCCTTGTGGAGGCGGGTGTCAGCAGCCACCACACCCCAGCTAGTGTTGCTGTCCCCGCCACCACCAGCACCACCACCGCCCTCCCATCGGCTCCCATTCCCCAGGTCCGTGGAGGCTCCCATGTCCGGGAGCGTGTCTCCTTT
Organism: Calotriton arnoldi; assembly: GCA_963921515.1. Lineage (NCBI taxonomy): Eukaryota > Metazoa > Chordata > Amphibia > Caudata > Salamandridae > Calotriton > Calotriton arnoldi. The sequence goes on from CAWUFW010015702.1 coordinate 342,553, forward strand.
GGGCCAGGCACCGCACCCCCTGCCCCTGTGTCCCCTGCTGCCCTGAGTGAGGAGTCTGTGTACCTCCTTCGCCAGCTCCATGTAGGGCAGACAGCCATGCTGAGTGTCCTCCATGCGCACACCGCGCTGTTGACTCAGCTGGTGTCGTTCATGGAGGGCATCTCATCGGGCATGTCTGACCTACAGAGGGGCAATAGGTCCATGGACTCCTCCCTGACGGCAGCAGTGTCCCTCCTCAAACGGTCCCTCACCCCTCCTGCCTCTGCTCCATCCACACTCCCCAGCACCTTACCCATCCCAGGCACACACACACCGGCACAGGCACACACCAGCACACACACATCCAGCACACTGACACACACGCCAATGACAAAACGCACACGCACGCACATTCAGGGGACTGAAGCCAGACTCACAGGGGATGGGGCCCTGGAACACACACACGCATCCACATGCACTGCGCAGTCCTCAGTTCCCTCTCCCTCCAAAGCACCCTCCCTTGCCTCACCTGCAACCCCAAAGTCACAGCAGCTCTTCCTCTGTGACCTCGGCCTCTTCCCCACCGATGAAGCTGCTCCAGCATACCGGGGGAAGAGGAAGCCCACCCACACGGAGCAGAGTGCCCCTCGCCCCGGACACCCTCCCCCAGGCGCAGACGGACTGAGGCCCCCACCCGCAAGTCCCCCCGGAGTGGTAAGAGCAAGACCCCGCCACCGCCCTGCAGCTCAGGCACAAGGTCTCCGTCCTCCATCCCTCAGGCCCCCACTGCACAGGTGCCCCCACCACACCCTGCCCCAGGTTCCCCCACCCACAGATATACCATCCCCAAGAGGATCCGGCCTTCTCCCCCTGCCACTTGCTCTCCCAGCACCACACCCCCCGCTGCGCTTGTCTGTGCCACTGATGTGGTGAGGGTGTCCTCCCCCTCTGTCCAACCCACCTTGCCTGTTCCCCATTCTCCTCCCCTGGAGGTAGGCACTGCAGTGGAGTCCACTACCGCCCTGTCTGACTTGGGCACTGCAGTGGCGGACCTGTCCACCCCATCTGCAGGGTCCACTGCAGTTGTGCCGGCACCCACGACATCTGAGTCATGCCCCCCAGTTGTGCCGGCACACACCATGTCAGACACCTCCACTGCAGTTGTCAGTGGCTCTCCAGCACCCACCACCCCTTCCCTGACTCCCCCTGGTGAGCCCTGATCCTGTCCCTGCGGTGCCTGGCCTGCCCCCCCGGTTGCCCCTCCTAGTTGATTGTCTCTGGTATTGTGCAGGCATGCGTAGGGTGACATCTGCCAGTGTCACCCTGTTTGAACTTTGACAATGGACTGGCCATTGGCCTTTGCTCTAATTTCTTCTGGACGTCGTTATCAAACAACACATATGCTGAATAAAGCAACTTTCTTTTCTCTAGTGCTCATGCTTCAGATGTACATGTTGTTGGTGCAGCTAACCATGCCCTTGCTGCAGTGATGGTGATATCTGGTCTCATGATTATGAAGTGTTACTGTGCAGGAACCCATGTGGTCCAGGGGGAATGTGTCCTATCATGTGGTGTATCCATGTCATCAATAGCAGCATCTGAGGGTGTCATGTGTTCAGTATTTGGCAATGGGTTTCCTACTTACATTGGCAATTTCATATCTGTGGCTTCCACCCCTGCACATCTGTTGTGCCTGCCATCGTTGCATTTGTCTACTTCCCTGACCGTGTTGCCATCTCCAGTGGACATGCAGGTTTGGGCATCAATGGGGAGGGACTCATCCGTGTAGTCAGTGCAACATTGCTATACAAGTGTGTTGGATCTGTGCTGATGATTCCGTTGGCACATCCATGACCAGGCTGATGTGATGGGAGCCCTCATTTGGTGCTAATTGTTGATTGTGTGACCAAGTGCTCAGCTGACATGATGGGGCCCTACTGAGGCAACATATGGCACAGCTTTCCTCACACAGGAATGGAGTCCCCTCATGGCAGTGTGTACACGTGTGACATTGCCTGCGCCCAAGGTGTGTGTTGTATGTGCATGTCTGTGTGTTCACTTCCATTCATCTGCGCATGCTGTGATCCCTAGTGTTGTACCTGTTTGTGATGCTTGCTGACTTGAGCTATGTTCCCCCAAAGTCTTCTCCCTGTGTTCTCTGTGATGTGGGTGCATGGCACATTACTGGTCATCAGGGTGTCACCCATAGGTGTGTTTGCTGTCAGGGCAGAGTTTGTGTGCAGACGCAGATGGGTCACAGTCAGGTTTCCCTTTGGCACTTGTTGTTTGCCCCTGTCATGTGATTTCCAGTTTGTGTTATCTTTCAGTGATTGTGACACGTTGTGTGTGTGACTGCTGGCACTCCTTAGGGTCCGGGCTGCAATGTTGGTTGTTGTCTATGTGTGTTCTTTGTGGGTGACCTTGGCTTCTTCATTGGTGTGTGCCTGTGGCTGGGATCCCATTGGTCGGTGTGGTATTGCCGTCATGTCCATGTACAGCGTAGTGTGCAGTGTGTCAGACATTCAGGAGTCTTGTTGAGTGTCCATGTGTGATGTGTTTCTACACCTTGGTTCCCACCCACCACCCTGGAATAGTCATGGGTGCATGTGCAATGTCACCAGTGCATGTGTACTTCACTGCTGCACATTGTTGGAGGTCGAGGGGTGTGGTCTTGAGTGTGTGCAGATGAGAGTTGTTGCCCGGCTAGTCCCCTGCCTCCATGTTGGCCTTGGCTTACTGGCCATGCTGATTGATTTGTGCTTGTGTAGGTGTGATGGTAGTTTGTTGCTCAGGACACCTGACTGTGGTTCACAGTGTGAACGACATTTAGCTTTGTCATCACAGTGGTATTTTTATTCAGCCCAGGGTCACCACATTGTGGGGGCCTTGGGGGTGGTGCTGTGGTGTGTCTGTGACTTGCTGTGTCAGTTGTTGTTCCTACGTGCCTGTGTGACATGTGTGTTTTGTGCTCCCTCTCACCTGTCAATGCCTGCTTGCCCACATAGGGGATTTGGATCCATGAGTTACCTTAGTGTGGCAGTGTATGCACATCTGTATGATTGGTATTCAGCTCTCCTCATGTGTTGTGTTGTTGCCTGGGGACACTGGCACCCCCACCCCTCACCTGCTGTGTATGATGACAGTGTTGGTCTGCCTGTTTGTGTTTGTGCATCTGCACCACTGCATTGGCATATCTTGGGTGTGCCATTGGCTGTATGTTGTTTGGTGTGTTTCCCCTGCTGTCCCTGGGACTCCTAGGTCATCGGTCAGCACAGTGATCATGGTTTGTGTGTCCCATTGCTGCCATGGAATGGTATCTGTTCACCTCACATCTGCTGTCTCCACAGGGTATCTGCATTTGTGTGCCCATTGGTGCAAATATGTGGTTCTGCATTCTGATGGTCACTTCTGTCATTGTGTCATTGATGACTGTTGACGGTCTCAGCCCCCATGGGTGTTGTTTGTCTGCACATGGCCAAAGGAATGTTTCATTTGCACTGCAGTATTTGGCTCCCCCAATTTATGTTGCAATGGGACACATACACTACTTTGCCACAGATGAGTTTTTGGTTCTGTGACCAGGAATGATCCATGCAGTTTGGCAGTTGCAGCTCTTTCTTTGTCAACAATTACCTTTTGGTCACTGTGATGATGAGGGTGTAGACCCCATTGCCACAATGGTCAAAATGTGCTTCAGCTTGGACCCCACACTTGCCTTTGGTCACTGTGATGATGGGGGTTTAGACCCCATTACCTGACGGTCAAAATGTGCTTCAGCTATGGACCCCACACTTGCCTTTTGGTCACTGTGATGATGGGGGTTTAGACCCATTGCCACAATGGTCAAAATGTGCTTCAGACTATGGACCCCACACTTGCCTTTTGGTCACTGTGATGATGGGGGTTTAGACATCCCCATTGCCACAATGGTCAAAATGTGCTTCAGCTATGGACCCCACACTTGCCTTTTGGTCACTGTGATGATGGGGGTTTAGACCCCATTGCCACAATGGTCAAAATGTGCTTCAGCTATGGACCCCACACTTACCTTTTGGTCACTGTGATGATGGGGGTTTAGGCCCCATTGCCACAATGGTCATGGGCTGCTTGCATTGTGGGTGCCACACACATATATGTGTGGCACATGTGCTAGGGGGTCACATTGTATGTTCAAAGTCATGTTCGGTGTTGTAGGCATTTGACACAGCCTACACACGCTTGTCATGGTGGTGGGGGGATGTCTTTATCTTGCATTCCCTAGGTTGTGGTGTGCTGGTTGTGTCATGCATTGTCCATCCTATGAGTGGGGGTGGTAGTAGTGGTAGGCATCCTGCCCCCCTGGCTAAGGGTGGTAGTAGTGGTAGGCATCCTGCCCCCCTGGCTAAGGGTGGTAGTAGTGGTAGGCATCCTGCCCCCCTGGCTAAGGGTGGTAGTAGTGGTAGGCATCCTGCCCCCCTGGGTGAGGGTGGTAGTAGTGGTGGGCATCCTGCCCCCTGGCTAAGGGTGGTAGTAGTGGTGGGCATCCTGCCCCCTGGCTAAGGGTGGTAGTAGTGGTAGGCATCCTGCCCCCCGTGGGTGAGGGTGGTAGTAGTGGTGGGCATCCTGCCCCCTGGCTAAGGGTGGTAGTAGTGGTGGGCATCCTGCCCCCTGGCTAAGGGTGGTAGTAGTGGTAGGCATCCTGCCCCCTGGCTAAGGGTGGTAGTAGTGGTAGGCATCCTGCCCCCTGGCTAAGGGTGGTAGTAGTGGTAGGCATCCTGCCCCCCTGGGTGAGGGTGGTAGTAGTGGTGGGCATCCTGCCCCCCTGGCTAAGGGTGGTAGTAGTGGTGGGCATCCTGCCCCCTGGCTAAGGGTGGTAGTAGTGGTAGGCATCCTGCCCCCCTGGGTGAGGGTGGTAGTAGTGGTGGGCATCCTGCCCCCTGGCTAAGGGTGGTAGTAGTGGTGGGCATCCTGCCCCCTGGCTAAGGGTGGTAGTAGTGGTAGGCATCCTGCCCCCCTGGCTAAGGGTGGTAGTAGTGGTAGGCATCCTGCCCCCTGGCTAAGGGTGGTAGTAGTGGTAGGCATCCTGCCCCCTGGCTAAGGGTGGT